>JARLTB010000048.1:12917500-13287500 GCA_030141615.1 Unio pictorum
GAAATGTTTCCTGCCATGCTGAAAATATGTCCAGGGCCGTGGATGAATTTACGGTTTTGGATGAATCCATCGCTCGAGCTGACCATAGTGCACCAGTGGAATCCTGAGAAATTGAAATACATTATTTACTTCCTTCATTTCAATAATTATGTATTTGTAGGTTGTACGATATACTAATGTAATATAATGTATGTGCCTGTTTGTGTTATTATGTGCGACTTGGACTGGTAACGTAGATTTAACGAATAGTCAGTCACATCGCTGCAATGTCTGTGGTTTGACAGTTTATAGTCTAGCACTGCAACATCAGGCCAAGTACAACTTGCATCATGTCCCATCCAGCCACATTATCCTGATACCATGCCCACCGATCCTAACTATACCATCTTCAAGCTGAGTGCTTAGCTAGGCAGATTACCAGTTTTATGTCATTCGTATGATGCGCTTGGGACAGAGTTTACATCATTCCAGATCAGTAATCTCTAGCAGCGCCGACCACCAGCGTGGTTGTAAAATTAGTACATGAGCGAATTGATAATACCCAAAATGCATGAGAACAAATCACTTTGATGACAATCGTAGTACAAAAGTAAAACTTGCCAATTTAAAATATTACCATTCTGTCAGCAAAAAGTACTCTTACTTAATGCAAACGATGTTCAACTGCGTTCATAGCTTACTGAATTTTTTAAAAGTATAAGCAACAATAAACCATTTCCAATTGACGATTTAAACAAAATAGAATGTCAGTGGTTGTGGATTTAATAGGGATGTGGATTTAATAGGGATTGTATTATTAACATAAATGTAACATTTAAAAAAGAAATCGTTCTCAAGGATATTTGATTTTTCACTAGTGAGATACATAGAAAGTAGACTTAACACATTCGATATAACTACCCAGTTGTCTCCTGTTCTCCTGGTTCTGTTATTATGTCTGTCTTTCTGTGTCTTTCTGTCTCTGGCCCTCACTGTCTGTCTCTGTCTCAAATATCCAAATGTGAAGTTAGAAAAACAATCGCGAGAGAAAGAGAGATTGAGAGGTTTCCAGTGAATATTATGGTTTCGGGGGAATAACTTACCAAGGACACGTGAATTCCTTTAAAGTATATTTGAATGTCGATCCCCATCTTGTTAGAACCTTTAATGTGTTGATATATATGGTTCATCTTATAATATCATCATATTAGAGAGGAAATGAAAAGAAAAAATAAAAATTAATTTGATTCGAATATTTGTGAAACAGAAAACTAATGAAGAATATCAATTGTATGAGTGAACTGAATCTGAATTTAATTTCCTCAAAAAATTATTAGTAACAAATCAAGCTGCATCAAACAATACAAGAACACTGGCTATAGTAATAAATAACTAACCTAATACAATACGGTACCAAACATGGTAATAATACAAGAAGACCGGCTATAGTATACATAACTAATCTAATACAGTAAGGTACCAAACATGGTAACAATACAAGAATACCGGCTATAGTATACATAACTAATCTAATACAGTACGGTACCAAACATGGTAATAATACAAGAATACTGGCTATAGTATACATAACTAATCTAATAAAGTAAGTCTTCCTTCACAATGCATACATTTTACACCTACATTTATTTTCATCTTTGTAACATAAAGCGTAAAGATTCGCACTGATCGAACGGAATGGATATTTTTTTTTTTTACATGGAATCAACAAAGAGGTATGTCAACATTATCTCTACTGTGGATGTTACCAATGCAAACAACTTCAATAAATACTGTAGAATTCATCATAATCTATTTTGACGTCTCATTAGCTGTGTTTCAATGTTTAAATATTTCAATGTAACTATTGTAATAATAATAATAATAATAATAATAATAATAATAATAATAATAATAATATCAATGGGGACTTTGTATAGAGCCTAATCTTTAGAAGCTCTAAGTGCTTTACAACATCTATAATGATATGACTACACTACAGAAAAACAAAAAACAAAAACCATGAAATTGGAAAACATACCAATATGCTGAAAACATATAAGATACAAAACATTATTAGGTCTCTAAGTTTGTTCCTGCAGTCGAAAAAGGAGAGTTTAAAAACAAAACTCTTAAAAGGGACCACTGTGTCTTTGTGTCTAATTTCAATAGACGATTCGTTCCACATCGCCGGGCCCTAATTTGCAAATTAACGCTGTCCATATGACTTCGTTTTCATAGTAGGAACAATGAGTATACGAGTGTCAAAAGAGGAGCGTAAGGATCTTGCTGGTGTATGGTGAGGCCAGATCGGTTAGTCGGGCTGGAGTTTGTCAGTGAAACGTAGCACAGAGAACACATTTTGTGTTTTTTTCTGTATCGAATTGATAGCCAGTGTAAGGTACAGTACAGTGGTGAGATGTGCTCTGATTGAGGTACTCTAAAGCTGATCCGAGCAGCTGTGTTTTGAACTTTTTGGAGTAAATATTGTGACGAACCAGATATAATTAAGTTACAATGGACCAGTTTTTAAATTACTAATGAGCACAAAAGTGTTTTTGTGGAATCAACTGAAAGATATTTGCGAATGGAACTGATCCGTCTCAATTCAAGATATGCAGCCTTGCATATGTTAATGACATGTCGGTGCAATTTGTGAGTACTGTCTAGAGTAACACCTAGGTTTCGTACTGACGGTGTAAATTTAATGTTGGTGTTGCTGATATTTATTGTCTGAGGTTAAGGATGTGACTGAGAAAGTCTTTGTGTTGTGATCAGAATGGATTCAGTTTTATCATAATTAATATGCACCTTGTTACATGTCGTCCATGATTTCACATCAGAAATGCACCTCTCTAATCCATGGATGGTAGCATAAACATCAGTTGGGTGGCTAGACTTGTATGTTTGGGTGTAATCAGCGTACAATTGGTCAGACACTGGGTGAGGATCAGTGACACTTGAGAGCGGTTGAATAGTAGTAGTGTTTAACGCCATTTCTCAGCACAAGATAGGCTATACATGGCGGCCAGTATTATTGGTGGTATAAGAACCCGGGAAAACCCCCAGAAAGAACCACCTACCCACGAGAAGCTACTAGCAAGCTTTCTCACATACCCACATTGTCCGAATCTAAGACTCGAACCCACCAAGACAGAGGTGAGACGGCAGTGATCCGTAACGGTGAGCACTTTAGACCACTCGGCCACTCGGGGCCCCGAGAGCGTTAGAGTGTATAGAATGAAGAGCACAGGTCCAATACATACCCCTGTGGAACACCAAAACATAGACCAACTGGGCTGGAGTTTGCATATACAATATGTGTCCTGTTGACTAACTAGGACTTTAACAACTGTAAGGCTATATTCTGAATGCAAAATACATGCTGGGGATGGTGAAGTAATATACCATGGTCTTTTGTGCCAAATGTTGCAGACAAATCAAGGAGGGTGAGGGCTGTAATCTTTCTACCATCTAAAGCAGAGAAAATGTCATTAAATACTTTCAGAAGTCTAGTTTCATTACTGTGGTAAGGACTTCTGCAGACTGTACATTGCTAAAAAGAATGTTTGAATTTAAATGAGATACAAGTTGGGTTAGAACAACTTGTTCTAAGATTTTTTATATGAATGAGAAATTAGAAACTGAGCAGTAGTTCTTTAAATCGTTATGGTCAAGATTTGGTTTCTTCAGCAGAGGCTTTACAATGGCAGTTTTGAAAAATCATGGGAATTACTCCAATGATAGAGATGTACTAATAACATCAGTTAGTGAAGGCAATATTGGGTTTAAGCACTTACGCAGCAGTGATGTTGCACTTAAATCAAGTTCACAAAACTTTGGAGCACTCTTCATCACGATTGTCCGTACTAAATCATTAGAGATAGGTTCAAATGCCCCTAACGGTTTTCGCTGAAATTCTGCATCATAAATGTGTGGTGACGAGTCATTATGAAATGTGTTGTCAAGCGAATCTTTAATGGTTTATACTTTGTCACGGAAGAAATTTGCAAAAAGGTCCAGAAGGTCTACTCGAGAGAAGGTAGCTGGGAGTGGTGTACATTTGTTCCTTGACCTTAGTTTGTTAATTATTTCGAAAAGCTCTTTGCAGCTGGAATTCTCCGTGATCAGCAGCAGAGAGGGTGAACCCTACAACGTTTTTAGACAAAATTTGATTGAAATCCTAAAACGAGCCGTCCTATAATCTCATTTCAACCAAAAAAAGGGCGAATCCTACAACGTTTTCAGACAAAAAAAATTGATTGAATCCTTAAAACGATCCGTAGGATTTCGTTGAAATCTCCCTACGAAATCATTTTAACTAAAAAAATGAAAACGATTTTTTAATCAATTTTGGTCGCAACTTGTTGTCATCCACCCTCTCTGCTGCTTAGTGATTTCATCACTGGGTTAACAAAAAATAATAAATGATTTTAACCAGTCTTTATGAT
The DNA here is from genome assembly GCA_030141615.1 of Unio pictorum. Classification (NCBI taxonomy): domain Eukaryota; kingdom Metazoa; phylum Mollusca; class Bivalvia; order Unionida; family Unionidae; genus Unio; species Unio pictorum. The sequence goes on from JARLTB010000048.1 coordinate 12,921,928, forward strand.
GAAAGTCCTTAGTACGAAAATCCTTTGAAATTGCAAAGCAATTTAGGATTTCACAAACAAACTAATCACTAACACCTCTTCTTGTAAATCAATCAGATTATTGGACTGGTCGGTGAGTTTGAAATTAATTCTGGTTAATGAATTATTATGGCATCGCATATAGACTGGATTAACCGGAGACTCAATTATTAAAAATCCTGGAGGAGCTGTTGGTGCAAATGAATAAAGAATATACCCTTGCTGAGCTTGATTTGATCGTTCGAGATTAATTTGATAGCTTCCTTCAATAACATCACACACTAAATTGAGCGCAATCACCGATGAAATATTCACGTTGAACGGAGCGATATGCCTGCCGCCACCGTCTGGGTCATTATTGTGTTTGAGGATTTTTATTTCCGGTGATGCTGTTTTTTTCCACGTATCATGAATTATTTTGAAACCAACATCGATGGCATCACTGAGTAGTTTTTTTAGTTCCGGTACGTTATATCCTTGTAGTTTGAATGTTGGAATATCTTCAACGCGGATATTATAGATCAGTGCAAATTCTGTTCTCGACTTGGGGTGATTATCATCTAGTATAACTCGAATAATTTGTGAATTAAATGTTTCCATGTCATTGATGATTTTGTTACATATTTTTACAACGCTGATAAATTCATCTCGGGTGAGAGAGCCGGATTTAATGGATATTAACAATAGTAAAAAATCATATTCCATCGATCTAAAATTATCCATAACTTTAAGATCGTCAGCAACATAATATCCTTCTTGATTCCCCACATCCTCTTCTTCAATTGGGGTGTAGAAGAAATAAAGAAAATCACTGGTTTGGTAATCTTTATAACTTTTTATTGGATTATCGGGGTTTATTTTGTCGGTGATATAATCATTTTTTTGTGGTTCTGGTAATTTAACGGTTTTTTCCCGGGGTGGGATTTCAGGCCATCCTAGTACGGTTCTTATTGAGCTTTGATAGATATCTACGACATATTCTTCTGAGTTTATTTCAATGGCAGATGATAGCGTCGGTTCATGAACTGTTATAGCTATTTTTGACTCTACTCCAGTAATCGATTTTATTCTACGCGCGAATTCATTATTGATTTGTTCGATTTGGTATGACCCTGTTGGTATCGAAACAACTTTCCAGTCTGGAGTCCCGTCATCTTTATTCTTATTTGCAAACACTAAAGAATTATTGGGTTGTTGACCACCAAATGATTTTGATCTGATATTAGGCCAACTGTGATATACTCGTAGTTTTGCTAGCGCTATCTCCTTCACGGGGACTGGGCTAGGGAAATTCACACTGAATTCTGGATTCGTTGATGTTATTGATATCATGCTTGTTTGTACTGGGTTCGTGTTCTCCACTATTCGTTGAAGTAATTCCTGCGGTGTCGTCATTGTTATTATACTCATGTTGTCGCTCTAATTTTGACACCGCGGAATCATAAATACTGACCATCACCGAGAACTCACAATCTGGTAATGTTGATATTATTGAGATCATTTTGTTTTTTGGGTTCGTGTTTTCTAATTCCATCGATGTTGTCATTGTTATTATACTCATGTTGTTGCTCTAATTTCGATATCGCGGAATCAAAAATACTGACCATCGCTGAGAATTCACTATCTGATATAATTGTATTATCGAGTGACGATGATATCATCAATGATAATTGCGAGTATGCGGTTGATGCAATATGAAATTGAAGTAGGTAATTCTGCAGTTTACTCTGGCTGCATGATGATATCCTTTTTGCTATCCCGGTTGATATACCCCCGATTGTAGCCACCGTAGAAATGCAAATTGGAACTACGACCGGGGCAATCATTGTAACCGATGCAAGTATTATTCCTGCGCCAGTGAGAACGCTTGACACCGAGTACATAATAATATCAATTGCGGTGATTCTTCGTCGGTATTTTTTTATTTTTATTTGATACTCTTCAGTGAGGGTTTTGAGTCTATTTTGAAATTCTCTGACCTGATCATAGCGACATTGCGTCGATGACAAAGTCATTGTTGTTATTTTAAAAAAGCTAGCGTTTTCAATTGTGAAATCCTTTCAATTTAGTTATTTACTTAAATCCGCTACGAATTCCACATACCACGTTGTTGAGACTCTAACCAAACTTTTATCAGCATATGTGATTGTGAACTTTTCAGTTGTATTCTTGTCGATGATCGTTGAAATCGTATTATTGACCCCGGATGAACTGGACGATGATATATCAAATTGAGTTAATGGTGTTACTAGTGTTAATCGATAAATACCCTTAACGGTTGCAGTGATATCTAATTTGTTGTTTGTAGGTGTCCACTCAAATGATCCGTGTTGGATTGTGTATACCACGTTGTTGGTTTTCTCATGAGGAATTTTTGTTTTTTCAATGATTGTTATCATCCTCGAAAAATCACCTTTGACGGCTTCGATGAAGTTTTTTGTCTCATCGATGGATTTTTTAATATCAGGGAGTTTTATTTCTATTTTATCCAACTGGGTTCCAATAAATTTATCAATGATATTTCTACGAAATGATATAAACTGTTTTCCGTTTTCTTCAATTTTAGATTCAAGTGTTTTTAGTACAACTATAGAATTGTTTAACTCATCGTTGATAGTTTTTAATCGATCTGTAATCGTCGAAATGAGTACACCCGGTTTGAGTTTACCCTGATCGGAAAATAACGCAACGGTGTTCTCGATTGCGTTTTGTTGTTTAACCAAAATATCATCCAGAGAAATATTACTGGTTTTCAATTTACCCTGATCGGAAAATAACGCAACGGTGTTCTCGATTGCGTTTCGTTGTTTAACTAAAATATCATCCAAGGACACATCACTGCTTTTCAATTTACCCTGTTTGTCTTGAAATACAACTATTTCATTAGGATCAACATTTGTTAAGTTCAACGTCTCAGCTATTTCATCTTTGATTAGTTTTTTTACATCCTTGACAGAATCAGGTGGTGCAGTGCCATCGGGTTTGGGTTTCAAAGATCTCCCCCAAATATCAATCATGTTATTGTAAAACTCTTTCTCTCTCTAAAAAGCGATTACTAGTGTATTCATTAACGACAACATGTGGTGGTTTTCCGTTTGGGTTACTCAAGGAGTTAGAAATAGCATCAAGGACATTTAATACTTCGCTGCCACATATTGGTGGGTCATTCATTTGTTGTGTTGGTAGCGTAGAATACCAAGTCTTCATTGGAAGGGTTTTTATATAACGCAAAAACTCTTTTGGTGGGGCTAATCCATATGAATCGAAATAGACAATCCCACGTGGATCAATAGCGTATGCAACCCAGTGAGTTCCGGGTCCGGTGCTGTTATCGAGATTAATAATACCGGTTTCAACGCTGTTTGGTTGATGTGGTAATTGATCTTTCATAAAGACACCTCTGAAATTTTTAATCGCGAGTTTTTTAGCAGCATCCATTAAATCAAAATTGGACATAGGAATCTTCGATTCCCGAATTAATAAATCGTTCCTGGTAGTCTTAGACCCTTTCCGCTGTACCACGAATACGGGGTTCCTGGTAGTCTTAGACCCTTTCCCTTTTTTTTATACCCCTTCCCCGTTGCTTTCTGTAGTGCCATCCCTGCTGCAGTACCAACAGCCCCTAACGCCGCCGCCTTAGCCACCGCTGGGGCTGCTGCTGCAATCAATGCTGGTATCGCAGCTAACAACGGAAATATACCGCCTGTTTTAATCATATTTTTGATAGCAGCCGCAGAGAGAGTAATCTGAACACCTTTTTTGGCTGCAAGTGCATCATTGAAATGTTTCACCTGACGAGTTGTCAGCGATAGTTTATTTGCACCACCAGTCATTTGGTTGGGTTTCAACGTGATTGTGGTTCCACATCGCTTAGCCGATTCTGATTGCAATTTTTTTAATTGACCGGGAGTTAACGCAACACTAATAACACTATATGACATTATACATAATTGATTGATTCTAAATCGTTTACAATTTCAATTACATGTTTTCCACTGGTGCATCTACCACTCTCATTCTTCCACCAACACCTTCAAGTAGCATTGATTTATCACTGAGAATGACAGCAACCGCTCTATAATTAGCAATACCACCAGGACGGGTTACACGGGCTCTAAAGTGTATATCAACGACAGATTGTCTTGTTAAATCGAGATGTTCCAGTGAGAAGTAATAAATCGGATAGAGGCTTTTAAAATCCAATTGTGATATTTGCAAACCAGTATCCACATTTAGATCACGTGCCATAAACGACAATAGGTTATGATACACGCGTGCAATATGATTCTGACCGTAATCAAGTTGTATATCCTCGGATGGTTCCTGCTGTCCGTTTATTCTCAGCGAGACTTCACTAACACCTAACTGATCAAATATCATATGGCTTCGTTCTTGATTACCAACTCGCGCATTATTCTGTAACGCTACGAATATATGACGTGGAGCTGAAACACCTTGTTTTGATGCCAGGTGCCATGTGAATGTACCATCAACATTATCCTGTTTGATATCCGTAGTCACTGATAACCAACTTAACAACGACTTTCCTCCTTGGTCCATAAATGATAATAATTTTTCTTCTGCTGTGATTGATGGAGTTAATACTGGCATCCATAATGCTAGTTTTGATAAAATGACTTTACCCTCGGGAGCACCAACATCACGCCAGATTGCATCATTATCAGTACCCTTTCGTACAAGCGCTACTGTGTGTTTAGCTCCATAAATAACTTTTCGGACGTTTCTACAGAATCCAAATATATGATGCAGTGGAATTGCACATGAAAACTGTCGATGCTGTCCTTGCAACGTTGCTACACGTGTTGCAAACCCTAGGTTGTAGTTAATGATATTATTTATGACATCAAAAGTACCAGCTGGTCTTGTATATCCGGCTGGTGCTGGATCAACTGCGGTAGCTTGTGTTGCCTTGACTCTAGAATACTGGTTGTGTTCAGGGTGATCAGTGATATCCTTAGAAAACATCATAGATGGACCCGCTGATCTTGAATAATCATCAGAATATCTCGCTAACCCAATTATTGTTGTGGCCACATCAACTTCACGGTCAATGGATTCAATTTCTTTTCCATCAATGAGATATCTAGCGCTTTCAAATAACGCCATTATGCCGTTATTAACAAAACCAACTCGTGTAGTTGGGTTTATGTCATATGGGGTATCAGCTGCATCATTTGTTACAAGTTTTCCTTCGATTTCGATAAATGCCTCACACGGTAGGAAGTATTTACTGGTATCATGAACTTGAAGTTCAATTCGCGATCGGAGATCTGGTTGTACTGCGTGATAAGAATAAAATTGAAAATCGCGTACAGAATCATCCTTGCCAACTGGGGCGTCTATATCAAATGCTGGATCAGGTGACCTTTTGAACATTTTATTCTATTTATCAGAGTCTAAATCGCGATTTCCCATTTCATCGTCGTGTTTTTTTAAAGCCACTTCCTGCTATCATGTTTGCTATCATGTTATTTTGGTCCCCTTGATTTACCAATGATGCTAATTTTTCATCTACTGCGTTATTTATAATTCTACTAACACTTGCAGGCATTTCTGCTGTAGACGGTAACGGTACCGGTTTCTTTTTTCGTCTCACTAATGATGTTAATTTATTCTTCGCAGTTGAAAACGCTTTTCCGGCAAGAAGATCTCCAACAGCACCAATACCCTTATCACGAATAACATCAATGGCTTTCATTCCTAGTTGTTTAGCCAACGGCATCACTTTTGGAGCCATTCTCGCAAATAACCCTGCAATGGTATTGCCTAAACCATCTCCGTAGTATGCTCTATAAACCGGAAACCGTGAATTAACTACGTAGACGGGGGTTGGTTTATCATGATTGTAGTGTATGATCATTATTTTAAATCAGAAACAATTTTTCAATTGTTATTTATCTAATCGATTTAGTTACTATGATACCCACTTTCCACTAACTCGCCAATGAAATCTCGATATGTGCTGATATCTATGATACCACCCTGAAATAACCGTCTACAGATATCAGCTGCTTCATTAATTATTTCCGGTGAGTTATTTCCAGCTCGGAAACCTCCTACAAGAACTTCTAATCGTGATATATCACTGAGAACACTACCAGGACATGTCGTGGTAGAGTCAAAGACATCATTTGGATTTCCAATCGAATATCCTTTTCCGCTTCTTTCCTCAGTTGTACCAGTTGCGCCCTGACTATCATCAAGTAATTGCCTTTGTCGGCCTCGACTTTGTTGTTTTTGTATACCATAACTATCAACTCCTATTTTAAAAGTTCTGTACTCAACTGTATCCTTTTTCAAATTACCAGTAATCTCCTTATTCGTTTTATACAACCAATTAACCCAGTCGTCTCGGCTTATTCTACTGTTTTTATACTCGTCTTTTAAAAAGTCATTTCTAGAATCAAAGCTTTTGGCGGCGAAATCACCAAAGGTCGTATAATCCTTGAGTTTCTCCAATTGAGGTTTTTTTATTTCTGTTATAGCTTCTTCAGTGAATTTGTCTATAAAGGGGATACCTCTTGGGGTGACGACATCAACAGGTTGTGGTTCAGGTGTAGAAACTCTTTGAGTTTCAGGCGCAGAATCATCAATATCAGCTAGTCGTTCATACTCGCGTTGAGTTTTTATATCACTGGATAACTGTTGTATCCCTGCGCGTGTTTGTCCGGTCTCTGCTGCTATCTTTTCAAGCGTATCAAGCAGCGGCGCCTTCTTTACTCGTTCTCGCTCAGGAATATCTCCATATATCGCTGCTTCAGTTAGCTTTTTCACATCTTTGGTCGCACTTGTTATCGGAGAAAACAGTTGTTCACTTGACACAGAAAAGTCAGTCTGCGCTTGTTGTCGTTGTTGTAGTTTATTCCGTACAGAGTCACGAATTGGTACAAATCTCCTGATTGCATCCAGTCGTTCACGAGCCAATCGGGTTGTTAATGCTTCATTGACCATTATTTGAAATCAGAAACAATTTTTCAATTGTAAAACAATTTTTCAATCCCGACCTAACACCAGTGACAAAGTCACTGTGGAAGTGTTTTAACGGCTCTATCATTGATGGCGAAAGTATCATAATTGTATATAAAAATAATTAATACTGATAGTTTCGCCACTTTTCTATTTGATCAATCCGACATGTCATAGATGATTTTTTTAACATCACCATGGAAGCGTTATTTCATCCTATCATTGATGGCGAAAGTATCATAATTGTATATAAAAATAATTAATACTGATAGTTTCGCCACTTTTCTATTTGATCAATCCATCGATTTTTGATATCTCTTGAGGGTAGGCTAAAAAAAAAATGATTAATGGTCGGGCAATCAAATAATGATAAATGGTCGGGCAATCAAATAATGATAAATGGTCAATCAAAATTGTTCATTTTCTTGAATTAACGCCCGTAGGTTTCTAACTTTAGAATTAACCTCCTTTTTCAATTCGTATTCGTACCCCAATTCTTTTCGTATTCGTTCTACGATGGTATATAACGGAGCGAACACACTTACGTCACTGGAGAATGCGAGAGAGTCCTTAATAGAATTCTGAATTCTTTTGATGAGTGCATATTTCTTTGGCAGCATATACTTGTTAGTGCTAACTCCGTATTCTATATCCTGGTAATCAGACATGATTTGATCAGGATTTAAACCATCCGATAGTTCAATATCCCAAGTTTTCAATTTTGAAATCTCGGATATGATGCTATTCATGTTTTCAGAATTCATTATTCTATAGCAATGATATATTTCTAAATGAAAAATATGACGCATTAGACATAACTAAATTGAACTTTTTGTCCCGTCTTTTTAGAAATCGCAGATCGATAAATCCCCTCTGCAACAAATCGTACTGAAGATCGACAAATATCGAAGTGTCTACCGGCTTCATTCATTGATTGAAATATTTTTTCTTCGTTAGTTATCGTATTCAAAGATTTCACAGGTCTCGCTTTTTTTGAACAAATGCCAGTCTTTCCTCGTTTCAAATTCTCACTCTGTGTAACAACTTCTAGATTTGATAAAGAATTATTCTTTGGATTAGAATCCTTATGATCGATAACAAAACCATCCTCGATCAATCCATGGAAACACTCATACACGAAACGATGATTGTGATATTTTTTCTTTCCAACACCAAACATCAAATACCCTTGATTAGTCACAAAACCAACCGTTTTCTTAAGTCTACGGTTTCTGACAGTACCATCACTGGATGCTTCATAATTTATGATCACAGGGTGTTGTCTGAATTCTTGGTTCATTCGTATATATAATACTATTGTTTGTCTAATTCATTGTTTGGTTTAATGATAAATCTTTCGATGTAGTCTTGAGGGGTTCTTATGATTTTATCCTTGATACTGACTTTGTCAGCGTCAAGAATACTGACTTTGTCAGCGTCAAGAATACTGACTTTGTCAGCGTCAGGGTCATAATTTCTGATTGATTGTCCATTTTTTATTCTTTTATCATAATAACGCTTCAATTCCCTGTATCGCTTTCCACCGCAATTCAAACACAACCGTGATTTCCCCCTGACCCCAACTCCACATAGAATACAAGGTAACGGACCAAGGCTTCCACGACGATAGCTTTGCATATGATACCCACAAAACTCATTTCTGCATGATTTGTTACACGGGGTTATTGATCCAATCATAAGCCACTTGCAGTGATTCATTATATAAAAATCTTTCATTTAAATGCTTGTTTTAATTATAGCATGAAAGAGTTCAAGAGATTGACTTCGAAAAATGCTGAATTTAATGCTGATAGAGAGTTTAAGAGATTATTGAAAATCAATCCTAGATTTAATCTCGATAGACCCAAAAAACGTATCAAACGTCCAAGAGACGGAAACATGAAAGAGTTTAAGAGATTATTGAAAATCAATCCTAGATTTAATCTCGATAGACCCAAAAAACGTATCAAACGTCCAAGAGACGGAAACATGAAAGAGTTTAAGAGATTATTAAAAATCAATCCTAGATTTAATCTCGATAGACCAAAAAAACGTATCAAACGTCCAAGAGACGGAAACATGAAAGAGTTTAAGAGATTATTGAAAATCAGTCCTAGATTTAATCTCGATAGACCAAAAAAACGTAACAAATTTAATCTCGATAAACCCAAAATCCTTCGGATTTCAAAAGCGTCCAAGAAATTATCCTGGAAAGATGCTCAATTCAATCTCGATATAGTCTCTGATACACCAAAGAATAAAATTCTTGATAAAGCCATGATTAATAAAATCAGAGACTGTTTTAATGAATTCAAGCGTGATGGAGCATCCTATTGTTGGTCAACATTTCGAATTGATGGTGTTGTTGACGCTACCATGAATGATGAAAAAGCAGCAGTGATAATTTCACGTGTTGGGGAAAAACGGTATTTTTTCCGAATCAAATTCATTATTGAAGTCGATGGCAAATGGATTATTAGGGATAAATTTGAACCAATCCTCAAGAATAAAAAAGCTGTCATTGTGAGTAGAGATTCCAAACCAGGGATTCTAACCGGCATTGACAAACCATACTACGAAAGATCTTATCCCGTAACAGCAATGGTTTATGGGCTATATCCGTTAAATGATAAACCCGATATCGCAAAACTAGCTCCTATGAAATATTCGTCAGGGCTTAATTGTGTAGCAACACGGGTAATGGAGCACTTCACAAATGCATCCCGAGGAAATAAACTAACTGATCTAAGACGAAAAAAAATAACCGAGTGGGAACTGACAGTGAAACAGAACGGTGCAAAGATTTCTGATATAGCTAAGTTAGAAACATCATTAAGATTTCCAATAACAGTTATGACGATAACCGGAGAGGTTTTATACGAACCGAAATATAACAAAAATGGAGCACCAATACAGATTATTGATCATAACAAACACGCGTGGACACCTGCGGTAACAGTATTTCCACGAGAACGAACCGTGAAATATATCCCTAAGGAGTTCGTCGGGGATGTTTTCTATGAAGAGAGATTATTTGATGCTATTAATGCGTTGTGTAAGGATGATCCTGTGTCAGTGTGGTTACTTAGAAGTGATGAAGGATTCGATCAATTTGTAAAACCAAATGGTGAATTATATCGCGTTGAAGAATTAGATAACAGAATGAGAAAAATCGCTAATGATTTTTCACCGGAGAGTTTCCATGAAAAACTACTCACGGATAGTTTTACTATTCCATCAGTGGTAGCTCACTTCGCAAGAGAAAAAAACTCATGGCGTCCAACACGAAGTGATTTTCTTGAGGATGTTAAATCGAGTTGCGTCGAATTTGGTCATGGAGGATTGTGGAATACGAAATACTCACGTGATGGTATGATTTCAATTGATATAGCCGCGTGTTATCCCGGAAGTTTTCTCGGGTATGGGGAATGCGCTGAGTACTTCAAACGATTTGGACACCCAACACATGAAATGACTCGTGTTGCGATTAATGGACCATTACCTGATTTTGATTTAACCGGATTCGCTCGTGTGATATCATTCGAATTAGCGTCAGGATTACATCCGTGTAGTTATGTTTGGCTCGGTAGACACCTATCTGAAAAGGCCTGGATGCCAATAGTGTTACTACGATATATGATTGATTGTGGTATGCTAATATCGTTGATTGTTTCCGAGGCTATTATATGCTATCGAGCTCAGAAAGAAGTTTGGCTACCACAACCCGATCTAGATCGTATAATCAGAGAACTACGAAAACAATTCCCTGATTTCAGTGAAGAAGAAATCATAAATTGGTCTAAGAAGTTATTTGAAATTAAAAAAGAACAAGCAAAAGATCTCGGACGAAGAATAATCGGTAAATTTACCCAGGGTGGACGATACGACAACGCAAAATACTCTTCGCGGTTGATCACAGATGTCGCTGAATACGATTTTATTGTAGCGGATTTAATGAAACAGGGAAAACTTGTATCCCGTAAGGATGCTTTTCTATCTAATGGTGAGAAAATGGGTACGGTTGTTACCTACTGTGATGGATATAATTCCCAGTACACACATTTGAGAAGTTCAATGCTAGCCTATGCTTCTATTAATCTATTTTCGATGATAAATAGATTTCCTAATACCGCGGTTAGAGTGGCCACTGATTCGATGTATATACACAATAAGTACAAATCAGCTGTAGCTAAATTCACAGATCCCGAAGAAAATTGGGGGCGTTGGCGATTTAAAAAGGAGATGCTACATGAGTATTGTGAATCCGCAGACGTTGCCATGGATGATAAATATCTTTGTTGTAACCGTATTGAAAATCAATCAGAATTTTCTAATGCACCACCGGTATCTGATCCAATCTGTAGATATAAAACAGTTTATTTAAACGGTTGTGGTGGGTCAGGAAAGACAACTCGTGCAATTGAATTATTTCGTCGGTCAACCATGATTGTGCTAACACCGACTCACAGACTCGCCAGAGAGATGATACAACGAGGGGTAAATGCCTGCACCTACCATAGTTTCTTTCGATGGAAGGGTGACAAATGGACTCCTGATCGAATGGGTGATAAATTCATTCCTGAAATCATAATCTGGGATGAAATATGCACAGTGTCATTAGATGTATTACAAACATTTCTTGAGTGGTTGTTAAACAAAAACACAAAAGTCGTCATGTGCGGTGATCACGGCCAACCACCACCATTTGTCGGTTCATCTCCACATGAATGGCTAAGGGGTTTTGTAGACTACTATGAAGAAATCACCACTGATTATAGATCAATTGATGAACGATTACGAGAATTCAAAGCGCTAATTAGATTACAACCGGATAGAATCCAGTGCGAAATAGCGCGTGAAGTGATTTCAGAAACTCAAATAAACGATTTCTGGGAAACATGGAAACCAAATGATTTGATAATTGCAAGTAGAAAAATAGTCAGGGATACACTTCAGATGAAGTTATTTGAATTGCATAAAGAAAAATTTGCAACGCTTCCAGTACCCCTTTGTTATAGGCCATCGGATACACGAAAACAGAATATTGAAGTTGATATTCCAGGACAGAGTGAAAAACAGAATTTAGTATTAAATGATATTGTGCTGGTTGATATCAGCGTCGTCGAAAATGCATTGCGTGCTAATAAATCCCCGTGGACTCTAGGATACGCAGCAACAATACACTCTTCACAGGGATTGACTATATCGGATACAATTGTTTGGATGGTGGATAATCACATCGAATGGTCGAATTTAGTCTATCTCGCAGTATCCAGAGTACGAAGAATAAATCAGCTTCGAAGAATTGTTTTCGATGATAATGACACCACAATAAATGATATTGATGTTAAAATTATTGATAAAAAACTCTCCGGTTACAAACAACAGGATAAAAAAAAACAACGAGAATTTGATATTGATGCTGAATTAATAATTACGCTGAAGAAACAACAGAATAATCACTGCGCGAGTTGCAATTGTATAATGCGTTGGCAGTATTCGGATAAGGATCCTCGCCAATTCACCGTAGACAGAAAAAATAACAATCTCGGTCATGTCAGAAACAATGTGATGTTGACTTGTCTTGAGTGCAATAGACGCAACGGTGCTAGTTAAGACCATGCGGTGGTAATTGAGTATCCTCGGGAATTACCTGTAGTTGTTGTCGAGTAAAACCCCGCTGAGGGGCAGTTGAATCCAGTTTATAGATTGCTGGTCTACCCGTAGATCGTGTTATACTAGATATCTTATGCGTAGTGACGCTCCAAATAGGATCAGTAGCCCTTTTTCTGCCACCTTCAAGCTCTCCTGGTTCGTATAAGTACCTCACAATGACATTACTACCAAGAATTGGTTCTTTGAAATCTTTTTGTGGTTTTTCAGGTATTGACTTCTTTTTAATCGCGTTGATAGGTTTCATGTTGATTGTTCTAGTAATCTCGTTATTCAGTGCAGTAATCACAGATGGTAATCTTTTAACCCATTCACGGGATCGCTTTTCTTGAATGAATTCTTTTGCGTATTGATATCCAAATAACCGCTCAGCAATCGTCCGATTAAATCGTTCTACAATGGCCTGATCGCGATGTAGCGCAGTATGCCCTCGTCGTATGGTGACATTATGATGTTTCATTGTAGATAATACTGCACCCTGAAATTCCTTGCCAGGATCAACCTGCAATAGATTTGGCCAGTGCAGAGGACCTCGTCGATAAATCCTTTCAAATGCAGAAGCGACTTCAGTGGCTGATTTTGTTTTTAACGGTTCTGCTTCTTTGTATCGACTTGCAATATCAACTACGGTTAAAGCGTATTTGTAACCACGATCATGTGGCAGAAATAATATATCAGCCTGATGAACTTCATTAGGAGCGGTCACATCAAAATGCGAGAATTGAATTTGTTTAGGCGGTGGTAGATAAATTTGCCATAGTGCCTGTTTGGATAACCAATTAGCCGCAGTGGTTTTTTTCACTTTTGCAGCGCTAGCGAGTTTATGAACTGCTGATTTACCCCTCCAGTATCCTCTTGGGGAATAATAAATTGATTCCATATTATTAATTACCGGCACCTAACATCAATTTGCTTTTCATAGCCGATTTTATCAAAAATGAAGCCAATTTTTCTTTGAAGGATTTATCAGGAATAGCATTTAACGCATGAATTAATTTCACATCTGCTAGATGCCTGTGTTGCAGATTGCTGCTTTTATAAGCAACATCATGAAGGTGACAGGCCTTATCAATGGCGTTTATTGGTTCTTCACCGGGGTTGGGTTGATTTTGATTATTGAGTCTGATATCAAGTCTGGTTCCCGGTCCACAGTAGCTATATCCTGGGAGGTGCTTTTCTCCGGGGTACTTTGCCCATGGGGTTCCAGGGAGCTTTGCCAATTTGGCTGCGATATCACCTCCTCGTTTTTTTTTAAATCAGATTTCATTGACACAAATCTAAATTTCTTTGTACCACATTGCATGCATTTACCAGAAAGCGCTGATCGGTTATTTTTAGTTGTAACCGTCGTCACATCTTCTGTGCCAGTACGCGTTTTGCACTTCACACAATATAGATCCATAATTTATGTATAGAGATATGGATATAATTGATTTTTCAGCGACTAAAAGAAGAGAACCGGTTAAGCATCATGCAGCGCTACCAAACTCTATCCGGATGATTATAATCGGGCCATCTGGATCCGGTAAAACGCAATTGTTGCTCAATTTAATAATGAGATGGATGAAATGGGATAAGTTGTATTTAATTGCCCCTAGCGTAGATGATCAACGATGTTATGAAGTGCTAAAAGATTTTAACGACAGCGCGGTAGAAAAATCCGGAGAGGGTATTATTGAGTTTATAACCGATATCGATGAAGCACCGAGCATTGATGATATTGATGGAGATATTAACAATTTAGTCGTATACGACGATATAATGTTGGATAAACAAAAAAATCCTGCTAGGATCTTTTCCCGGGGGCGTCACAAAAACACTGACGTGATATATGTCACTCAACGCTACACTCAGGTTCCAAAAGTCATCAGAGATAATTGCAATATTCTTTCTGTATTCAACGGCGTTGATACTCATACTCTTAGAAATATATGGCAGACATGGTGTTCTGATATGGACTTCAATCAATTTCGAGATTTCTTTAGTCATGCTCAGTCGACTCCGCACGGATTCGCAACAATAAATTTGCATGATCCTCGGACACGATATCGTATCGGACTGGATCAAATATTCGGTTAAAATCATTTATTATTTTTTGTTAACCAGTGATGAAATCACTAAGCAGCAGAGAGGGTGGATGACAACAAGTTGCGACCAAAATTAATTAAAAAATCGTTTTCATTTTTTTAGTTAAAATGATTTCGTAGGGAGATTTCAACGAAATCCTACGGATCGTTTTAAGGATTCAATCAATTTTTTTTGTCTGAAAACGTTGTAGGATTCGCCCTTTTTTTGGTTGAAATGAGATTATAGGACGGCTCGTTTTAGGATTTCAATCAAATTTTGTCTAAAAACGTTGTAGGGTTCACCCTCTCTGCTGCTTGATCTTAGTACTGTAGTGGGATAATATTGGCTAAATGGACTGTTTGTGACGTTCTTCTTAACCGCTTAATATATTTATTTATCAATAGTGAGTTTGGTGGAATGCCAAAGCCTCTCTACTTTTCAGCGATGTCTTTTAGCAGTGCGACTCTTGTCCCTGACACTGCTATACCATGGATAACAGTTAGTATGTTAATATTCTGTATTTGGTGGCTGGGGCATGTTCTTCGAGCAATGAACGCAGGCAGGTATCGAATTGTTCTGCTGTAGGATGTTAATAATTTGTTAGGTTTTCTTGTATTTAATGCATTCGTTTGGTTATATTTATCATACAGGGGTTTCTCTTGGTAGAAAATAAAGGTGGAGCGTTAGGAACTGATACGTCAAGATGGCTTCATGTTATCAGCCTAATATATTTGTTTATCAATATTGAGTCTGGTGGAAGGCCAAAGACTGTGCTTTTCGGCGATGTATTTTAGCAGTGCGAAGCTGGTCCATGACACTGCTATACTATGGAGAACAGTGTTTTTGTTAATAATCTGTATTTGGTGGCTGGGGCATGTTTTTCAAGCAATGAACGCAGACAGTTATCGTGTTGTTCTGCTGTATGATGTAAGTAATTAGTTAGGTTTTCTTGGATCTAATGCATTAATTTGGTTCTATTTATGATACAGAGGTATCTCTTATAGTCTGTGTCTACACAATCGTTGTTTTTACACCACCACCACCCCACCCCCCCCCGGCCGATTTCAGTAACGAAAAGCATAAACAAGATAAAAAATCAATAAATCTTATTCAATTCATTAATTGATTTATAATTTCTAACCCGACTGCGACCAGGGTGTTCATAACACCTTTATCATCTGCGCATCTGATGCATAAGGGAAGTTTTCATACTAACACGACACCATATTGCACACTTTGGGCATGTCTTTTTTCCACAAATATAGTGACGTTATTGCTCCTATTTGGTTACTCCCGGATACTTCCGTCAATTACGGTAAGGTTAAGAGTTATATCCCTTTGCTACCTATAAAATCTACCTTATATGTTCATACATGCGAATTTATGCATCCTCCCCTTTGCTAAAAATGGACTTGTCCAGGAACTGGAAATTGATCTCGAGGATGGCCATGGTTGGAATGAAAACTTCCGTTAAGCATCAGACGCGCAGATGATAAAGGTGTTATGGACATCCTGGTCGCAATCGGTTTAGAAATTATAAATCAATGATATAGACACAGACTATAGTAGAAAATAAAGGTGGAGCGTTAGGAACTGATACGTCAAGATGCCATATAATGCAGATGTGATCTGCTGCAAGTTCGTCGGATACAAGTGTGGATTGCAGAATATTATCATCAGCTCTATCAAGAGACCAGTCTAAACTGTGACCAAGTGTATGGGTGGGTTGGTTAACTGTTTAAGGTTGAAAACATGAATGGGATCTAGGAGTTTTGACGTGTATGGGATTCCAGGACAGTCAATGAAAAAGTTTACATCTCAAAGAACAATTAGAGTGTAACTACTTCAATAAGAGAGATTCAGTCGGCTTGTTTTTTTCTACTAGGAGGAGGGCAGTAGAGACAGATGAAATGGACTGAACTTTGTTCCAGTGTGAGTGGTGTTTGGACCAGTTCAAACGATGTGTGGCAGAAATTGAAGGCTGTGTTGTACTTAAGGCTTTTTATCATGAGGTTCATAGAAAGATGTAGAAGATGAAAGAAAAACATAAGGTTCGTTATTAACTTAGTGGCGCCTATTATAAGTAAATCATTCATTTTATGATTCTAAACATGCTTCTGCTTGTTTTTCTGTACCATAATTAGCTATAACCAACTGATTAGACATGCTTACAATATATACAAACTGCTGTTTGACAGACTTCATTTAGCCAGTAGTTTTGGAATGATGACTGTCACTAATAAATTTTGATTCATTGATGCCACTTATATCGTTTGTAAACAGAGCATGTTTGCTAGCTAATGTGTCACTACTGTGTCACACTGTTGTGTGAGACCTCTTGCGCGAAGTGGATCTTTTTGGTCGCTTGCTGCGCGTATTACGTGCACATATCACTAAAATCACCATGGTCACTTACACATGGCATATGTTTGAAACCACATTGTCACTACCGCTATTGCTCTTGCAAAACAACCTTTGTCATTTTCACGCAATGTGTGTTTGAAACCACCTGTGAAATATTCACCAACTAGTAGTTTAAAAGAACACAATTTTTGAGAACATGTTATACTTACAGCCAGAGCTGAATTGGAAGATTCAATCCAATCAGGACTTAGAGTATTTTAAAACTTTATTTAGTCAGTTGAATACAATACCTCTATTCCATCAGTCATGTCACTTAAGCAGAGTAGTGCTTTAGCGGTTTGGAAATCTATTCGTGGCGTAGACAAATATCAGTTATCCGATAAAAACTGAAATTGCCTCAATATCCCACAGGTCATCTTTATATGATGAAATATTGACATCGTCTTTATCATTTCACAGTTTTCATTGTTGCTAATCTGAAGCGTTTAAATGATAACAGCTATCATATCTTACCTCACTACATATTAAAAAGTAATACTCTTCCATCATCTGTATGGTTGTGTTCTTGTCTTCATACAACGCTTGAAACCTAGAAATGTTGAAAAGAATAAACATTGGCATAGTAATGGCCATTAAATAAGTTTGATGCATCAGTGGTTTTATGGAACCTTTAGCCTAAAACTCAAATGTCGTTTTCATAAGGGATCTGACAAGCCTGTTCTGAAACAGCAATTTAACATGTCGATGGTTCTTTGAACAAAAAAAGGAAATTAATACTAGAATAATGATTTATCTAAAGCAGGACACGTATATAAAAAATTGCCTCTGGATTAAAGTGATACGCGGTAAATTAACATTAGGTCAAGATTGGTTTCATAA
This sequence comes from Unio pictorum, assembly GCA_030141615.1. Taxonomy (NCBI): domain Eukaryota; kingdom Metazoa; phylum Mollusca; class Bivalvia; order Unionida; family Unionidae; genus Unio; species Unio pictorum. Next base: position 12,939,916 of record JARLTB010000048.1, read on the forward strand.
GTTTTATTGGTGTTGATTTAATTTAGTTTCTTCACATATACAAATATTAAAAACAAAACATTAATCCCCATCGCTTTAAGTTTATAAAATGTGGCTTATGTTAGGGATATCCCTTATTGATCGTATATGACACATACAAAGGGTGAGTGTTAGAAAAAACATTTATATCCTAAGTTTAGTATGGTAAATTCAACATTCAGTTTATGTTGCTGGCAACAAGATGTTTATCAAACATCGAATCTAAAGTCAGGTAAATGTTCCTCCGTTTTACTCAGATATGCCACCTCCAAACAAATGTTTTATCCTTAAATATCAGTCACGTTTGATTCATATGTTATTCATAAAAGATTACACTTCTACAAGTGTAAGCTGACCAGACTCTGACTCGGTACTTTTTGTATTTGCATTTTATAATTCATGCTTGTAGAAAATATAAGCACTGTTAAAAGTTTCCATGACCCGAGCTCATCTAGGTATATTTTCAAACTTAAGAATTCAGCTTAATTCATGATGTATTTCGTTGCTAAGCTAGACAATGTATTATGAAAGTATTTACAAATCCGAAAGCAGTCTTTAAATTTAGGATGCGTGTAATAAAGCCTATGAAATAACATCATATAGAGAAGAAGCAAACCGTGTGTTATTCATTTCTTACTATCAGATATTTTGGCAAATTATGGCAACGACATAAACTACGAATTCGCAGATATATTGGAAAATATTTAAGACAATGGATAGTCCCGCAAACGGATGACATTGACTATTAATCTGGGACATTAGAGATAGGCACAGACAGATAGAGATGGAAAAACTTAAGGACTTATTTGTGAAGAAACCTATCATAGTGAGTTACACTGTTTGCTTGGTTATATAGATTATCGACTTTCGTTTATGAGTGAGTGAGTGAGACAGCATGTTCCGTATATCTCTATTGTGTGTGCTCATTTGCATGACTATTGAATGTAAGGACCAATTATTAAATAATATAATACATACTATTTTACTTTATATTAACTGGATTTGACGTTAAGCTGTCATTTTAGAAACAAATCACATCACTTCAAAATAATGAATTTCAACTTTAGGATGAGCTCATTTCATTCGTGTGAACATTGATATTGGAAACTGTAAAATAAATTTTGAGAACGTTTGTAATGGTCTTTCTTTTTGGAAATCCAGAAGACTCAAATTATAACTTGTTCGCTGCTAAATGACCTAACCTCAATTGGATGTAGACTATTCTAAACATTATATGAACCTCGTTCTCATTCTACACATGCCTTTTTGTGTTACTTATATATGAGATTCCTGCATGACAATTTATTATTCATAGCATAAAAATCAGATTTAGTGGAGTCAACAAGTTGTGCTCAATTCAATTAAAAGAATTAATTTAATATTTACTGGAATTGCAAGGTTCTCTCTCAGGTTTTGTGATTTTAGTAGTTATTTAGGAATTACTGAATTCATTTAGAGTCGTTTGTATTACACCATTATAATTTATCGAATGTATTGGCATATCAACACATTAAAATTATCATTCGGAATAAACCTGGAATTCATTTAGACTCACCGATACCTTTGGATTTGCGATGGAACTTTATTAGCCTTCAGTCAACACACCAAAAATTATTTTTAATGTTTGCCTTTGTAAGGAAATAAATAATATTTTGAGTGTTACACTATTTCCGTTGTTCTTTTGCATATCATAGTAGATTTGTAACAAGATTATTTTGCTATCTAATTTTGTTAATCGTCGGAATATTGAAATCGTCAAATTGGTTTGTGTTAACGATTTATCAAATCGTACAAGTACCCTTTAATGTTGTTTGTGATACTAATACCTTCCCATAAAATTCACGCACGTTTCAAAATTAACGTTTTAAATATTCAAAATTCTACTCACTTACTACCCTAAAATATTCCACAAACATAACACTACTAGCACTCACGGAATAAAAGAAAAGGAAGAAAAGTAGTTTGCTGTTGAGATTGAACTTAACAGAAGAATAGGCAGACTTAGTTAAAAACAAAGAATTATATGTTTGTTTTACAAACCCAAACATGTGTCTTTAGAGGACGACATGAAGTCTGGTGCAAGCAGAGGTCTCTGTTTGTTACATAGACTTATTAATATAACTGAATGTTGTTACCTATACTACAAGGATAGGGACCCCGAGTGACCGAGTGGTTTAAAGTGCTCTCCGTTACGGATCACTGCCATCTCGCCTGTCTGCGTGGGTTCCAGTCTAAGATTCGGCTAATGTAGTTATGTGAGAAAGCTTCCCGGTAGCAAAATAAAAATGCAAAATAAAAGTCAGTTCATTCATAAAACACTCATTTCACCGACATGTGTGTTAAAGATAGACTGTCTGCAAGACGTTGTATAAATGAAAATTAAAATTCAGTTTAATCACCATATGCTGCGATAAAATTACCTTTCTTTTTATTTAATAAAAATATATGTTAAAATGACCAAACGGGTTGGTTATAGCTCATAAATTTGATCTAGTGAAAGTAAGTCGTGTCACAGACTAACGAGTCACTAAACGTATGTGTTGCATCTTTACAAAAGTAACTCGCTACTTTCAGGGCCGTATTATTCATAAGGCTGACTAGGCCGAAGCCTAGGGGCCCAACAAGAGCAAGGGCCCGAGCAACCTTTAGCCTTACCATGGCAATGACGCGTAATCAAAAATTCCACATTAAAAAAATTCCTACTCCATGCCACAACAATCAGACTGTTGCTAAATTCCACCTTTTAAAATCATTTTTGGTAAGCTTGTATTAATTAAAAGAGCGCGAAATTCACGGGTGGAAGTCGAGGGGCCCAACGAAGCTCGAAGCCTAGGGGCCCTGCCATGGGTTAATACGGCACTGGCTACATTCAAAGAAAAACTCATCTTTATTGTAGTATGTGCTATGAAAGAGTACAAATCAATCGTTTTGGAATAAATTTACATGCTACAGCAGTGTTATTAATAAATTGATCTCCCCAACTTGTATTCTAATGGACCAATACTGATCAGCTGCCTTTCGCTCACTGAATTGTGTCATATGCCGATAGGACAACAATATTTGTAGTGGGACAACATATAGAGCGCTACTAAATAAATACAGGTTAGCTTTTAATTAGCTATTCATAATGCTGCAAGCAACTGTCAGTATTTGTACTACAGTGGTTGATACTGCAACAACAAGGGTCAGATACGGTATCACTAAAGTCAGATGTTTCACTAAATTGTACACTGTAACTAAAGTCATATGTTTCACTAAATTGTGTACTACCACATAAGTGAAAGTCAATGTAATCCCTAAATTGCATTCTATTTCAACAGTAAAATAACAGTAGTATAATGTTATGACACATTTAATAAAACCAAAACCGGAATGAATCGTAGGTTTGTATCCACCTATAAATTATTGGAGGCAGTATTTTATATTTTAAAGGGCTCAGGTTAAATTAAATCTAATACATTATTTGTACGTAAAGTGTGCTGTATTTGATAGCAACAATAATTTACCGTTTTCCTTTACTATTTGACTAGCATATATTTCAATGAAAAAGAAACATATCATTACAGTAGTCAATAATTTTGGGAAAGAAACTGACTTTTGCATTAGCTTTGACGCTAATTTAGTGACGAAACTTTACAGTTTAGTGTTTTATTAACAAACAGTTTTAGACATAATATTATTGGTCTATAGCTGGCACACTTTTCTAATTGGCTGCATGAGTTTTAATTTGCTGTGAAATTTAATGAATCTTAATGTTAGTCTTTTAAATGTACTCAATGTACATGCAGACTTGGTATTTAAATTTCTCTAAGATTGGTTTATATTTACTTCATCACGCTTTGTCCGAGTCAAACGGAAGACATATATAGTATATTTAAATATCTGATTGGTCCATTACTCGCTTTACATTCGCTAATCGCGAATCATTTTATAACATATATAATGAAGAAACTGAAATTGATTGTTGTCATGGCACATGCGTTAGTGATTAAGGTTAAGCATCTTATGTACTAGTATATAAGTATGCATGTTGATAAGTATGCATATTGATAAGTATGCATGTTGATACGTATGCATGTTAATAAGTATGCATGTTGATAAATATGCATGTTGATAAGTATGCATGTTGATAAGTATGAATGTTAATAAGTATGCATGTTGATAAGTATGAATGTTGATAAGTATGAATGTTAATAAGAATGCATGTTGATAAGTATGAATGTTGATAAGTATGCATGTTGATAAGTATGCATGTTGATAAGTATGCATGCTAATAAGTATGCATGTTGATATGTATGCATGTTAATAAGTATGAATGTTGATAAGTATGAATGTTGATAAGTATGCATGTTGATAAGTATACATGTTAATAAGTATGCATGTTGATAAGTATGCATGTTGATAAGTATGCATGTTGATAAGTATGAATGTTAATAAGTATGCATGTTGATAAGTATGAATGTTAATAAGTATGCATGTTGATAAGTATGAATGTTGATAAGTATGCATGTTGATAAGTATGCATGTTAATAAGTATGCATGTTGATAAGTATGCATGTTGATAAGTATGCATGTTAATAAGTATGCATGTTGATAAGTATGCATGTTAATAAGTATGAATGTTGATAAGTATGAATGTTAATAAGTATGCATGTTGATAAGTATGCATGTTGATAAGTATGAATGTTGATAAGTCTGCATGTTGATAAGTCTGCATGTTGATAAGTATGCATGTTGATAAGTATGAATGTTGGTACTTCACGTCTATCTCTCTATTATATGGATATAGTTAGTTAAAACAATGGATCTAGTGTACACAAATATTGTTTACAATAATAGGACGCTTTGTTTACTTGACAATCCATTGTGGATCATGTTTTCCTAGGTGAACTAGGCTGAATATGATAGACACTATTTAGATGTTAAAAAAAGTATTGAATTCTCTTTCTCGCCTTCTCGCTCTCTTTCCTTCACTATTGTTATCTTTATGTCTTGAAATGTACAGATAACTATATGAAATTCAAACGCTACACAACAGTTGCTAAGCAAGTTTGTTTTATTTTTTTCTCGAGTCATTATGATTCGGCGTATTATGAAACTTTGCGTTGGACAAAAACGTGATCAACAGAAACGAAAGATACATATATAGCATTGTGTATTGATTCTTATTTCCCTTCTGGTTCTTGAAAGGGCAAGTCTCACGCATTACATTAAATTTAAAGTTTAGTTGTACAGCTTTAGAAAACATTAACCTAAAATGTTGTTACCTCATCTCGGAATTGCTACATTCGTTAGTTTGAAACAAAACAAAATAATTCAGATCACAGAAATTTTTCATTGATTATATTACCACTCGTTGTGCCAGTGCTAGGATGACACAAGACACAATGGTTTGATAAAGTGTTTTAAAGATGGTGGCACAAAGTTAGGGAAACAGGTATGAATAAGTAACAAATAGTGACCAGGGCACGAAGTAAGCCATAGTCAAATGTGTGCTAAGTTGGTAAAATAAAACATTATTCACCAACGCTCTTGGATCTAAATTTGTTTGACTTGATGCTGCCAGAAAATGCCAAAATTATAACATGTACATTTTCTGCATAAGATGGGACTTTTAAAGGATAAACCTATATAGATTTCCCCTTGTCACTAACATCCACCCTGACTCAAACATTACTTAAAATAGAAAGAAGAAAAAAAGCAATACTATTTTTTTAACAAGTTTTTTCTTGTGTCGAGGAGAAACCCCGAGTGGCCGAGTGGTCTAAAGCGCTCTCCGTTACAGATCACTGCCATTTCACATCTGTCTGCGTGAATTCGAATCTAAGATTCAGCTAATGTAGTTATGTAAGAAAACTTGCCAGTAGCTTCTCATGGGTCGGTGGTTCTTTTAGGGGGTTTTACCGGGTTCTTCCTCCACCAATAATACTGGCCGCCATGAATCGCATATCGTGTGCTGAAAAATTGCGTTAAACCCTACAAAAACCAATCAGCTTTGTATCAAAAAACACGTAAAAAGGGCGAACTTTTTGAATTGTCTCTTTGTGCTGGAAAGAAAGTAGCTGTCTATGGGTAAAGTGTGCCTGTCCTTAGAAGACCATTTAATAGCATAGGATTTATAATTGTCGCCCAAATTATGACCTATACATCTGATAGCATATTATTATCTATAAAACCGGGATGGTAGTAATCATTGCTGACTTTGTCATGAATTCTCCTGTGGGAATCATTCGAACAAATGTAAATATTTAATCATATTATGATTAATCTTTAACATTGTATCGATTATAATGAAATTGTCAAAATAATTTTAAAGGAAGTCACATAAATAAAAATATAAACAAACAAACAAGCAGACAAACATGATTAGTTGTGCATGGGATATTGTTATAAAGGTCAGCGACTCGTTTCTTTAATTTCTTTGTTCAGGTATTAGAATAGCAGCATTATATGCAGCATTCAAGACAATACATCCTCAACTCAACCTAGAATATATGACAACTATTTATCTTTCATAGTAATTTCTACTGTAGTTTTGGAGGTAGATTCATTAAAATACCTTTGGTAAATTGCGTCATCTGTGAATACGAAGATTTCAATGATGTCTACACCTGTTGGTATCATCCGTTTCAATCTTCTATGGGTTTCCTTTAAACCGATATGTCCAGTCATTTCTGCAATATTTAGACCCGGGGACTGAGGATATTCTGAATAATAATAATATCAACATTATTCAAAACATAATGCTGCTCCAACTATTAATTACTAGTTTGTCTTTCTCTTAAAATCTTCATAGACATTAGCATAACGTTTTCTTAGATATCTCTGATCAACTCTAGGGCTTCCACATAATGGTGCTTTTGAAGCTCCTCTAACAACCATATTAAACCGCCTTAATAATCGTTATTTTAGACACTGTGTGACACTGCTACCTAATACATATATCAACCTTTGTATTAGATGGCTGTGATAGCCCTACACAAAACTACTGTAACACGTATCGTGTAGATAGTGTCATCTTACTAAAAATGATCGGCTAGATGGATTAATTTATAGCATAATGCCACATCAAATATGGAACGTCAAGGAAATGGATGTTGAAACAATGCTGGAACATCAGTGATATGGATGCCATATCAAATATGGAACATCAGTGATATGGATACCATATCAAATATGGAACATCAATGATATGGATGCCATATCAAATATGGAACATCAGTGATATGGATGCCATATCAAATATGGAACATTAATGATATGGATGCCAGATCAAATATGGAACATCAAGGATATGGATGCCATATCAAATATGGAACATCAATGATATGGATGCCAGATCAAATATGGAACATCAAGGATATGGATGCCAGATCAATTATGGGATATCAGTGATATGGATGCCATATCAAATATGGAACATCAATCATATGGATGCCATATCAAATATGGAACATCAAGGATATGGATGCCATATCAAATATGGAACATCAAGGATATGGATGCCAGATCAAATATGGAACATCAGTGATATGGATGCTATATCAAATATGGAACATCAATGATATGGATGCCATATCAAATATGGAACATCAATGATATGGATGCCATATCAAATAAGGAACATCAATGATATGGATGCCAGATCATATATGGAACATCAATGATACGGATGCCATATCAAATATGGAACATCAGTGATATGGATGCCATATCAAATATGGAACATTAATGATATGGATGCCATATCAAATATGGAATATCAAGGATATGGATGCCTGATCAAATATGGAATATCAAAGATATGGAAGCCATATCAAATATGGAAAATCAATGATATGGATGCCAGATCAAATATGGAACATCAATGATATGGATGCCAGATCATATATGGAACATCAATGATACGGATGCCATATCAAATATGGAACATTAATGATATGGATGCCAGATCAAATATGGAAGATCAATGATATGGATGCCAGCTCAAATATGGAACATTAATGATATGGATGCCAGATCAAATATGGAATATCAAGGATATGGAAGCCATATCAAATATTGAACGTCAAAGAAATGGATGTTGAATCAATTATGAAATATCAATGATATGGATGCCATATCAAATATTGAACGTCAAAGAAATGGATGTCGAATCAATGATGGAATATCAATGATATGGATGCCATATCAAATATTGAACGTCAACGATATGGATGCCATACCAAATATGGAACACCAATGATATGGATACCACATCAAATATGGAATATCAAGGATATGGATATCAGATCAAAGACGGAACGTCAAGGTATGTATTTGCTAAGATCATTAGTTCAAAGATATGCTTACTGACATTAGAGTGGACGCAATAAAAGAACTTTCTTGCAGCATGTCATATCAGTGTTTTAGATTTTAGAAGATATAGATCATATGACAGTAAGATTTTCAATTAGAAGATAGATAACATACAGAATTAAAGAATATATTACAGTTGATATCAACATGCAAATATGGTATCTCACAGACAATGGCAAAACACAGCTTAACATTAAATGCAACGTAAACTTCAACTATAATAAGAAAGGAAGAAAATAATATCAATACAAGAGAATTCACAAAGTACGTTTTATATTTTGAAATGTAATTTACACATAATAACACCGTCATGGTCTTTAAGTGAAGATAGGACATCGTATTCACAATATAAAGATAAAAGTATTGATCATACTACCAGGTATCGGTTGTTCATCGGCATGTATGTCTAAGTCTCTTTCATCTGCATATATTTCTGTCACAAAGTGTGTTGCTTCCGTGAGACTGTCGGTTGGTTCAAGCCGATATCTTTTGCCTTTTAACGTAAACGTGCCAACCTAAAAGCAAATATACCATGGCATGTCAAGCAGGAGAATATATCATAAAAAGAAACAGAAGTACAAATAAGTATGGTACTTATTCAAAATAAAGCTGATCAGATTTGAAAAAAAGCGGGAAGGTTTTCTTTGACGAATTACCTACCTTCCTATCCACCCACCGACTCACACGCACCCACCCACTAATCCCGTTATATATAGCTTTTAATGTGATTGATGGCAAACAACGATATACACGCATAACCAAACTAAATAGATTCAGATCATGAATAATTTTTATTGTAAAGCCTACGAAACAAGTTTGATAAAAGTTATCAATAATTCGGAAATAAAGTTACCGGCCAACATCTCCACTCCAATTGTTTGCATTTCACAATCACCGCAGCTTTGGTCTTCCCTCCATGGTATAAGCCACACACCTGAAAGATGCAAACTAGATGTAGTCCATCTATCTAAAATAATATTTGATTGTCGGCACTTCAATGGACAAATCTATTACATTGTCTGTATGTAATACATTAATAACGTTCACAAACATGAATCAGCACAAATGGAAGTTCAATTGCTTTTTGTATGATGGGGTCTGCGTCTGTCTACATTAGGAACGACATTTACTGTGGCCTGCCAATATTACTATATCACGTTTCTTCCAGTGATATTTTCCTTCTTGGTGATTTCCTGTTACATGTATAAAAAGAAGATCGGTAATTTAACGAACTCTGACCAATCCACGCATTATGCGACCACATAGCTTTTCATTTGCTCTTTTCGAGGTACTTACTATACATAAACAAATTGCAAATATGCTACGCAATATAACATTTATAAATTTGATTACGTTCTTCTGTTATGCCAACCTGATAATAAATCAAAAGTAAAGTTACTTTCATTGACTGAATTGTGTAAAACAAAACTTAATCGGGCGAATAATTGCATTGTATAAATATTCCAGAGTTGTACGCTGAACATAAATTATCTGTCAGGTTTCGAAATGAACGATGTAACGTTTGTAATTGTACTGATTCAAAGTGTTTAAGTATTCCATTTCAATCTTAACCGACCCATTTCAAAGATTTTAAAAAATATAACTTCGCAAATTGTATCACTTAGGTATTATTTAGATTATTCGAATTTCTCTTATATCAAATATGTACCCTTGAAGACCCTTCGATATAGTGTTTGTAGATAAAAGTGACATTGGATAAGATGTAATACACGATATTAAAATTGGTAATTTCTGGTATGTCATTTTAAATGGCATATTATTAGTGAGGATTGTTTTAGTGTTTCTATATTGTTATTGGCATGTTAAAACATAGTTTAATACTAAGTCAAAGGTTGTCCCCAGTTACGCCACATATGTTAAATTAATATCGGAGACATACGTAAATATGCGTAGCAGAAAGAGGTAACTCCAGCTCACAAGCCATCTCTCATAACGGATTAGAAACTAACCGGGCAGCATATGCGTTGCAAGAGAGAAAGCTTACTTGTCTTCGGATATTACACAAAATGCCAGGCAAAGTTTGTCATTGTTTCCTAAACTTTTCTAATAATTTAGTCATGACAAATTTAGCTACTATCGCAGGGACTCGACAGTTCTATTTAACTTACAGTTCGCTCCAGCATCACGGATATTCATAACGCTTGTGTACGTTTTGTGTTAACATTTTCGGAATATTTGTACTGGTGCCATTGACGGTTATGTAACTTATCTGTATATAAATACACATATCAGACAGTCGGTAAGTCAAGCTATGTTTGCGTTCTTTATCCATGTGTACAGGTACTCCACTTCCAGCTTACGTTTACTAATTATAGAAACCTTCGTATTCATCATCGTAGAAAGTTATTTCCAGTGGATCAGTAGGTGATCAGCTAAATTCATCTCCCCCGTAGAGCATCAGCTTAGTTACATTTGGTATCGGCAATGCTAGTGTTAGGGCAGATCAGCAGATGTGCCAAGCAGCTTGAGTAAACATGCCTTTAGCTAATTAAATAACGATGAACTCCTACTGGGGTCATGCGCCTTGCATTATCAACTGTGCAACGAACTAATATCACTTGATATCAATTCCGAAAATGAAGAGGAAATCTGGGTACCTTTGAGAAACTCAATGGCATGCTTGATCGACAATTCATTTTGGCTTAACCGGTCTTGAACATGAATATTGACTTGATTGGAATTGCGATAATACAGCGACAAATCTTCTGCTTATCTAATTCTGACTGAATTTAATAACGGTGTTGCTGATATTTATAATTTGAGGTAGGGGATGTGAATAAGAAAGTCTTTGTGTTGTGATCAAAATGGCCTCAGTTAAATAATCATTTATCCGCTGTTTGTTACATGTCATCCATGATTTTAAATCAGAAATGCACCTCTCTACTCCTTGGATGGTAGTATCAACTTCAGCAGAGTGGCTAGATTTGTATATTTAGGTGTCAGCAGATAATTGGTGAGACAATGGGCGATGATGTATGACACCTGATAGCGGCTGAATGTATAGCATTAATAAAACATGTTCAAAAACGAAAATCCACAACACAACATAAATCAACTGGGCTGGAGTGTATTCCATGTACGGAAACAACTTTTGTCCTGTTAAACAAGTAAGACGGAAACCACAGTAAGGCCGTATCATGAATGCCAAATCCATGCTAGAGACGATGAAGTAATATATCATGGTCTACTGTGTCAAATGCTGCAGACAAATCATGAAGGGCGAGGACTGCAATCTTTCCGTTATCCAAAACAGTGAGAATGTCATTAACTTGTTTTAGAAGAATAGTTTCAGTACTGTGGTACGGGCAATATGTAGACCGTACATTGTTTAAATTCAAACGAGGTACAAGTTCGGACATAACAAACTTTGAGAATGTTTCAAAATATGCATGTGGGATTATAAAGTCGGCGGTAGTTCTATAAATGGTTATGGTCAAGTGTTGGTTTCCTGCGTAGAGGCAATGTTGAAAAATATAAATTCCCCGGATGAGATAGAGGTGTCAATACCTTCAGTTAGGAGAGACAATACTGGATCTATGCACTCAAGTATCAGTGATGTTGGAATTGGATCATATTCGCATGAATTTGGTGCCCTCTTCATCTTGATTGCACACACCAAATCCATAGAGACAGGTTCAAATGCTACCAATTGTTGCCGCTAAAATTATGCATCGCAACTCTATGGTGACAGATCATTATAATATGTTGTCAATGAATGGAGTGACGTTAATAAAATTGAATTGGTACCTATGTAAAGCAGACCATTGCTGACTGTGTGAATCCACAGTGAGGTGATTGTTCACGGTGTATCGTTTTCCACTGTATATTATCGTCAAACAGCAAAGATACTGTTTTCAGAGAATGGACGCAAGGCTGCAGGGCTGTGGTCGCAAAGGTGATTAACGAGGCCAGTATTGTACCAATCAGGGCGAAAACATTGAAAACAGAGACAGTCTAAAGCTACTCTTAACATGCATGAAAACACGCGTCAAGTACTTTGTACGCTTAGACTTGCTTGTTGTTACAACTGCCTATATATCAACATCATTCAGTATTGATGACACCAGGATCAAACATATAAAGCCAATAAAGTAGAACAAAGTGGATGTGATGGAATCGCTTTGTGTTTTTATACTTCAGGAAAAACAATGGATAGGTATTAACACAAAATTAATTAGATATATTACTCAGATAAAATAACATATTATCAATGCACTTATCTGTGTTACCTGAGGACTATATATTCTTTTCATATAAACATATAAGTGAAACTTTTCGTTGTATACATCAAACTGTAACATTACCATAGGGTGAAACAGTTATTGTTTTACATGATTTCGGTGAATAGCTACTGATCAGTAATTTAGGATCATTCTGTATTATGATATCTCTCTCTCTCTCTCTCTCTCTCTCTCTCTCTCTCTCTCTCTCTCTCTCTGCATTAACTCACCTCATCGTCATTGTTTGATCTTAAAATTCGTTGTGTGACGCCATTCTCTGTCATATATAAATTCACATCATCATCGATAAGTCTTTTCAACTCAAGGTCAAGGTCTACATCTTCAGCATTCAGTTCAAATCTAAACCTTTTTTGGGCTGGCATCTGACGGGTTTCGATCGACGAGTGGCCTAGCCGCTCAGATGAAATTTCTCTTACAGTTACTATAATAATAATAATAATAATAATAATAATAATAATAATAATAATAATAATAATAATAATAATTAGTATCATCGTCATCATCATCATGATGATCATGCAAATCTTTTATCTTCAAGTTATCCAGCAAACGAATTGGCCATTTAGGCTTCTTGTTTGCCCAATTTGTTTCCTTGTAAGTACTATATTTCTTCCCGAGATTATTAGAAACTTAAATAGAATGAACATTAATAACTTAGTCAAGGGAATATATATATATATATATATATATATATATATATATATATATATATATATATATATATATATATATATATATCTTAAAAAACGTACTTTTTAAAACTCTTTCATATACAATGAGCAGTAAAAGAAACTTGTGATTGAAAGAAGAAACTAATATTCAGCTAATATTCATCATGAAAATCGCAACGGTGAAATGATTGATGAAGTGCAACATACTATTACAAGTATAAAGTCATAATATTAAGTTAATTAATATTAACATTAGATACCTCCCAAAATGTCAGACCATAGCTGCTACTGTATTCATTTAAACATGGAGAACATGCATACGCCTAAACGTTTTAGACGGAATAGCTTTGAACTGTCCCTTAGACACATACATCAACTTTAATTGAAAGACTATGCAAATGGATCAAATAAGATAATTTATTCGTCAAGAACAAACGGAGTTTAGGACAATTTTGCCATAAACACAATAATATATAAATATTTTAGAATCAAAGATATTAGATTTATGTTTTATTTATTGATTATGAGAAAACGAGATTGACCATTTTAAAAAGATATTACTTATCATAGAATATTAAATGAAAATATTAGCAATCAAAGGCTAAATAAACTAATGACCATATATGTAAATGTCAACGCTCGACTAAAAACGCTTGACTGGCTGGAAACAAGATTTGATGTTTTATAAACTAACTTATACTCCTTGTTTTCAAATGATATCAAGACATACACACATGACCAAGATTCATGACAAGACCATCAGTCATCAAGACCATCAGTCAACAAATCCATACAATATTTATTTATTATTATGGGCATAACACGGATTTTTGTGGGTGATGAGATTCTTGCTTTCATTACTTTTAAATCCTTTTGGAAAGGTATATTTCGACAAGAATTCATTTAGTTCTTTCTTTCGTGAGAGTTAAATTAAATGTATAGATTTGCATTCCAAGTTCAGAAAGATCATATTTATTTGATAGATTGTATGATTTATTCAGACAAAGTTAGTTTGCTAGGATTGTGCCGAAACGGAATCTTCCCCATAATGACGAATATCGGGAGGTTCAACATGCATGCATGCATGCATGCATGCATGCATGCATGCATACATACATACATACATACATACATACATACATACATACATACATACATACATACATACATACATACATACATACATACATACATACATACATACACACATACATACATACATACATACATTCCAAGAGTTAGTCAATCTGTCGAATACAAATGTATAACAGCTCACCAAAGGTCTTCGTATGCGAGTCTGTTTTCATAAGCGGTAGAGAGAAGACACAGAACACCATTAAAGTAACAACCAGTATTGTAAGCATTAGCGACATTATTTATAATGTCACGGCCTGTGAAAGAAATAAAAAGAATAGGTTATATTCAGAACTTATTGTGACACAGTAAAGTATTGTATTATAAAATCACATTTTTTACATGTTAGGCATACTTTATTTAATTAGCATAAACAAGTTGAATATTTTTTCAAGAATTACTCATTATTTACAATAGGATTTCATAAGATTATCGAAATCACGAAAAGAATTTCTAGCATAAAGAAATGACAAATAAGAACGATAGGTTTGAATTAGACATTTGTTTGGTTTAAACATTCAGATACATACGACGGACTGCTTGATTAAGTCGAGTTTTTCGAGGTTAGAGTAAAACGATGGATAAAGGTTCGCAATGTACCTTTGGTTATCTGGAGCCAAGATTTCATGTTTTGGTAAGGCCCATAAAGCAGATCAGTTGTATTTATCCCCTGGTGGCCATTGAGGCGCACGTGCACCACACGTTCATTACACTGATGCCAAGTTTGAAAGTACCGTTTGATAGTCATACCACAAGCTCTCAGACAGAAAATGACAAACTGTACCTCCAAGATATGTAGGGTTCAAAAGTGTCTGAAAAGAGCCAGAGATGTCTTGTTTTGGCCAAGACTTTCAGTTGACATTTCCTATACAGTGTCAAAACCCTCCCTCTGCTTACAGCGCAGAAGTTCTAACCAAAAGTAATATCCCATCCAACATGACATTCCTGTATACCGATGACAATAGGTTGCCACATACCAATTTACATGGGATAATAAAGAGTACATTGTTGTAGTAGATTAATTCAGTCGATGTTAAGGCACTCGCCTGCTCAGAAAGGTTTACTACTATCATTCACATGAAAAGCATATTCGTGCGCTTCGGAATACCGGAAGTCGCTGTCAGCTACAATCAAACAGCCTTTTATTTCCGAGAGTTAGCAAGCTTCGCGAATGAATAGGACTTTAAACATGCACATTGAGTACCCCATTCTTTCAGTCGAACGGTCTACCGGAGAAAACAGTTCAATCTGTAAATTATCTCAAAAGTAAATGCAGATGGCAGAGAAATGCTTATAGGCATATTCGATTATCGAGCCACTGCTAGTAATATCAAGTTTTCACCAGCACAAGTGTCGATGGCCATACAACTCGGATCAATTTTCCCAACAGCCCGCGAAAAATGAATTCCTGAAACACCCATCACCGCTGAGGTCAAAAAGAAAATTACACTACAAAAGACGAAAACAAAGAATTATTATGAAAAAGGTGCAAAACCACCACTACAACCACTTAAGGAAGGGGAATCAGCGAGAGCTCATTCAAAAGTCAACAGTGGGAATCTGCCGTTATAATAAGAAAACGCAACGAAAACTAATGAACCCCACCCCACCCTACAATGTTATATAAATAAGACTCTTTCTCATATTGGAATACATCACCTACAGCTATATAGCTTCCAATACATGCCATTAAATCAATATTACAATCAATGGAACTTCAATGTTTAAGCCAACGTATGCCTTGGGCCTGATCCCACAAGACTGACAGTAAAGCGGATACTACACACGTTCTGGAAGGCTTTGGGATTGGGATTTCTTTTTAAAACGTAGCTTTAACAATTGTTCAGTCATATCATTATGATGTTTGCATTATGTTAGTTTATAGTGATGTCTAGCACTGGGGTATTATGCTGCTAACGGTGATGCGACAAAAGAGCGCACAACAAAAAAGCGTCGACAAAAGAGCGCCGATTAAATTATACTAACAAGCAGAGTAGAGATCAAATAGTTATATCGAGAAGTTTTCAAATGGTAGAACTTTTAATTAAAACTAAAGAAAACATCATTGAACAAGATAAAGATGTTTGCAACTATACTATCAAGTGTAAGATATCATATAGTTATACAGACAAGTTTTCAAAAGATGGAAGGTTTGATCTATCTACGTTGGTTTGTTTGTTTGTTTGCTTGATTAGGATTTTTAACGTAGCTTTAACAATGTTTCAGTCATATCGCTACGATGTCTGCAGTGAGGCAGTTTATAGTGATGTCTAGCACTGAGACATCATGCCGCAGACATGTAGCATGATGTCTCACCGAGTCACATTATCCTGACACCAGGCCGACCAGTCCTAACACTAACCTCTTAATGCTGAGCGTCAAGCGAGGCAGCTGTTAGTACCATTTTTGTAAGTCTTTGGTATGACTCGGCCGGGGATCGAACCGACGACCTCCCCGGGGCGGACGCTCTAACCACTAGGCCACCGGAGCGGTTCTATATACGTTGGTACAAACAGTCGAGTGATCAAAAAATCTGTTGGACGTGTATATATAGTTAAAAAATTCTTTTTAAATTCACCATGTTCTGTAGTTTTACCAAATTTACAAAATTAAAGTATAATAGTTGTATACAAAATTTACATGGAGAAAATCGAGTAACAAAAGGGGAAGATAGTGCTATTGGTCTCCGGCTACCGATATCGAAAAGATAAAGAAAACAAAGACGGAAGTACATCATTATTTAGTCATTTTAAGTAATGATTATATTTTAGTTACACATTTACCAAATTTACGCAGAAGTGATTTCTAATTTAAATTTTACTACACTTCACTTTAAGCATTTAATAATTTCAATTACTAATATTATTTGCTCTATTTTGTCTTGCTCTTTCGTCGGCGCCCTTTTTGTGTTGAGCTCTTTTGTGTTGCACTCATTTGTCGGCGCTTTTTTGTCGTGCGCTCTTTTGTCGGGGTGCCGCCGCTACCATGTATCATGATGTCCCACCCAGTCACAATATCCTGACACCAGGCCTACCAGTCCTAATACTAACCTCTTAATGCTGAACGCGAAGCGAGGTAGCTGTTAGTACCATTTTTATAAGTCTTTGGGTATGACTTGGCCTGGGTTCCAACTAACGCCCTTCCGCTTCCGAGGCGGAATCTCTAAGCACTAGGCAACCGGAGCGGTTATTCTGGAAGGCTAGTTAATCCAATGATATTAAAGTCAGTGTAATATCGGTTAATAAACACTGGATATCCTGGATAAGAAACAGTTTTGAAATCCTGTTCTAACAGAAAAGTGGGACTCGATCGACTAATATAACAGAATTAGTGTAACACAATGTATGATTCAAAATTGTAACATAGAACCACATACTTATTTCTAAACTAAATTTTAATATGCCGAATCGAATCCGAAATGTATCAAAGCCATTAAAAATGTCAGCGATGCATTCAATAAGGACTCGCAATTCGTCAAACATTATTGGATGTGTATATCGATAAACTTGTTGTCGCAAGATTTAAATGACGAAACGTTAAACTCTTTCTATATGGCACAATATTTCTGCAGTATACATCAACTGTGTAATAACAAATGTGTTGGAAACTTTGTCATTGTTTGTTATAGAGGTAAACAGTTCTAAAAGTAGTTCAATTTCCCCCCAGTATATTATATTATACAGCAACGAAATATAAGAGAAATGGATCCTGCCAAGAAGCAACTGCATTAGGTTTTGTACCAGTACATTCCATAGAGGATGGTGAAATGGAAAGTAAATAATTATACCTGTCCATCTATAGATCACATCACATAACTAATGGTATGAGGTAAAGTTATTGCTGACTTCAATTGAGATATGATAAGGCCTTTACAAAACGAGTGACACAGTTGATGTAGTTAATGATCATTGAGCGGACCATTATTGGTGACAATCGTAACCAAACACAAGCTTCCATTTGGGTATCGGTTTAGCAGGATCGCCATTATTCTTTCTCTACTGACTGTGCAAAGGTGAAAATGTTTTCATTATCGATGCACGCCAATGAAGCACAGGCATACGTTTGGTTTGCAAGATAAAATATACATATAGAACAATATATATATATATATATATATATATATATATATATATATATATATATAGCAGCAGAGAGGGTGAACCCTACAATTTTCCGAGCGTCGATTCGAAAATCTGAGGCTTCCACCAAATAGTAAAAAAAAATGGCGTCTATTCGATAAAATAAGATTTCCTTATATACGCCAACGTCGTTGTCATTCACCCTCTCTGCTGCTGGAACTTTCAGTTCTGGGTTAATAATTCTTTTACGAGTTCAACCAAATATTTGATCGAGTCCGATACGATATCGTGTCCGAGGATCATGTAAATTTATTGTTATAAATCCATGCGGGGTTGACTGAGCGTTACTAAAGAAGTTTTTAAATTGATTGAAGTCCATATCGGAACACCATGTCTGCCAAATATTTCTAAGAGTATGAGTATCAACGCCGTTAAATACACACAGTAAGTTACAGTTGTCTCTAATCACTTTTGGAATCTGAGTGTATCGTTGAGTGACATATATCACGTCAGTGTTTTTGTGACGCCCACGGGAAAAGATCCTAGCTGGGTTTTTTTGATTGTCTAACATCACATCGTCGTATACGACTAAATTGTTAATGCTCCCATCAAGGTCATCCACGGATGGCGCCTCGTCAATATCAGTTATAAAATCAATGGCGTTTTCACCCTTAATTTCTGATGCATTCTCGTTAAAATCTTTTAGCACTTCATAGCATCGTTGATCATCTACGCTAGGAGCAACTAAATACAACTTATCCCATTTCATCCATCTCATTATTAAATTGAGCAACAATTGCGTTTTACCGGATCCAGATGGCCCGATTATAATTGCGCGGATAGAGTTTGGTAGCGCTGCATGATGCTTAACCGGTTCTCTTGCTTTAGTCGCTGAAAAATCAATTATATCCATATTTCTATACATAAATTATGGATCTATATTGTGTGAAGTGTAAAACGCGTACTGGCACAGATGACGTGACGACGATTACAACTAAAAATAACCGATCAGCGCTTTCTGGTAAATGCGTGCAATGTGGTACAAAGAAATTTAGATTTGTGTCTATGAGATCTGCAGGAAATGATGATTTAAAAAAAAACGAGGAGGTGATATCGCAGCCAAATTTGCAAAGCTCCCTGGAACCCCATGGGCAAAGTACCCGGGAGAAAAGCACCTTCCAGGATATAGCTACTGTGGTCCCGGAACACGATTAGATATCAGACTTGATGATCAAAATCAACCTCGACGTGGTGAAGAACCAATAAACGCTATTGATAAGGCGTGTCACCTTCATGATGTTGCTTATAAAAGCAATAATCTGCAACACAGGCATCTCGCGGATGTGAAATTAATTCATGCATTAAATGCTATTCCTGATAAATCCTTCAAAGAAAAATTAGCTTCATTTTTGATAAAATCGGCTATGAAAGGTAAATTGATGTTAGGTGCCGGTAATTAATAATATGGAATCAATTTATTATTCCCCAAGAGGATACTGGAGAGGCAAGGCAGCAATCAATAAACTCGCCAGCGCCGCAAAAGTGAAAAAGGCCACTGCGGCTAATTGGTTATCCAAACAGGCACTATGGCAAATTTATCTACCGCGTCCTAAACAAATCAATTTCTCGCATTTTGATGTTACTGTACCCAATGAAGTTCATCAAGCTGATTTATTGTTTTTACCACATGACAACGGTTACAAATACGCGCTAACCGTAGTTGACGTTGCGAGTCGATACAAACAAGCAGAACCGTTAAAAACAAAATCATCACCTGAAGTTGCTTCTGCATTTGAAAGGATTTATCGACGAGGCCCACTACGCTGGCCAAATCTGTTACAAGTTGATCCTGGCAAGGAATTTCAAGGCGCTGTTTTACCAGCGATGAAACATCATAATGTCACCATACGACGAGGGCATACTGCGCTACATCGCGATCAGGCAATTGTTGAACGATTTAATCGGACTCTTGCTGAACGGTTATTTGGATATCAATACGCGAAGGAGTTTATTCAGGATAAAAGATCCCGTGAATGGGTTAAGAGATTAGCAGCTGTGATTACCGCGCTCAATAACGAGATTACTCGAACAATTAACATGAAACCTGTCAACGCGATTAAGAAAGCGTCTATACCAAAAATGGAAATCCAAGGAATTTCACAAAAAGATTTCAAAGAACCA
This sequence comes from Unio pictorum, assembly GCA_030141615.1. Classification (NCBI taxonomy): domain Eukaryota; kingdom Metazoa; phylum Mollusca; class Bivalvia; order Unionida; family Unionidae; genus Unio; species Unio pictorum. The sequence goes on from JARLTB010000048.1 coordinate 12,960,619, forward strand.
ATTCTTGGTAGTAATGTCACTGTAAGGTACTTATACGAACCAGGAGAGCTTGAGGGTGGTAAAAAAGAGCTACCGATCCTATTTGGAGTGTTACTGCACACAAGATATCTACTATAACACGATCTACGGGTAGACCAGCAATCTATAAACTGGATTCAACTGCTCCTCAGCGAGGATTTACTCGACAACAACTACAGGTAATCCCCGAGGATACTCAATTACCACCGCGTGGTCTTAACTAGCACCCCGGCGTCTGTTGCACTCAAGACAAGTCAACATCACATTGTTTCTGACATGACCGAGACTGTTATTTTTTCTGTCTACGGTAAATTGGCGAGGATCTTTATCCGAATACTGCCAACGCATTATACAATTGCAACTCGCGCAGTGATTATTCTGTTGTTGTTGTTTCAGCGTAATTATTAATTCAGCATCAATGTCAAATTCTCTATTATTTTTTTTATCCTGTTGTTTATAACCAGAGAGTTTTTTTCTGATTATATCCTTGACGTTGTCGGCGCTGATTGTAGTGTTATTATCGTCACCAATGATTTCATCATCGAAAACAATTCTTCGAAGCTGATTTATTCTTCGTACTCTGGATACTGCGAGATAGACTAAATTTGACCATTCGATGCGATTATCTACCATCCAAACAATTGTATCCGATATAGTCAATCCCTGTGAAGAATGTATTGTCGCTGCGTAACCTAACGTCCATGGGGATTTATCAGCACGCAATGCATTTTCGACGACGCTGATATCAACCAGCACAATATCATTTAATACGAGAATTTGTTTTTCACGTTGTCCTGGAATATCAACTTCAATGTTCTGTTTTCGTGTATCCGAAGGCCTATAACAAAGAGGCACAGGAAGTGTTGCAAAGTTTTCTTTATGCAATTTAAAAAACTTCATCTGAAGTGTGTCTCTGACTATTTTTCTACTTGCAATTATCAAATCGTTTGGTCTCCACGTTTCCCAAAAATCTTTTAATGGAGTTTCTGAAATTATTTCACGCGCTATTTCGCATTGGATTCTGTCCGGTTGTAGTCTAATTAGCGCTTTGAATTCTCGTAATCGTTCATCAAGTGATCTATAATCAGTGGTGATTTCTTCATAGTAGTCTACAAAACCCTTTAGCCATTCATGTGGAGATGCACCGACAAATGGTGGTGGTTGGCCGTGATCACCGCACATAACGACTTTTGTGTTTTTGTTTAACAACCACTCGAGAAATGTTTGTAATACATCTAATGACACTGTGCATATTTCATCCCAAATTATGATTTCAGGAATGAATTTATCACCCATACGCTCAGGAGTTCATTTGTCACCCTTCCATCGAAAAAAACTGTGGTAGGTACAGGCATTTACCTCTCGCTGTATCATCTCTCTGGCGAGTCTGTGAGTAGGTGTTAGGACAATCATGTTTGACCGACGAAATAATTCAATTGCACGAGTTGTCTTTCCTGACCCACCACAACCGTTTAAATAAACTGTCTTGTATCTACACACTGGATCAGATACCGGTGGTGCATTAGAAAATTCAGATTGAATTTCAATACGGTTACATGAAAGATATTTATCATCCATGGTAACGTCTGCGGATTCACAATACTCACGTAGCGTTTCCTTTTTAAATCGCCAACGCCCCCACGCTTCCTCGGGATCTGTGAATGCCGCTACAGCTGATTTGTATTTATTGTGGATATACATCGAATCAGTGGCTACTCTAACCGCGGTATTAGGAAATCTATTTATCATCGAAAATAAATTGATAGAAGAATAAGCTAGCATAGAACTTCTCAAATGCGTATATTGTTTAATATATCCATCACAGTAGGTAACAACCGTACCTAATTTCTCACCATCGGATAGGAAAGCGTCTTTACGATTTACAAGTTTTCCCTGTTTCGTTAAATCCGTTACGATAAAATCGTATTCAGCGATGTCTATGATCAACCGCGAGGAATATTTTGCATTGTCGTATCTTCCACCCTGGGTAAATTTACCGATTATTCTTCGTCCAAAATCTTTTGCTTGTCCGCTTTTAATTTCAAATAACTTCTTAGACCAATTCATGAATTGTTCTTCACTGAAATTCGAAGAATTTCCATCTGGAAATTGTTTTCGCTGTTCGCTAATTATACGATCTAGATCGGGTTGTGGTAGCCAAACTTCTTTCTGAGCTCGATAGCATATAATAGCTTCGGAAACAATCAACGATATTAGCATACCACAATCAATCATATATCGTAGTAACACTATTGGCATCCAGGCCTTTTCAGATATATGTCTACCAAGCCAAACATAACTACACGGATGTAACCCTGTAGCGAGTTCAAATGATATCACACGAGCGAATCCAGTTAAATCAAAATAAGGCAATGGACCATTAATCGCAACACGAGTCATTTCATGTGTGGGGTGTCCAAATCGTTTAAAGTACTCAGCACATTCCCCATACCCGAGAAAACTTCCAGGATAACACGCGGATATATCAATTGAAATCATACCATCACGTGAGTATTTTGTATTCCACAGTCCTCCATGACTAAATTCGACGCAACTCAATTTAACGTCCTCGAGAAAATCACTTCGTGTTGGACGCCATGAGTTTTTTTCTCTTGCGAAGTGAGCTACCACCGATGGAATAGTAAAACTATCCGTGAGTAGTTTTTCATGGAAACTCTCCGGTGAAAAATCATTAGCGATTTTTCTCATTCTGTTATCTAATTCTTCAACGCGATATAATTCACCATTTGGTCTCACAAATTGATCGAATCCTATTTCGGGATCTTCATCACTTCTAAGTAACCACACTGACACAGGATCATCTTTACACAGCGTGTGAATAGCATCGAATAATTTCTCTTCATAAAAAACATCCCCGACGAATTCTTGGGGTATATATCTCATGGTTCGTTCTCGTGGAAATATTGTTACCGCAGGTGTCCACGCGTGTTTGTTATGATCAATAATTTGTATTGGCGCTCCATTTTTGTTATATTTCGGTTCGTATAAAACTTCTCCGGTTATCGTCATAACGGTTATTGGGAATCTTAATGATGTTTCTAATTTAGCTATATCAGAAATCTTTGCACCGTGTTGTTTCACTGTCAGTTCCCATTCGGTTATTTTCCTACGTCGCAGATCAGTTAGTTTATTTCCTCGGGATGCATTTGTGAAGTGTTCCATTACCCGTGTTGCTACACAATTCAGTGAACTAGAATATTTCATAGGAGCTAGTTTTGCGATATCGGGTTTATTATTTAACGGATATAACCCATAAACAATTGCTGTTACGGGATAAGATCTCTCGTAGTATGGTTTGTCGATTCCAGTTAGAATTCCTGGTTTGGAATCTCTACTCACAATGACAGTTTTTTTTATTCTTGAGGATTGGTTCAAATTTATCCCTGATAATCCATTCGCCGCCGACTTCGATAATGAATTTTATTCTGAAAAAATACTTCTGTTGGGAATTGCCTTTGGATTTTACACCCTTGGATTTCCAACCCGTTGGCGAGCCAAGATGTGAAATTATCTCAGCTGCTCTTTCATCGTTCATAGTAGCATCGATGTTGGGTACATTGACATCTTCGTCAATAATTCGAAATGTCGACCAACAGTATGCTGCACCGTCTCGGTAGAATTCATTAAAACACTCCCTGATTTTACTTAGTATAGTTCTATCACCGATTAGACGTTTTGGTGTATCAGAGACTCTATCGAGATTGAATTTAGCATTTTTCCAAGGCTTAATTTTCGATAATCTCTTGAACTCATTATCGAGATTGAATTTAGCATTTTTCCAAGGCTTAATTTTCGATAATCTCTTGAACTCATTATCGAGATTGAATTTAGCATTTTTCCAAGGCTTAATTTTCGATAATCTCTTGAACTCATTATCAAGATTGAATTTAGCATTTTTCCAAGGCTTGATTTTCGATAATCTCTTGAACTCATTATCAAGATTGAATTTAGCATTTTTCCAAGGCTTGATTTTCGATAATCTCTTGAACTCATTATCAAGATTGAATTTAGCATTTTTCCAAGGCTTGATTTTCGATAATCTCTTGAACTCATTATCAAGATTGAATTTAGCATTTTTCCAAGGCTTGATTTTCGATAATCTCTTGAACTCATTATCGAGATTGAATTTAACATTTTTCCAGGGCTTAATTTTCGATAATCTCTTGAACTCCTCCATGTTATAATTAAAACAAGTATTTAAATAGAAAAATATAGTATAATGAATCACTGCAAGTGGCTTATGATTGGATCAACAACCCCGTGTAACAAGTCATGCAGAAGCGAATTCTGTGGGTATCATATGCAAAGCGTGAGAAACGGTTCAAAAGGTCCTCTCCCATGCCTCCGATGTGGGGTGGGCGTCAGGGGAAAATCACAATTATGCCTCAGTTGCGGCGGAAAACGATACAGGGAACTAAAACGCTATTATGACAAACGAATCAATGACTCGTTCAATGACAAAGTCATCAAAACCCCTCAAGATTATATCCAGAGATTTATAATAAATTAGACAAATAGTATTATTATACAAATGAGCCAAGATTTCAGACCCCATCCAGTGCTTGTTAATTACGAAGCCTCCAGTGATGGTGTTGTCAGGCACCGCAGACTAAAAAAACAGGTTGAATGGGTAAATAATATGGGATATTTGATGTTTTCAGCTGGGAGGAAGAAGTATCTCTGTCATAGAATTATTTTTGAAGTATTTCATGGACCAATCGAAGACGGCTTTGTGATTGATCACATAAATGGCGTGAAGACTGATAATTGTCTTGGGAATCTTCAAGCCGTCTCACAAAGTCAGAATGCAAAATTAGGTGGAACTGGTAGGAACTCAAAACGCCCTAGGGGGGTCAAATCGTTTGATTTAGAAACCAGTGAGGAGAACATATTTCAATCAATAAATGAAGCCAGTAGATACTTTGACATTTGTAGTGCTTCAATACGATTTGTTGCTGAAAATATAATTAAAACTGCTCTGTCAAAACGGACAGGTCACAGGATAAAATTCGTATACACCTAAAACGATTCAAGGGGCATAAATCCTTTATGTATAAATCCAACAACTGAATACACTCTACTCACTAAGTTCCCTTGTATTATGACGTCAAAGGATTTGTGTCGTCTGCTAGTACCTGTATACCTTGACTAGGCGCGCCGCGCACGTGACTGTAATGTGAATACATAGTTTCGGTATAGTTGTATTTTTTTTAACAATTTCTAAAACCTTTTATTGTCGCTTTGACTAAAACTGCATTATTTAAACAGCCTGTATTTATTTAGATCATGTACAGACGTTCTTTATCGCGCTCAGCCGGAAGTGTTTTCCATTCATTGACGTAGGTGGGCGTGGTTAAAATTCCTGTATACCGCTCTTTGTGATTTAATCGATAATGTACTTGTCTAGAGAATTAGAACAGGGAAAATATACGCTGTTATTTAACAACTGTATTATTTTGTTTAGTGCTTCATTAAACTATTTTGTTCCATTTAAATGTTGTGAAACAGTATTAATAAGTAATTCAAGGAAATAAAATAACACACTCGTGAAACGACGGGGCTTTATTAGTCGCCTTATATATATTACGGCTCGTAATAAGCTTGGGGCTTTCGAAGGCCAAATCCGACCGATCAAAACTAACCAACGCCATTAACACGGGCGTGTGGTTGTCTTTTCAATCATGCAACCGGGTTAATTTAGTTTGGTTGCTTTTGATCGATTGGATTGGCCGTAGAAAATCTGCCCCGTCGTTTCATGTTTGTGCTGTCTTGTGCAGTCCCCACATCATTACCATCAATCGTTCCATTGAATTATAATCCATCCTTATATGCAATTGTGCCGTCCCACATCAATCGTTCCATTGAATAAATACCATCCTTAATTAAGTTAATATAAGTATATGTATGCCTAAAAGTCTGCCGCAACACTCGAGCGGAGACATATATGGCATTGTGCCGTCCATTAATTAAGGTAATTAAGTACATGTATGACGCCCCCCAAGCATATCTTCTGGGCGGTCTAAGATGGTGTTTGCCACGTTAGGCCTCCCGCCGGAGATGTATGTTTCGGGTCCCCTTGGGCTTACATGGATGCGAAGGCACCCAAGGAGTTCCAAAGATACGTGTTGTCACATACCTCTGGGTCTCTTTCACGTTATTTGATGCGAAAGGGGTTTCCAAATGGGGTTTTCAGTACAGCATATACATGGACTTAATTAAGTTAATTAAGTATATGTATGCCTAAAATCTGTCACAACACTCGAGTGAAGATATACGGCATTGTACTGTCCATATATTTTTTAATAATTAGAGGTAATATATTATTATATTTTTATAAAAATATGGATATCAAAGATGTAAATGCTATAATTGCTGAAATTTCAATTTTAAAAAATAAAGGGGTATTATTATCTAAAGATCTCGACGCTGACAAGATTACCTCGGAATATGAAGACATTGAGTATCAGTCTAGTAAGGGTCGTTATGTTTTACCTAAGATGTACAGACTCGTGAAAGGAATTCAAAAGTCCATCAATGCTTGTTTGTACGGTAACGACATTAATGTATTTATAACGCTATTTAGCACCGTTGAAGCAATACGTCAAAAGCTCGGCCAAGAGTATCAAAAACGAGCTGAAATTAGTTCTAAGGTTCGTGATCTTAGGAAGATATTAAACGAGGAGCGACCCGTATCTTAACCACGTGAGCGTTACTATAAAAAATAGGCTTTCAGTAAATTACTAAAAAATTTATTTTTTTTAGCGTTTTTTGTAACTACATAGGATTTTCTCCTGAAATGATACTCAGCAGTTTGGGTTTACTCATGCAATTATGTGCGTACTGGATGATCTGGTCGTGGTAGCAAGTAATCACCGCGACGCCTCCATTTTCACGTAGTTGTTGTTGTTGCCGTGGCGTTAATAAAAATCGTTCATTTCCGTTCTCAGATATTACAATTTTGAAACCCTCAGCGATGTTATTTCTGAAACATTCGCGGATAGCGTCGTACAGTTTAACCTTGTCGGAGATGGATACGTTAGCTTGATGGTACATTATTTAATAACTCAGCTTTTAATTGTGATAGTTTCACATTTGAAAACTCAGTTCACAAACACTATATGGTAGGTGAATCGCTTACAACTAGATTAGCCCGAGAGCGGCTAGCAGCAATTAAAATGTTTATACCGGTTCGAGACAGACTTCGTGAGAAACTTCAACAACGACAACAAGCGCAGACTGACTTTTCTGTGTCAAGTGAACAACTGTTCGCCCCGGTAACTAAGGCGACCAGCGATGTGAAAACAGCAACTGAACGAGCAATATTTGGGGATATTCCTGAGGAAGGCAAGCGACGAGAAGTGCCTGTTCTTGGTGTGCTTGAAAAGATAGCAGCGGAAACTGAAAAGACATCAGCGTTGTTACAAAAAAAAACACCTGGTCCGAAAAAGACCAATGATAAAATAGTAGATGAATTACGCGCGCGATTTAACGAAGAAGGGTTAGCAGAAATTGATAAGACTGACCCTACAGAGTTTCCTGCACTTGTTGTTACGACGTATGAAAACAGAAAAAAAATGTTAAAACCAGAACAGCACAAGTATGTAAGAGGTATACAACATTGGGCTGATATATTTTACAAAATTAAAACTGAAAAAAGTCAAATTAAGACAGATAGTGCATCATACATTGAATATATCAATGCGGTGGGTATAGTGTATAAACAATATGAAGAACAAAAATCACAAGGAAAACCACAAAGACTGCAGCGGCCGCGACAACAACCTGCAAAAAAATATCTTTTTCACCTGCTAAACAAGAAAAATCTCAACAACAACTACCACCCCAAGCTTCGCTTGGACCTTCGCCTGGACCATCTGATCGAGATGATGATGATCCTTTTAGTTATTTACAAAAAACGGATTTAGAAAAACTGGAGGAAGCACCTGATTATAGTAGTGGGGAGGGATTTTCTAAATCTCAGAAATCGCCAGTAATTTCAGGTAGTGGTCTAGTTACTTGTCCCGGTAACATTCTCAGTGATATATCACGGTTAGAGGTTCTCATCGGAGGGAAGCGAGCCGGAAACAACTCCGTCGAGATAATTAATGAAGCAGCTGATATCTGTAGACGATTATTTGCCGGCGGTATCATGGACATTAATGTATGTCGAGAACTCATTGCTGAATTAGTTGAAAATCACAAAGACGCTCATGGTTATTACAGCGATTAATCACTAATTGAAAAACTACTAGTTTTATAACAAGATGATCATACACTACAACCATGATAAACCCGTAAACGTCTACGTGGTGAACTCACGATTGCCTGTTTATAGAGCATATTACGGAGATGGTTTCGGCAATACCATTGCGGGGCTATTTACAAGAATGGCCCCAAAAGTGGCGCCATTAGCTAAACAATTATCAATGAAAGCCATTGATGCTATCCGTGATAAGGGAATCAATTTCGTTGGAAATCTTGCAGGAAAGGCATTGTCTGCTGCGAAAGATAAAATAGCATCATTGGTGCGAAAGAAACCAGCGGTGCTTCCATCTACAACAATGATGCCCGCAAAAATCAGCAAAGCAATAAATAGCGCAGTGGAAGAAAAACTAGCGTCGTTGGCTGCTTCGGTGACTCCGGCTTCACCGGTAACATATAGCGCTATCATGAACGCGATAGCAGGAAGTGGTTTGAAACAAAAAAGAAATTCGAAGAATTTTCAACGACGATGATTACAAAGATGAAATTGCTTTGCAATTCACCAATTGAAAACACTAGTATGTTATAAAATGTTTAAACGAACAGCTGATCCCGCTCTTGATATGGAAGCCCCAGTGCGCAAAGACGATTCCGTCCGTGATTATCAATACTATTCCTATCATGCAATACAACCCGACCTACGATCGCGAATTGAACTACAAGTTCAAGATACCAGTAAATACTTTTTGCCATGTGAAGCGTTTATTGAAGTAGAGGGAAAACTCGTAACAAACGATGCTGATCATAATGATCCACCATATGCAGATAACGCAAATGTCCGAGTCGGTTTTGTTAATAATGGCATCATGGCGTTATTTGAAAGTGCAAGATATCTCATTGATGGAAAAGAAATTGAATCAATAGACCGTGAAATTGATGTTGCAACAACAATAATCGGGCTAGCAAGATACTCCGATGATTATACAAGGTCGGCTGGTCCATCTATGATGTTTGCAAAAGATGCTACTGATAACGCTGACCACCTTCCATACATTAAAGTGTTAACAGCAAGAGATAATGCAGAAGCCGATCAACAAGAAGCAGCTAATCCAGAACGTCGAGCTAGACCCGGAGCTGCGTTTGATATTATAAAAGGCGTTAATGATAATTTCAATCTAGGGTTTGCAACACGAAAATTAGCATTGGAAGGACAAGAGAAAAAGTTTTCGTGTGCAATTCCACTCCATCACATATTTGGATTCTGCAGAAATGTCAGAAAAGTCATCTATGGAGCCAAACACACAATTGCGTTAGTGCGAAAAGGCAATGAGAACGAGGCAATTTGGCGTACTGGTGCCGTAGATGGTAAAGTTGTTTTAACTAAATTAGCATTGTGGATGCCAGTAATGACCTCATCAATTACCACAGAAGAGCGACTACTCTCATTTATGGACACAGGCGGCAAATCATTGCTAAGTTGGCTAACAACAACAACTGATACCAAAGAGGATGATGTTGATGGTAGATTTACATGGCATTTGGCATCAAAACAAGGCGTTTCAGCTCCACGTCATATATTTATAGCGCTGCAGAATCGGAATCGATTACGCTCCCAATAACGCAGTCATATGATATTTGATCGATTAGGGGTAAGTGAGGTTTCACTGAGAATAAACGGACAACAAGAACCATCTGAGGATATACAGCTTAATTACGGAAACAACCAAATAGCACGTGTGTATCATCGGATGCTGTCATATATGGGTCGTGATCAAAATGTTGATACTGGTTTGCAAATATCGCAACTCGATTTTAAGAAATTGTATCCAATTTATTACTTTTCGCTGGAACATCTTGATTTAATGAGACAATCCGTCGTCGACATACATTTTAGGGCTCGTATAGCTCCTGGTGGTGTTAATTATAGAGCGGTTGCTGTTATTCCCAGCGACAAATCAATGCTACTTGAAGGGGTTGGTGGACGAATGAGACTTATTGATGCACCAGTGGAAAATATGTAAATGAAACTTGAAGAGTTTCCAATTAGATCAATTGAAAGCATAAATGTGTTTTACAATAAAATGACATATAGTGTTATTAGTGTCAATCTGACTGATGGTCAGGTCAAGAAATTGCGATCAAAATCCGCTAAAGAACGTGGAACCACAATAACGTTGAAACCAGCGCAGATGTCCGGCGGTACACATAAAATATCATTGACGGATCGTCAAATAAAACATTTCAATGATGCAATGAAGAAACGGCGAGGAGTTCAAATAGAATTTTCGAAAGCTGCAGTCGCGAATATGATAAAATCAGGTGGTATATTTCCATTGTTTGCTGCGATTCCAGGATTAATTGCAGCGGCCGCACCAGCAGTTGCAAAAGCGGTCGCATTGGGGGCAGCTGGAGCCTTGGGAACAAAAGCGATAGAAGGCATTGCTCAATCATATGAACCGAAGAAGGGACGAGGATATAAAAAAAGGGAAAGGGGTTGTACCTACCAGGAACCCCGTATTCGTGGTACAGCGGAAAGGGTCTAAGAAGAATACCAGGAATGGTTTATTAGTTGAAAGCCCAATTCTCCCTATGTCCAATTTTGATTTAATTGATGCTGCTAAAAAACTAGCGATAAAAAACTTCAGAGGGGTTTTTATGAGAGATCAATTACCGAGAAAACCTAAACGCGTTGAAACCGGTATCATCAATCTTGATAACAGTAACGGATCGGGAACTCACTGGGTTGCATACGCGATTGATCCACGTGGGATTGTCTATTTCGATTCATATGGGTTAGCTCCGTCAAGCGAGTTTATGCGGTATATAAATTCTTCGATGAAACTCAAAGAGTTTCCAATTTTTTATTCCACGCTGCCAACACAACAATTAAATGATCCACCGATATGCGGCCGTGAAGTATTAAATGTCCTCGCGCAGATTTCATCGTCACAGAAACGTCCTCATCTGGTTGTAAATAAATACACGAGTGGGAAATTACAAGGTAATTTTAGAGAATCAATAAATTAAAAATACTAAAGTCTTTATAATAATGATTAACATTTGGGGACAATCTCTGTCAATGTTGAAACCCACCGAGGAAACATCTGCGGGTTCTATCGAGGATGTAAAAAAAATAATTGAAGATGAAATCGCTGAGATGTTAAATTTAATAGATGTTGACCCGAACGAATTAGTTGTATTTCAAGATCGCCAGGGTAAACTGAAAAGCAGTAATATATCCGTGAATGACATTTTGATACGGCAGAGCGATGCCGCTGAAAACTCTATTGCGCTTTATTCCAGCGGTGGACGACTTAAACCTGGTAATCTTATTTCTACAATCACCGACGCGATTACCGCCCACGGCCGTGAGTTAGATGATCATCTTCGGGGTTATAATGCTTTTCGAAGAAATATCGTTGGTAAGTTCTTTGGAGCCCCACCTGTGGTTAGTACGTCTCTCGCGGAAATTAAACTCGCACTTGACGAACAAACACTCACCAACGAGATCGTTAAAAATTTCTTTAAAGGTTCTGAAAGTAACAGCGTCACGACGGTATATAATCTCTTAGTTGCACATTATGTCGAACAAATAAATTCTGGATTTAACGAACTCGTTAATTCATTTTTTATAGGCAGTAATAATAAAATAATAAAAAGAATCCAAAGAACCTATCTCGACATCATCGGAGATGTTTCTAGAATCGACGCAAGGTTCGATCTGATACAGCGACCAATCAATGATGCCGTTGTTAAGTTCTTTGGATCCGATCCCACGGCGAGTAATCTCGAAACATTAGTAAACCCAACCCTCGCGGAAATCAAGCGTGTGCTTGACGAACAAAAACCCATCAACGAAATGGCTAAAAATTTCTTTGAGGGTCCTAGAACTTACGTTACCACGACGACATCAACTCAATACTGATTTTCAAGACCGAACTAATTTGAAACTTGACCATCTAGCGATTTCATTTTTCACAGACCGCGATGAAAGGATGATGGTGGTTGACAGGATCAGAAGAAGATATTTCAACATCATCGACGATATTATTAAACTACAGTCAGATTTTAAAAATTTCTCCACCATCACCAACAACGTCATCGATAAGTTCTTTGGAACCCCACTCAACGCGGCTATATCTCTCGCGGAAATCAAGCGTGTGCTTGATAAACAAAAAACAACCAACGACGTCATCGATAAGTTCTTTGGAACCCCACTCAACGCGGCTATATCTCTCGCGGAAATTAGCGCGGCCATCAATAAGGTAAAAATTTCTCATCCAGACAGAGTTAGAAATATCGTGTATACGGTCGATTATGGGAGCTTTGATTGGATAAAAAACTCGAATACTAAATTGGAAGTCAATCTCAAAGAGGAGGATTCCTCTGGTATCTACAGGATGACGTTAGTCTCTAACAAGCAATTTAATATCATCGTGAGAGGTAAAACCTACGTTGGTGGCACCGCGACAGTACTTATCGAGGGTGAAAAAGAAACTTTCGATATCACTGCCGTTGATGATACTATTAGAAGAAATATACACTGGTGTTTAGAATACGTAGGACCAGCAAACACCCTGATCTACTACCCGGAAGAGGAAAATAATTGAAAACACTAGCGGGTTTAAAATAACAACAATGATGAAATCGTCACCAACAACAACAACAACAACAACAATGAAATCATCGCCGGCAAAGCCATCAACAAAGTCATTGACGACGCCAACAACAACAACAATGAAATCATCGCCAGTGACAAAGTCACCGTCATCGCATCAATATCGATACGACACCGTAAAAGAATTTTCCACAAACTTGAAATCGCTTTCTGAGCGCTATTGTGAAAAAATAAAAAAAATACCGTAGAAGAATTACCGCCATCGATGTAACTGTGTACTCGGTATCCGGTGTGATGGCCAGCGCGGGAGTTATTTTGTCGACGGTGATCATGATCGCGCCGATTGCAGTTCCAATTGCTATCTCCGCGGCAACAATAATTGCGGCAGTCGCCACCGCGATAACTAAAAAGTTATCATCGTGTTCTCAGAAAAAACTCAGTGATTATACAGCTCGGTATCGGGTGGTATTTGACGCATACTCGAAATTATCCGAATTGATCTCACACGCGATTGATAATTCGTTCATATCCGATGTTGAATTTTCCACGATGACCCAGTTGTATAACTCCGCGATGTTGAAATTGGAAATTGAAGACAGCGTTAACAATAATGTCACTACAATTCAACGAATTTCAACTGCTTCAACGAATCGCGGAGAATATCACTCCGATACGAACAAGCATGATATCAATAACATCAACAAACCCCGAATTTAGTGTGAACTTCCCTTCTCCGATTCCAGTTCGTGAGATCGCGCTGGCAAAATTACGAGTATATCATAGCTGGCCTAATATCAGATCGGTTGCATTTGGTGGTCAGCAACCCAATAACACACTGGTGTTCTCGTATAAGAATAAACCCGATGATACTCCAGAGTGGGAAACTGTTTCGTTACTAACTGGGTCGTACCAAATTAAGCAAATCGATGCTGAAATTCAGCGTAGAATAAAATCAATTACTGGAAATGAATCAAGCATAGCTATTAATCTTCATCAACCGACGCTCTCGTCGTCGATCGAAATAAGCACAGAGGGATACGCTGTAGATATATATAACAGCTCGTTGAGAACAGTGTTAGGATGGCCTGAAAAACCACCGGAAAAATCCACCGCCGACTTAACCACGGACGTACAATCATATCATGAAATCAATCCCAGTTATCGAGATAATTTATCTGATATAAGAAAAGGAAAAATCGCCGATAGATTTATATTTACCAACAAAGACACATTGCAATGGGATTTTATCATTGAAAGAACAGCCAACTCATCTGTTACTATTTCATTTACGCTAAGTGACGTCATTGATTATTTTAAGGAAATTAATCAATTATATAACACACAACTAGAACAACTACAGCAAACAAGATCGCGAAAACACATTGAAATAATAAATCAGCTTGTATCTGACATGGAATATATCAATGAACTAATTATTAAAACAATAATTAATGACAACAGCGACAGTAAACAACAATTCCTAACCAGTTACAAGACCACAGAAGACAATCTACGTAATTTCAAGCTTCCCGGGTACAAAGCTGAAAGACTAAAAGAACATATTGGTGATGTTATCAAGACATTCCAATTACAAGATTCAACTACACTCCTTAAATATAATAATGACCCAGATGGCGGAGGTAGGCATATCGCCCCGTACAATGTGAATATTTCAACGGTGATTGCGCTCAATTTAGTATGTGATGCAATTGAAGGAAGCTATCAAATTAATCTAGAGCAATCAAATCAAGCTCAGCAAGGATATATTCTTTATTCGTTTGCACCAACAGCTCCTCCAGGATTCCTAATTATTGAAAACCCAATTAATCCTGTCTACATGCGATGCCATAATAATTCGTTAACGAGAATTAATTTCCGACTCACCGACCAGTCAAATAATTTAATTGATCTACAAGAGGAGGTGTTAGCGATTAGTTTGTTTGTAAAGTCCTAAGACTCGATCAAATATTTGGTTGAACTCGTAAAAGAATTATTAATCCAGAACTGAAAGTTCCAGCAGCAGAGAGGGTGAATGACAACGACGTTGGCGTATATAAGGAAATCTTATTTTATCGAATAGACGCCATTTTTTTTACTATTTGGTGGAAGCCGCAGATTTTCGAATCGACGCTCGGAAAATTGTAGGGTTCACCCTCTCTGCTGCTTATATATATATATATATATATATATATATATATATATATATATATATATATATATATATATTTATATATGTATATGTATATATATATACATACATATTTATAATTATTACATATACATATTTATAATTATTACATATATATATTCATAATTATTGCATATACATATATATAATTATACACGCACGCACGCACGCACGCACGCACGCACGCACACACGCACACACACACACACACACACACACACACACACACACACACACACACACACACACACATACATACATACATACATACATACATACATACATACATACATACATACATACATAGATACATACATGCTCTTGTTTTTTAAATGTTTTACAAGGGTAATAATTTTTTATATCCCTAGTGACCATTTAATAAACGTTTATATTGTCTTTTCTGGAGAATAGGTCTAAGTCTTTTTCTGTTATTTCGCTAGTCAAAACATGCCAAGCATGCCTACCAACATGGAAATTACTATGTTTAACAGGAGTTTCAATACAATAAAAATAAGTAATATTTAATTAATATTATTGTGATAAATGTGTGTTGAATATACTTTTCTTAAAAAAAGAAATCCTTGTCAGCATCAAGAAATACTCAAAGATTGGTTATTCCAATTTGTCTATGTTCTACCTTAAAGTGACGTAATTACAGATTTATATTAATTTTACAGAACACAAAACGGTGAAAACAGAAATTCCAACACATTAGTGTTTAACGCTTAATTATGTCATAATTAAATCAATAACTATATGATGATATTCATTTGTAAGGAAAATATTTAAGAGATGGCTGCGTGACAATATTGCATGCTTCCGAGATAATTTTACGTCCGGTTCAAGTGTTTCTGTAGACTTGTTGCGAAAACAGATCAAGCCACTCATTGGCGTAATATTTTCATACAATTAAATGCCTGTAAAGCTTAGTTTTCGATCCACGCTAGTTTATAGATATTACAAGTAGTGCTGACTAATTATGAAACCGCCATGATGTTAGTCATGAGGGATTTGTTTGATTAGGATTTTCATTAACGGTAGTGCTGAATAATTATGAAACCGCCATGATGTTAGTCACATCAAGCCTCCGACATGTAAAGGCATGTACCACCCAGACGTACCATCTTGACACCATGTTAACAACCCATAACACTATCCATTGCTGATAAATGCCGAGAAAGGCAGTTGCTTGTACCATTTGCACAATGCTTTTGTTACGATATACAGTAAATAGACTTACTGAGAGCATATTTAGATTAACACCGTACTATGAATGTTTACTGTGTACTACGCCATCAAAGGTTGTTGATTAAAGCTACCACATGAAACATGGTGTCAGATGTGAAACCAGACAATATTTTCACCAAATGCAGGCTGAATTAAACGTTGTCGACATCAGGAAGGAATCGGGTATACACAGGAATATACGGACTACGTGACTGTTAAACAAATTCTGGATCTATCGTGTTTTAATACCGGAATCGAGCGTTTTGTGACTTGTGATCGTCGTCCTCGTGTTTCCCGCGAAACTTCACGGTTGGCTGACTCGCTTCAAGATGGCTTCAGGCAAACTTCCAGTGCCTTTTCCAATGGAAGTGAAGGGTAATCTAAGGGATAACTGGACTTTCTTTGAATCTCAATGGGACAATTATGAGATAGCAACAGGTCTGGATAAAAAAGAAGACAATATTCGCGCGGCTACTCTGTTGAGTGTTATGGGCAGAGAGTGCTATCGAATTTTTCAACATTTAGATATTCCGGACGGCGATCAGAAGAAGGTGAGTACAATACTCAAAGCACTAAAGGAACATTTCATTCCAAAGACAAACGTCATATATGAACGATATGTTTTCAATACATCCGATCAATTACAAAACGAAGGTGTAGACGTCTACGTTACCAGGCTTAGGGGTCTCTCCAACTCATGTGAATTTGGCACGCTACAAAGCCAAATGATTCGTGATAGAATAGTGTTAGGCACCAGAGACAGTGGAGCAAGGTCACGCATGATTCGTGAACCGGACTTAACACTTGAGAAAGCGGTAGACATGTGTAGAGCTAGCGAGATAGCAGATAGCCAAATGAGGAAACTTTCTTCTACCGAAGAAGTGAACTATGCGTCGAAACAAAAAGTCAAACATGAAAAAAAGAAGCATACTTCAGAAATGGAAGAACAGAGTAACTGTCGGTACTGTGGTGGAACACACGCCAAGCGAGAATGTCCAGCGTATGGAAAGGTGTGCTCAAAATGCAAGAAAAAGAACCATTTTGCAAAAGTCTGTCTGCAAAACTCGAGACCAAAAGTTAACAGTGTAGAAGAAACGGACAGTAGTAGTGATGAGTCAATCTATACACTGAATGCCCTTACCGATAAGCAGTGGTTTGTAAACGTAACCATGTCAATGCCGAACACTCCCAATAAGAAGTCAATCAAGTGTCAAATAGACACTGGTGCGTCATGCAACGTAATATCAACCAGTGTTCTATCACGCATAGCAAAACAGAAAAAGCCAAGAATGGTGCCAACAAAAACGAAGCTGAAATTATATGATGGGAGCACATTATTACCAGTTGGAAAATGCGTAATTAAATGTACTGTAGGTCAAGTAAAAAAAAAAACTGGAATTTCATGTTGTGGAGATTGCCGGCAAAGATGCTTCAACATTATTGTTAGCAGCAGCTAGCGTAAAGTTGTGCATCATCACTGTAAACGTGGTAAACAGTGTGGTGCAAACTACCGAGACAATGCTAACCAAGGAAGTCATTTTGGAAGATTATAGTGATGTGTTTGATGGCCTTGGATGCCTACCAGGGACAAACAGCATTGAAATAGATAAAACTATAAAACCGGTTCAGCATCAGCCTAGACGGGTACCAGTTGCCCAGAAAGCAGAAGTGAAAGCAGAAATCGAACGACTAGTGACCAAAGGGATCATTACAAAAGTGGTGGAACCTACTGACAGGATTAGTAGTATGGTAGTTGTAAGAAAACCCAAAAAGCTCAGGGTGTGTTTGGATCCTAAAGATCTTAACAAAGCCATAAAGCGTTCCAAGTACATGATGCCGACAATTGATGACATTCTTCCTAAAGTGTCAAAAGCCAAAGTATTTACAGTTCTTGATGCAAAGGATGGATTTTGGCAAGTAAAACGTGAAGAAAAAAGTAGCTACCTTACAACATTCTGGACTCCATTTGGCCGATATAGGTGGTTACGTCTTCCTTTTGGAATTTCGTCGGCACCAGAGGAATTTCAGCGCAGACAACACGATGCTTTAGAAGGGCTACAAGGTACTGAAGTTATCGTGGACGATATTTTGGTATGTGGTCAAGGCGAAACCATGGAAGAAGCCATAAGAGATCATGATGAGAAACTTGTTAGTGTTCTAGAGCGAGCAAGAGCGGTAGGATTAAAGCTGAACAAGGACAAACTGAAGTTTCGACAAACTGAAGTAAGTTACATGGGCCACATACTCACGTCCAGTGGTATACGTCCAGATCCAAAGAAGATACAAGCAATATTAGACATGCCGAAGCCAACCGACGTAAAAGGGATACAGCGCTTTATTGGACTAGTGACATATCTTTCCAAATTCTTACCACATTTGTCAGAAGCATGTGAACCGTTGCGAAGATTGACAACAAAAGATAAATTGTGGTATTGGCAATCACAACAAGAAGAAGCCTTTGCCACCATAAAGCGACTAGTAACTGAGCAACCAGTGCTTAGATACTATGATTTGGAAGACGAAGTAACTCTACAATGTGACGCGAGTGAAGCAGGGCTTGGAGCAACATTGCTTCAGAATGGACAACCAGTTGCATTTGCCTCAAGAGCGTTAAGCACTGCAGAAAAACATTATGCACAGATCGAGAAAGAGTGCTTAGCAATAGTATTCGCGTGTGAACGGTTTGAACATTATATATATGGTCGTTCTCAAGTCACTGTTCATACAGATCACAAACCTCTAGAAACAATCTATGGAAAACCACTGTTAAATGCGCCAAAGAGGTTACAACGTATGCTCTTAAGACTGCAGAAATACAGTTTATGTCTTCAATACACAAAAGGTACCGAGATGTACATAGCCGATACATTATCTAGAGCATTCTTACCAACAACATGGAAGGACAATGATGACACTAATGAAGTTTTCAGCATTCAACAGCAGAAGCTTGACCAAGATCTATCAGTAATTAACTTTGCCGAAACAGTTAATGTGACTGAACAGCGTTTTAAGCAAATTCAAGTACATTCATACCAAGATGAAGCGTTACAAACACTAAAATCAGTTATTCTGGCAGGATGGCCAGATTCCAAAGCGGAAGTACCTGTCATAATTTGTGAATACTGGACGATTCGAGATGAATTAGCAGTCCAAGACGGGGTGGTTTTCAAGGGAGCTAGACTAATAGTGCCAAAGACACTTCGCAGTGAAATGCTTACGCGAATACATGCAAGTCACATGGGGGTCGAGTCATGTCTAAGGGAATCTCGCGACACACTCTTCTGGCCAAATATGAACAGTGAAATTCGCGATCATGTTGAAAAAGGTAGCGTATGTAATGAATACAGTGCAAACCAACAGAAAGAGACGCTTATGACACATGATATTCCAGACAGGCCCTGGAGCTAGGTGGCCATTGATATTTTCACATTTAGGCAGTCAGACTACTTAGTTACAGTTGACTACTATTCAGATTTCTGGGAATTGGACTTATTACCAGACACAACCTCAGCTGCTATAATTAATTGTCTGAAAGGTCATTTTAGTAGGCACGGCATTCCAGATACTCTGATATCAGACAACGGTCCTCAGCTGTGTAGTGTGGAATTCAGTAAATTCTCATAACAATTCGACCATGTCACATCATCACCGTACCATAGCCAGTCAAACGGAAAGGCAGAGTCAGCTGTCAAAATTGCGAAGGGGTTGGTAAAAAAGGCCACTAAAAGCAACATGGATATTTGGAAGGCTATCCTCGACTGGAGAAACACCCCAACAGAAGGAATGGACAGCAGTCCAACGCAATGTTTAATGTCCAGGCGAACTAGACACACATTGCCAATTTCAGACGAGCATCTAAAGCCGAAAGTAGTAGAAAACGTGCGACAGAAGAAAATGCTGAAACACCAGCAGTCCAAGTTCCAGTACGACAAAGGAGCAAAGGACTTGCCAGAGTTGGTGATCGGACAATCTGTCCGTATGGCGCCTCTTCCAAATGATCGAGAGAGAAAATGGCGGCTCGGAACCTGTATGGAACAACATTTACCACGATCATATGTAGTCGATGTAAATGGGCATCTATACAGAAGGAACCGAAAGTACATCAGGGCTACATCAGAAGCCATTCCGGAGCCAATTATCAGTGATCCAAGTGTTTTCAATGATCAAAAGTGTGTAGAAAAAACAGCTTATGAAGAGCAAAGTGCAAGTGAATCTAGTGTCAAGTCTAGTAAAAATACAGCCACTAGTGAAGAAGTAAATATAGGTGGCAAAAGTTCTCAGTGTAAAGAAAATTCAATTCATGTGGAATCATCGCCCAAACCAAAAGCAGTGAGCGTACATCCTGTGGTCAATCTCGAAAACTCATACAAATCAACAAGGACCAGAAACATTAAACCGCCAAAGAAATATGAAGATTTTGTCTAAGTACATGTGTACTTAGAAATAGACTAGTTAAGTTAGTTATAGTTAGACATGAGTCAAGTTCTTTAAGTTGTATTATCATACACAGAGAGTGTTTTTTCTTTTTTAAAAGTCAATGTGGTTTTTTTTCATCTACTGTCAAAATTGCAGTCTCGATGAGTGGTGAAAGTTAAAATCACATATGCCTACTGACTTATATTGTTTTATGTTCAGATTACTTTTAATGGTATAAGTTACCTGGTACATGTACAAAGTTTTGTTATTTCTTTGTTTTTTTTAGTGAAAAGAAGGAAGGATGTTACGATATACAGTAAATAGACTTACTGAGAGCATATTTAGATTAACACCGTACTATGAATGTTTACTGTGTACTACGTCATCAAAGGTTGTTGATTAAAGCTACCACATGAAACAGCTTTGGTATAACTCAGTCGATATTTGAACTTGAGATCCCCAACATTCGACGCGAATGTTCTAACTGATGTCACCGGAGAGTAGAAAGATGAAGGTACAAATATGGTTTTTAATGCAACCAGTATACTGGATATAAGAAATAAAATTTAGCAAAAGCTACTTTGACTCCAAGCGATATAGATTATAAGACAAGAAGAACGTAGCATAAAAACAGATAGAGTTACCTGGTCTGTGTTGAATATGCTTTGCGTCTAAGATTTGAACTTGAAGAGCAGTATGATATATCCCTTTTATCGTCCCTGATCCCAAGGACGAAACTAAAGAAACTGGCTTTCCCTATTCTTTCCTAGTTCTACCTGACTGTTTTCAGTTGTGACAGGCAAGTGTAGAACTGCGTCTGGGTAGAATGAGTAACAGATAAATCATCACTTGGCATGTGCACAATTGTATAATTGACCGGGGTGAGGTTATATCTATATTTTGGTATTGTTTAGGGTAGCCAGACCTTTAGCATGACTGACTTTAGCCTAAGAGTGAGCTTTGGTCATATTAATTACATGGATAATATACCACTGATTATATGCAAAAGCCAAATGCTGGTACACCAGGATTAGATAGGACAATGATTTAAATACACAGGGAAATAGTTGTATTGAACATATTGAACATGATTACACGTTGATACTGATCTAAGTCAAAATATATCTAACATTTTCTTTTGTGTGCGATGAAATGCAAGTGAGCTGTGTTTATTATAATGAGTTTAGTCATGCAAGTACACATTATATATATATATATATATATATATATATATATATATATATATATATATATATATATATATATATATATATATATATATATATATATATATATATATATAAGTATCGATACAGCTAAAGGAAATATATGCCTATACAATTTAGTATTATTCCTTGTAAAAAGAATATTACTATCATTACCCTTCTTTTTTTTATATAGTTGTTCCTGTAGTAAAACTGGACGGTATGTCTCGATCACGTTATGGATACAATAATTATATAAAACAAGAATCAATGTAAAATTAAATAGACAATTCAAACCCACGTGTGTGCTTCGGTAGCACTGCTATTGTATGCACTGCTTTTTATGCAAAATAAAGAATTACAAATGGAAGTTCAGGGGTGTTTACATAATTATATTTATGACCTAGGTTAATATGATATCGTTTTATCAGTCAAAGTTTACTGTCAAGGAATTGTATTATTTAGTAAATACATGTACTCGGGTTTCGTTTTTGTGTAAAACGATATAGCGAGTACGGTTCATCCTATGCCGCACGTGCGAAGTGCTTTTAATGGCAAGACTTGGATGCTTCTAGTGCATATACGATATCTGTGAATCAATGCCTCACCGTAAGTAAACATTCTTTACGGTACGTCTTGTCAGTGAGCGGACTATTTTAAGGGCTTACACATCTTTCTCTGTCGAGGTATGTGAGTTATTACTTTAGTTTTTATAAGGTATAACTATTGTACTACAACGTTTATATTTATATACTTTTTTAAAATCTAGAGTTGATCTAGGTGATATAATGCAAATATTGTATATTCATGTTTTTTACTTAGCAAGAGAGTTATACTTACAACATAAAATTGCATTTGTAAGAGACGTAAATTCTGTAGGATTCATATTGGGCACGATTCAGTTCACTTCTGAAGCTGTGTATTGTTTTGTAAGTATTGTGCATATAATATAATCTGTATAGCTTACTGTATGTAACGACCTTACGTTTTTATGATATACGCCACTGTCATGCATAGTAAGCTGTGTTATATATATATTTTTAGCTGAGTGATTGGACACGGCGTGGTATCAGCTACAGAGATAACTATTAAGTCGACCATATCAGCTGTGAAGCAGACCCGTAGCAGCCGTAGAGCTGAATAGTGTTGCTGGTCGAGTAGCAGATGATCGGGTGTTGCTCACTAATATTGGTGGGCGTTGATTGCTTGATTGACCAAGATGGAAATATTGACAACTTGAGTGGCCAGTGCAACTGGTAGCTGGTGATGGAATGTACAACTTCAAACATGTGATGTTTTAGCCGTGGGCTAATGGTTGGATTTCGTAAAACCCAACGTGTTTTGGGGACTTTAGAGATAATTTGCATTTTTGTTCTTTGTGTTTCCATAATTTCGCTATTTGAGTGAATACATTTTACTTTGAGTAAAATACATTGTTTACTGTTTTGAGTAACACGCATCATTCTTTTCGTGGTGAAATCACTGTGAATCATTCCCCTTGTCGTTGTACAGTGTAGGAGCATTTATTTGCATTTTCGATATTACGTTCGTGCGTTTTGCTAATGGATCAACTATTGGGATGAAATTCATGCACATATTAAGAATACTTAAATTCCCATTCAAATCATTTGTCATTCAAATATCGTATTTTGCATAACCACCACTCGTGCTGTGTTGTAAATCCAAAATCCCACCCTGTTATCTTATTTCCTCTCTATGCATTCTCTCGTGTTTGAATTTGCATCATCAAAGTTGAATCAAATTGTCACATACCGATAGGTCAATATTGATTGTCAGATGTGATGGTGCATATTCGATGAAATTGCTATGAATTGATATGAAACTAAGCCGAGAATAATTATAGAATATCTTCAACATTTTGTCGAAGACGTTTCTCTTTCTGTTGCAGCACTGCTAAATATATATTAAGGCATACATAGTGTAATATCCTCTATTTATAATGTACTTCTACATATAGTTAACATATAGTCGTTATGAATGCTGTAAAATTGGCATAAACCCCAAGAAAGCAAACTTGGTAATTGCCGACTTTTCAAACATATGGGTGTTTCAATCTCGTGTGATCCTTCTATGTATGAAAACAATGGTTTATCTTAGCTGAATTTACTAGTGCAATTGATTCAACGTAATTTTCTGTGATGATATCTTACCCTTTACCACTTATTGTCCCCAAAATAATACGCACAAACATATGTGGCTATGAACGCAATAATGACAGATTGTACCTTCTGGAATCTGTCCTGGTGTACCTGGATGAGCTTAGATACATAATGATTACTCTCTCTCTCTCTCTCTCTCTCTCTCTCTCTCTCTCTCTCTCTCTCTCTCTCTCTCGTAACGCTGTTGGTGGTTCGATAAAGCCTGTCACATTAACAGTGTGCAATCGTGAATAATTCCGGACGCTAGTTGAGTGAAACATGTACAGAACGTGAAAAACAGCGTGTATTTAGTCCATGTGCATAATCTTGTCAAATCTGAGATTTAGGTATGCTTAAACGAAGAAACCAATGGTTGAACGGATTTTATGAACATACGCGGATTTCTGATAATCGGAATTAATACCGATCAGAAAACTGTTTTAAAAGGCAGTTCTTCATACTCTTGCATTTGACCGTGTTCGGTAACACTATGGAGATTCGTTTAATTTCAATGGTCGTTGACCACACTCGAGACAACAAGGATGAAACCTCTAGACATTCAAGCGTTTTGAATACTTCCGGTTCTACCATTATTTGCGTAAAGCTTCATTGGATTTGGATTACATGTTTCCATACCGCGTTGCATTCAGTTTGAGAACACAGATGTAAAACGGATGACTACGTTTAGAAATACAGAACCAGGGTGTAACGACAGGAAACTTGTATCTGTACAAAAGGAGTGAAACATCTAGTAACATGTTGTCGGTTTGGACTGATCTGTCTGGAACCATCCTACCAGTGCATGAATCTAACTTGGACGTAGCAGAGAACTTCTCTTTTATGTATTAAACTATTATAATGTTGCGAGTTGTAACCGTATTTGAGTGTTCATAGCCTTCTATATCGTAGTTTGTTTTATCTCGCACGAACGCATCTTGGTAACTTTCCTTTGAGGGCTCTGACAATCGTTAAGAATAAAGGTGTGGAAGACTTTGATCTTCACAAATAATCAAACTTAACACTTACTTTTAGCATACAACATCTTTCCTATGATGAAATGATATTCCTCAAAATGACGACACCTACAGTCGCATAAAGGCAGGAAAATCACGTCTTGTACAACAGTCCTAGTAAAACGACCGCAGGTTTCGCTGAAACCAAACTAAATGAATGGTACGTGATTCAGTAAAGCTTATCAATAATTGCAAAGAGCTAACAGAAGACCAATATTTAATATAAATATATCATAATACCAGACAAAACGAACTGAATTCAAGTCAGAGGCACATCACCTGTAGTGGAAAACTTGGCAATAAATCTCAATTCCTAATTAAAACAATTACATAACCAATCACTTATTACATAATAATGAAGCAGAACTTTTCATCACGTGTACTTTGATTGGATACTGGGGAAAAGTTGTAAAATTTAAAAGATACAACCAAGATATTGATATGAACCTGCTGCTATACAAATGCATCTAATTGAACGACATTATTAAATGTTTAATACAACAATATTCAAAATGAACAAATTGTACCCGATTTTAAATGACAATTTAATGCAAAGAAAGAACGTAAACTGTAAGCACATTATGCTGAAAGCTACAAATTCAAAACATAAAATCAAATTCAACCATTTACAGTATGAAAAATGGACTGAAGAAATATTCAAACATATGATCATAAAAAACTGTTTTGAAACGAAAGGCAAAAGTAAAATTGAAAGCGGACAATGTTACGTATTTATAGATCTAATACAGCCGGAAAACATATTTTATTCAGCGAAATCTTGAAGCAGAATGAGAGGAGTGACCATAATATACACGAGAAGTTATTCAAAACCGAAAGGTGTAAAAACTGAGCTACATCTACTGTGACACTAATATTCATTATTGTTATTCCCTTGTCTGTACTTGACCTCGCCCCTTACTAACCATCTCATCGATTCCTTCTTTGTAATCTACTTACATTAAATTGTTTTGACGAAATCAGAAAATCATTTAGCTAGTTATTATACATTTGTTTTATTGTTATCAGTTAATGACTAAAGTATCTATAGCCATACCCCTTATTTGTAATAATCTTGATAATCCAGTTATTTATTCGTAGATAAACTTAAAGCGAAAGGTCGTCACAGACAATTGAAAGGGAATACTATTCTAACTATTTTAAACTGTGAAGAAAGTCCGTTATATTCTACTGTCTGAAGAATAATCACGGATATCATTGCCATCCCCAATATTACAAATTAGTTTACATTTCTCGTTGAGAGCTAGTGTATCCACATTTACCAGTAAATCATCGTCAATCAAGCATATCTGATGGGATCTGCTTTGTTTGTTCTATTAGGATTGAACTCCATTTTTCAGCACACGACTGACTATACATGGCGGCCATTATTAATGATGGAGGAAGAACCCGGGGAAAACCCCCGGAAAGAATCACGACCCATGAGAAGCTACTGGCAAGCTTTCTCACATACCCACATTAGCCGAACCAGAGACTCGAACCCATGCAGACAGGTTAGATGGCAGTGATCCGTACGGAGAGCGCTTTAGACCACTGCACCATTCTATAATTCAAAGTACTAAATTTGAGAAAATAAAATGCAACTGAACGAATAATAAATTAAGTCCACAAATAGTTATTTTTCCCGTTACCATAATGGATTGACACACACTAGCTCCTGTGCATATTTCAATGTAATCTTTCTTCATCCAATTATTCCGCTTGAGCCTATTTATGAACACAATGTGTATAAAATATAGCTGATGTGCCCACCAAGACGATTCAAACACAAGGCAAAAAAGCCTCCTTTAGCTGGTAAAAGGAATGGCATAATATATACTTACATTTTTGCATCTTGAATTTATTTAACATGTTCTATTTTAGTTCCAAAAATACGAAATATTAAGGCATGTTCTGGTTTTTAAAAATTGTTTACACACCATTATATCGTACTGTAAGTGTAAGTTTGCCTATATTTCCAATTGCAATAACATTCTCTTTCGTGAATTAAAATATGAATGTGATGTTCCATGATTCCTAACATGCAATGAGAACAAATACACACATGCAGATGGGTCTAAACGGATCTGTCTCTGCCGTAATTACATTTACTTCGTGTGGAATTGACACATTCAACTAAATCAAGTCCATAACCAGAAAATTCAGATACATCGATGGAAAACATGAACGACATCAATTAATTCCAGAACAATTGGAAGTGTTGTCGCAATGTGTCTTCGTTCATAATATGATTACAAATTTCAATTTAAGTAGACCTAAACGACATTTTCAAACTAATATAAAGTGCGTGACCAAGTTCAATGGTGGCTCGGCGGTTCTATCTGCATATTAATGTTGTTTTTGTGCATTGATGAATATACGTTTGAGTATTTATGTTAAAATAAAGCCTGAATTCAATTACTTGGTTTATTGTGGTGTAGTTTTCATAATTATGTCTTAGGCAGAATGAAAAATATGTGCATAATTAAAAGGATACTTCATTTGTACGGGAAGATATGAACTGGTTGTTATGATAAATAGTTCACTCATAAATTGTCGTGCCGTATTTATCCAAGAAAACTTGTTCATATCTTCCCATTTAAATGCAGTAATCTTTACGCCCTCACATACACTGGAAGGTTGAAGCTGTTAAAACAATGTAAGTGACAGCAGCAAATACACACACCATTGGCTCCGCGAACGTTGTGAGACATGTAAACGATGTGGAAAAGTTCAACAGTTGACATCCACAGACCCATAGGCTTAACAAATTTGTTCTATGTCATTTATACTCATTCACCACTCAAATGGCTGCTGCGATTGTAATTTGACATGGCAAAGACTTACTCAAAGCTATTGATGCATTAATAACAAAAACAATGTGGAAGTTCTTATTTTAAACTTTGTTGCGCATGGTTAAAAAGCCACCACCGATGAGCAACTAAAAGCACACATTACGAATGGCCATTGGCACATCAGTACCTGCAAGAATATTACATGAATCGCAAAAAAGCAATCTCACATAATGATAAAACTCATTCGATCAGTTGTAGCAGCATTAACAAGTTAAGAACGCCCGATAAGGTTAATAGCTGGAAAACGAATGTGCAGAAGACCGTCTTTAATGCCGACAATTTTATTTCGCACCAGCGTCCGACTCAATAAAAAATAATTGACGTTGCCCATCCTTCAATTCTCTTGTTCAAATATGCACCTAATGAATCACACCACAAGCGAAATAATAATAATAATAATAATAATAATAATAATAATAATAATAATAATAATGTGTTCTTAAAATTTTAAGTAGTATTGATAGATGGCCGGTATCGCTTAACTGTTTTGTGCTATTTTTCATGATATATGTGCTTGTTGTCTACCTTCATCTACATTAGCGTGTTTTATCATAAATTGGCTGTTCAGTTCGTATGTATTTGTTCATATCCTTGTTTTGGAAACGAGAACAATTATAAATTGTCTCAGCTATCTTGTTTCACTGTTAAAACGTCCTTTGATTTCGAATAAACATCACGTGATAACCAGTCAACCCATTTTACGCTATGATGGACCCTCATTTATTGCATTAAAGGACCACACCTTGGATCTTTATACTAAATTGTGCTCAAGACTAAACGAACTGGGGCTACATGCATCATTACTTAAATGTAAACTGAAGCGAAAAAATAAACGTTGTTTCAAAGCTGTCAGTCGTAGAACAGGAAGAAGAATTCCAGTTATCTCCCTTTCGCCCGTAACAGATAAACCATTTACAAATTTGGCCGTTAATTTTGATAACCTGGTACAAATTCATCTCAAATCGTCAACTGTCACAGAGATACCAGTACGTATTGCATTATTCAACGTCCAATCAGTAGGATCACCGGAAAAGCGCACAGAAATAGTTAATGTTATCAACGACCAGAATATGGACGTCTTCTTCCTGAAAGAAAGATGGCTAAAGACACCAGGAGATGAACCCAAGTGTGTGGATTTAACACCCACTGCTTACTCCATCAAGTCGTTTCACCGCAACTCTCGTTTGGTGGAATTGCTGTCATCGTAACGAATTCCATGATAAAATGTCTTGAAGTACAATAAAACTTTCAATTTCTGCAACACATAGTTTGAACTAGTCCAAATAACACTCACACGGGAACAAAGGACATTCCATTATTTTTGTCTCTACCGGCCTCCTCCAAGTAGAAAAAAAAAACAAGCTGACTGAATCTCTCTTTTTGTAGCACTTTCCGAATCTTCTGGAGTAAGGAAATTCGAAAGGTGGCAACCTAATTATTCTTAGAAATTTCAACTTTCACTTTGACTGTCCTGGAAACCCATACACGTCAAAATTGCTAGATTCCATTCATGTTTTCAACCTTAAACAGTCAGTTAACCAACCCAACTTGGTCACATGTTAGAATGGTTTCTTCATAGACCTGATGATAATATGCTGCAATCCACCCTTGTATCCGACGTATTTGCACCAGATCAGCTCTGCATTATATGCCATCTACACGCATCAGTCCCTAACCGTCCATCTTTATTTGCTACTAAGAGAAACCTCCGTATGATAAAAAGAACCAAATTAATGTATGAAGTCCAAGAAAACCTAACATCCTACTTACATCCTACAGCAGAACAACTCGATAACTGACTGCGTTCATTGCTTGAAAGAAATATGCCCCAGCCACCGAATGCAGAGTATCAATAACAAAAGTGTTATCCATGGTATAGAGTGTTAGGGACCAGCTTCGCACTGCTAAAAGACATCGCCGAAAAGCCGAGAAGCTTTCCAGCAGACTCAATATTCATAAAGAAATCTATGTTGCCGCAAAGGATAACGTCACAATCATAGTCCATTTGGCAAAAGTTTCCCACTAGATTACTAAGATCACAGAGAGTTCCAGCTGCAAAGAGCTCTTCGAGATAACTAACAAACTAATGTCAAGGAACAAATGTACACCACTTCCAGATACCTTCTCTCCAGTAGACCGTCCGGACCTATTTGCAAATTTCTTCCGTGTCAAAGTACAACCCATTCGCTTGAAAACACAATTTCAATTGATTCGTCACCATACAGTTACGATACAGAATTTCAGCGACAACCATTAGGAGCATTCAAACCTGTCTCTATTGATTTAGTACAGATAATCGTGATGAAGAGTGCACCAAAGTTTTGTGAACTGGATCCAATTCCAACATTAATGTTGCGTGAGTGCTTAGACCCAATATTGCCTTCAGTAACTGATGTTATTAATATCTCTCTCTCATGGGAATTCCCATCATTTTTCAAAACTCTCATCGTAAAGCCTCTGCTGAAGAAACCAACACTTGACCATAACGATTTAAAGAATTGCCGCCCAGTTTCTAGTCTCCCGTTCAAATAAAAAATCTTAGAAACAGTGGTTCTTACCCAACTTGTATCACATTTGAATTCAAACAGTCTTTTTAACAATGTACTGTGTGCATATCGCACTTCCCACAAACTTATGGACTGACCTTTGTTCCAGTGTGAGTCTTGTTTAGGCTAGTTCAAACGATTTGTGGCATACATTAAATATTGTGGTGTGGTTAAGACATTTTGTTATGGAATCTTTTGTGATGACAGCAATCCCTCCTCCGCGAGGGTGATGGTTTAACGACTTGATGAAGTAACCGGTGACTGTTTGATGGGTTCATCGCCTGATGTTTTTAGCCATGTTTCGGTTGTGAAAAAGACGTCGATATTCTTATCGTTGATAAAATTAACTATTTATGTGCGCTTTTGCTGTGGTCATATCATTTAATAATCCAGTGGTATATCTGGGATAGTTGACACAAAAGGTGGACGGTTTAATATGGATTTGCGCTAGGTTATCTAAATTAACGGCCAAATTGTTAAATTGTTGAGTCGGAAAGGGCAAAACGGGAAGTCTTCATTCTGTTTTACACCGACCAGCTTTGAAACAATGATTATGTTTTCGCTTTAGTTTAGATTTAAGTAATGATTAATATAGTCCCATTTCGTTTAGTCTTGAGCACAATGTAGAGTGGGGAGTCACGGAGTGGTCATTTCAAGAAATTAATGAGGGTATATCGTATCATAAACGGGTTGACTGGCAATCATGTGAAGGCCGTTAATTCAAGACCAAATGACGTTCTAACAGTGGATGAAGACGTCTGAGAACAAATATAATTGTTTTCTTTTCCAAACCAAGGAGATTAAGAAACACATACGGACTCAACGCCAATGCCTGATGAAACACAATAACGTAGACGAGGACAGAGAACAAACATATATATCATGAAATAAGGCAAAGATGGATCAGCTGCTTCAAACGGCGGTTAATCAAACTATATAAGTTTATTAAATTTGATTACATGTTGAAACGGATGTTTTACGTGAAGGGTTACCCAAACATTGGCTCTGTCGAATTTATCGTCTCATGCCATTAGTGATCACAGTGACACCGATGAAAAATGTTACTGTCACAGAGCACATTCAGAGTTATCTAAGACTGCAGAGTCTTCAACGGCGCAGTGGGAATCCACAAATTAAATATTCAGGAATAACCAAACAACATGACGAGTGATTTTGATTTCCTTTGGTCAAATTAATGATCTCTATCTTGAAATGTTCCTGATCTGTCTTTCGCAAGTCCTGTTTGTCAACGGAACCTTCGATATATTCTCCTGCCACATCTTTCAGTGTGCAGATGACACAGGAAACATTTTTATATTTAACGATTGCAAATACTTGTTCGGTCCGGTTGAGTTTGTGACCTTTTTCAAACGTACAGTTTTGACTGCTGATTCTCACTCGGTTCTTTATGTTAAATTTGTTGTATCTTAAAGTAACTTGTCTTTCATTTCCTGTTTCTGCCCTTTTGCCTGGCTTAAATATGGTTTATACATACGGTACCTCTTTAGTTTCTGCTCGTCTAAAATCTGAGCCCTAACAAGTCGAAAGCTAAAACACATGGAAAGGGACTAATAAGTACCCCCCCATTCTTTCAAATCTTAAATGAGGGAGGGAAAGGAGAAGATCAGAAACCAGAAAACTGTCTGCCCTGATGCCACTAACAACATAAAACCCCAATGTATGTGAAGAAACTCAAGAAAAGAAAAGCAAGTAATCTGTCGACTTCCTCCACAGATTTTACCTAGAGTTAGTTGACGGAGAGAGAGGATCAAAAGAAGGAAAAGAAGAACAAACCGAAATCGTATCAAAAGAAAAGAAGAGAAGTGAGAACCAGCAAATTAAGCAACACGGAAGGGAATGAGGGAGAGACATAGTATGACAATGCGTCTGACGGGACAAAAGTCACGGAAGAAATTACGGAGCGGGAAACACTCTATACATCGAACGTCACAAGTGACTTTTACATGTCAAGGACTAACTATACAATAGGGGATGATCATAAGTCCCCAAATAAAAATACATAATTTAGACCATTACAAAAATAACCGATTGACAATAATAAAACAATCATAGTAATCTAATACACACAAAGCAATAACCTGGAAACTAACATGAAAATGGAGGAACAAAACTTCCGTTTAATGGCTATAAATACAAATGGGATTAATAAAGAAAAGTTAGATAAATTAAAGAAAATAGGATACTTTGACATGAATTTTGTACAAGAGACTCATAACGGACTAACAAATGACCTAAAAATGGAGGGGGAAAGGGAAATGGATTGTATTATAATACCATAAAAGGAGTGGTAGCTGTTTTTCATTAAAAATAAAAGGGGAATAAAATGGGAAAGGATAGAGGGTGAAGCTTTCTTTAAGGGGCGTCTAATACACATTGAAATGGAATGGGTACATTTTATCATACAAACCAATAGATAAGAAGCAGGAATTTATAGACGAATTGGCAATGTATTTAGAAAGGTTCACAATGGGAAACCTGATTTTAGGAGGAGACTTTAACTGGGTAGGAGACAAAATTGACAGAACTGGAAAATTGACAATAGAAGACAAGATATTTAAGGAAAAAAAAATGTAACACATAATGAACACACAAAAAATTGGTAAACATTTACAGAAGACTCAACATGCCCAGGGTGGAATACACTTTCGAATATAATGGCATATGGGAAGTAGGATTCACAAATTATGGGGGACAACGGCGGGGAATAATAAATACATAAAAGCAGGGATCATACATTACAAACTTTCGGTCCATAAATTAATACTTGTAGAAATAGGGAAAATAAAAATAATAAAATGGCGGAGGCGTCAATGGAAGATAAATAATAAAATACTAGAGAACAAGGAATTCGGGAAGGAAATTAGGGAAGAAATACAAATTTCAAAACGAAGGGGAATTTGGATATATGGGATAAATTAAAAAGGAGATTTAAAAGCATTGCAAAATACTATTCGAAACTAAGGATAGGAAAAATACAATTAGAAAAAGAAGCAATTGGAAATCTAATAAAAGCATAGAAAGCACAGAGCATAACAAATACTAGAGAAAAAACAAAATCTGATAAAAGGGGAAGAATATAAAGGGAGGGAAATAAAAGTGGGACAATTCACTAAACTATACAAAAATGCAGAAGGCCTATACAAAAGGGAAGAATTAAGAAAGGCCAGACGGGGATTGATTTTAGAATCATTGAACATTGAAGGGGAGGAGACAACAAGATACAAAAAAATTATATTTGAACATATACACAACTACTACAAAAAACTATACACATCGCAGGATATAGACGACACAAAAATAGACGAATACTTGCAAGAGACAGAATGCGAGATGATATCCGCAGAACATAGACGCATATGTGAGGATTTCGTCACGCAAGATTAAATTTTAGGAACAATAGGAAACTTAGAAAAAATAAATCACCAGAAAAAGATGGACTTTCCGCGGAATTCCACAAAATAATTCTGCGGAGAGATATCGCCAGTATTAAAATGGTTGTATAATAATATTGCACCAGGGAATAAGAAAATGACAAGCAGCACGAGGGAGGGGATTATAACATTAATATATAAAGGGAAACGGGATAGGGAGGAACGTAAAAACTGTAGACCCATCTCCCTCCTTAATATAGATAACAAAATGTTTAGTAAAATCTTATCTGAAAGGGTAAGATAGGACTAGATAGGATAATAAACATTAATTAGACACGTGGGTCAAAAGATAGGAACATACAAAATAACATACAAAGCATTAGAACAATAGTAGAACATATCAATATTACTGGCCAGAGGAGTACTATGGTACTCATTGATCAAAAGAAAGCTTTCAACAGATAAGAACAAAACTTTCTATATTAATCAATTTTAAAAATTCGAATTTGGAAGGGAAAAAAAATTCCAAAACTGGACTAAAATTCTATACAGAGAAATAAACTCGTATGTACAGGTAAATGGAGCTAAAACCGAAAAAAAATTGACATAAAGAGATCAGTGAGACAGTCGTATACACAATCTATGCTATTATACGTAATAGCGATAGAGATTCTCAGTATAAAAATAAAACTGAGCATAGAAATAAAATGGATTAAAGTTACAAACATTAGAGAAGAGATTAAAATGCTAGAACATGCAGATAATTGCACAAACTTTGTACTAGATAAAAAAAGTCCAATTTGAAACTCATACAGGAATTTGAAAGATTGGGGAAAGTATCGAGATAAAAAAATAAACACCGAGAAAACTAAATTATTAATAATAATAGGAAACTGGAGAGGTGTACATTATGGCTTACCACTCCCATTGATTAAGGACAAAATCAAGGCATTAGGGTCTTCTTTGGGAAAGATGAGCAAAAGAAAACCTATAAAAATCAGGAAAAGATTAACGAAAATTTGACAATCTGGTCCCTTACGTCATTGTGCCTAATGGAACGGGCACAGGTAGCTAAAAACTATATGTATGTGCACTTAAACTACATTCTAAAAGTGCTAGACATTAAAAATGAATACCTTAAAACAATAGATAACGAAATTATTAAATACTTATGTGGATTTAAAACGCACTACATTAATAAAGAACCACTATACATGGAGGGTGGGGGCTCGTTCTCCTAAACCCCGTCCTTATTAAATACACCAACATTCTTAACAGATTTAAGGAAATTAAAGCAGAGCCAGTAATACATTGGCATGAACTCTATATATATTATCCAGGATTCTCCATGAAGCAGAGCAAAGACATATCTAATAATAACAATAAGCTGATAAAATTGATAGAAGTGCCACGTAAATTAAGATCAAGAAAGGAACTACTAAATAAATATAGGGATAATAAGGAACTATGGGAAATAGATACATAAACAACATACAAATGGATGACAGGTAACACGATAAATAGGGTATAAAATCAAAGTCGAACAAGAAAACATAAATATTAACTGGGATAGGGCTTGGGGAAATTGGATCAAATTAGGATCACTAAAAATACAGAGCCTCTGCTTCAAATACATGCATAATGCATGGTTGATGGGTGAGGCTGCAGTGAGACGGCATATGATCAAAATATCGCCAAAATGTCCACTGTGTTAAAAAAGCACCTCTCACAAAAAAAACAAGTAATGGTGGAATGTGAAACCAACAGAATGGAACGAGTCATCATCATACAGAAAATAAGGGAAAATCAACCGTATAAATAAGGAAATATCCTCTACTTAGATGAAAATTATTTTAAGCAGTAATGTACAAAATAACGGAATTTATCGTTGGGAATATGAGGGCATGCGGACAGATAATAGTCATAGGGAAACACAATAGATATGAAATTAAACGGATGTGGGGGTGGGGGCAGGGACCATCAAATGGAAGTACGAGATTAGGACGCCATGAGGCTAAACCACATGGCGCTACGTGAAGTGGAAAGGCTCATGGAATTAGTAACCCGGACTTTGCCGGAAATGTCAAAATTCAACGCATGAATAACACAATATTAAACGCAATAGTAAAGGATGATCTGCTTATAGGTCCGAATCACCAATACGAAAACTGGGAATAAATTTGACCGGAGAAATGGCTAGCCTAATACAGGGGACCCCTAGCCAGAGTCAACTAAAACTACTTAGGAGAAGGAGTCCATGAGTAAATGAATAAAACCAACTCTTGAGAAAACCGCCCATTAGAAACATTAGAGAAAAGGAATAAGACCCCTTTCAAAATATCTTATAATCTCCATAGGAAAAAATAAAGTTGAAAGAAATTAAATGGAAAAAATATATAAAAAAACAACCAAAACAACAAATCAGGGGGAACACAATCACACATCAACATACGTTTTAGTTTTTTGAAAGCGGGGGGGGGGGGGGAGCATCAATCTGGTGCCCCTAAAAAAATCAAAAAAGAGAAATTATAGCCTCAGGGTCTAACCCGGTAATGACTCATAGCTTACTGCAGAATAAAATATACTTTCCTTAATGAATCAAGGTGGTAAATCAATTATATCATGCTTGACGATGACCACAGACTGTATCCAAAGTAATGTTGCTGGATTTTACACATCGCATATAGCATCACAGCCATATATTTCTGCATAACGTCATATATGTGTTGCTAAACAAAATACTGAAAGATTAAACTCTCAAGAACACTGTCCAATGATATGTAACAAACTCGTTGTTTCTGAAGTTTCTTTAAGAATAAATGGACATCAAGAACCTTCTAAAGTTATACTATTGAATTTTAATCAAAATGATGTAGCATGTGCATATCATCTTTAGATGACATTCATGGGACATGATTACAATATAGCTACTGATTTTTAAATATCACAACTAGCTTGCACGATATTATATCCGATCTATTTTCTCTGGACCATTTTGATGATGTTGGAACCAAAGCTGGGATGGCATTAAGGAAAGCAACAGGAAAATGAATTAAAAAGAGGAAAAGGTCTCAGACTTCCTAGAACAAAACCACGTTAAACACTCATATGTCAAATTTGTATTTAATTGATGTTGTTAAAATTTAAATATAATTTTTTTTTATAGGAGTATTTATCTGTAATCAGTTACCATATAAACCAAACAATGTTGAAACTGGAATTATTAATCTCGATAATAGTTCAGGTGAAGGAACTTCCACCTCGTAAAGAATATTTGTATTATACATAAAATCCTTACCCAGGAAGCAAAGCACAACACGAAGTGATGCATTTTGGTATTCAAAATTACCAACACAAAAAAGAACCACCAAACTGTGATCGTGAGGTAATTCGTGTGTTAAATGCTATTTCAAAGTCTTCTCTTCCTCCACAAAAGAACCCATTGATTTGTATACTAATAAAATTTATAATGGTCGATATTTACAGAAGAAGCTCGTGTGCTTAGCGAACTAAAAATAATTTCACATGAAATAAATAAACAGATTAACGATGAAATATCTGAATTATTAAATCTTGCAAGTGTAGACCCAGACGAATGGTTATATTTCAAGATAAACAAGGAAAAAAAAGATGGATAATCTTTCGTTGAAAGATAATAGTATAAGTGTTATGAAATAAAGGTTGTTGTACGGCTACATCTTTGAGAGAGAGAGAGAGAGAAACAGAGAAGGCTTTCTTAAACGCGTGCTGCCACGATGATAAGACAGCTACACTGAAATGATATTCGCCAGCTACCAGCTATATCTGAAATGATAGTCGCCGCCGCGATGATAAACCAGCTGCACTAAATCTGCAATGAGAAGACAAACATCTATTTTCTTTGTCGGTACGGAACTGACCTTTTTTTAATTAAACAACACAAATATATTGACTACATTCTAGAAACACATCTAAAAACTTTATAATAAAAGTTCATGCAATACATATTATATTTTCCATTTTTCAAGCTTTCCAACTTCATTTATTCGTATAACTTCTGCATTTTAGAATATTATACAAATAATTAATTCTCAATCAATTTCAAGATAACCAAAAGTGTAAGATGTAATTACTATAGTTAATGTAACAATTAATTTAAAGAAATGCATTTTACTAATTTTAAAATAGAATATAGATTTAAAATATATTGCAAAATATTATTCTTTCTTACTTAAAGAATACTTTATTTCAATCATTAAATCTAAACATGAAGTTGGTAGCGAATTCAAATTAAATAATAATTCTTTAGAACATTTAAACATTCCGTTACAATATATTATAAATAAAAATATTAACTGAACAATGTTGCTAACATAACAATGTTACTATTAAAATCTCAAACATTAAAAGTACTTTTTTCTAAAGAAGTTACGACATATACAATTATTTTACCTGCAATGAGAAGACAAACATCTATTTTCTTTGTCGGTGCGGAACTGACCTGACCCTTAAATGCGTGGTCTATTTATATGCATCCTGTGTCAGGTTAACGTACCGTTGGAAAAAGATGTTCATTCTCATCAGGTAAAAATCAGTTTCTCCTGGTCAAAACGGCTTAATTTGACGTCATCTGACATAAGGTACAACTCAGATTTGTATTTTATCTATATCCGTTTGGCATTAGTAAGGTCCAAACATAATAATTCCTTAAATTTTCTAAACCAGGAACAAGTTTAATATGTTAAGCCAGCTGTAATGTCTGCCCAACTTGGATAAGAACCGTTTCATAAGGAAGACTGTCCATCATTAGATAAGAACCATTCTGTATTTACGTCAGCACGGGAGTTTGTTCTACTTTTTTTATTAACCGAATTAGACTTTTTGCCAATGCCTGGTTTTACGGAATATATGTTTCACTGATAAGACTTAGAAGCTGGCTGATTTTTGCTTTATGACCTATTTCCACACAATAATGTACATATAGCTAATGATTTAAGTTGCCAACGTTTTGCTATAAATGCATAAAACATTGCTTTAATAATACAATTTAAAGAAAATAGAAATCTTATTAATTTTACTAAAAAATCAATTCATAATAATACCCTCTGATTTATTTGAGCCGAGTCCT
This sequence comes from Unio pictorum, assembly GCA_030141615.1. NCBI lineage: Eukaryota > Metazoa > Mollusca > Bivalvia > Unionida > Unionidae > Unio > Unio pictorum. The sequence continues at coordinate 12,999,583 of JARLTB010000048.1, forward strand.
CGAAGCTCGAAAAGAAAAATCAATTTCATTCATCAAAACAGGATAAAAGGTTAAAAAAAATCAAAAATACAATGATAAAAGAAAATTGCGAGACATTTCGCAAAGTTTAAAGATATAATGTAAACATTGCAAATACATTGCAAAATACTAGGTGAAATAGAAAAAATACAATGAGAAGTACATTGCAAAATACTAGAAATACAATTAAAGGCTATATGTCCAATACAAGAAATACAATGAAAAGCGATATTGCAAAATATAAGAAATACAATTAAAGGGTATATGTCCAATACAAGAAATTCAATGAAAAGGTATATTGTAAAATACAAGAATACAATATGGCTAATACAAGAATACAATGAAAAGGTATAATGCAAAATAGAAGAATTGCATTTAAAAGATATATTGCAAAGCAAAAAATACAATTAAAATGTGTATTACACAATACTCATTCAGATTCAAAAAAGGTACAGTATAATGCAAAAACGTGATAAAATTCCCAAAAACACAATGGTAATAAACCTTCACAGCTTTGAAAACCTTGATAAGATATTAAGAAACAACACAGTACGACATTTTTTTTAAATATATATATATACAGTTATTAAACACACAATTCTACAAAACTACAAACGTACCTCTACACTAGGCTCATCAGACGATTATCATCATACTGTATGGATGTTAGTATTACTTGATCAAAACGATGATGGAACATTCATGGTGGAAACCGAAGAAAAGACATTCCGGTGTTGTATTATTAGTGTCTTGAATTAGCAGCTAAACTAGCGCCTACTTAATAATGAACTCACCAGTGCACTATTGCAGATATAATCAAGTATGTGAGCGTCAAAACAAATTAAAAATATCATTGACGTGTATACAGTACAAAAATATCGCCGACATGCAGTTGTCATTGATATGTTTGTTTATTCGGCATACTGTGTTATCGCTGGAACCGGTGTATTACTATTAACAAAAACAATGACATCACCAGCAAAGATAATAAATTGTGTTACAGATGCATCAACATTTCCTGGTATTCTTAATATCATTGCAAAAAATATCGGCGTCTTCAAATACAAAACTGAGCCACTACACATTAAAAGTGTGCAGTAACACAAGGATACTCAAAATTATCTTCATTGATATCATCAGACGTTAGCGTGGAATAATATCAGATAACGAGTGCACATAAATACTTAAGATTTACCAAAGTGCAAAATACCAATGGCGCTCGGGATTTAGAAGAAGAAGAAAAAATATAATAATAATAATAATGATAATAATAATAATAATAATAATAATAATAATAATAATAATAATAATAATAATAATAATAATGTCAAACAAATTAATACAACAGACGTCGTTAATGCAACTCCGTCGAAAACAACAATGATGTCAACAAGGTCAACTAGTTCTGGATTTAGTATTAATTTTCCAACTGCGAGTTGGCCAAATATCGAATCAAAATTATTCGATGAATTACAAGCAAATACTTCAATCCTCTTTGCAAATAAAAACAAACTAGCCAATATCGACAGGGGTGTGACTCCGAATTAGAGTAATTTTTGTATACCCACAGGCAGTTATCAGATTTAACAAATCAATGATGAATAATTTAAGCGGAGAATTAAATCTATTACAGTAGAAAAATCTAAAAATTAAACAGCTATTATTGTTCGCGAAGCAACATTATCAGCCGCAATATAGAAATTCATTTACCGGATTATGTCGTTGAAATATATCAATCGTCAATCAGATCAGTTTTAGGATGGCCTAAAATTCCACCTGTTTTAAAACCAGTGCGGTTTGAATTTTCTACAGAAAAAAAATATTTATATATGTTCCAAAATATTGAGAAGATAATCCTTGGGGTATGCAAAATACCTATTTTAGGAATACCCCCGATAATGAGAGATATCCCATCCCCTCCGCTGTCAATAACCAAAGTTATTCCTGATAAACGAAAAAATACCTATTAAGACACTCTTGCATTATTCGCTAATATAATTAAAAGTGAACATCAATATAAATTGACAATGTTAGCACAATTATTCAGGAATTTTATTCAAGATTATCCCAACAACAATATGAACAACTAAATCACTGAACAATACAACACTTAAATCAAGTCACGTCAGATATTGAATACCTTATGTATTTATCCTGGAAACAATAAATAGTAATATCCCCATCAATACCGGTAATAGTTTCTCCTCTATGCAAATATATCTTTGACACTATATAACAACCGACGAATATCTATAAAAATTTACACTATCAATGTTTTTCACGGACGAACAATAACTTTTACTCAATGATATTATCCATGAATAGTTTCGTACAATTGTAGAGTCATGGGGGAAAATAGAACCACATCCAGGTATTCTCGAATATAGCTATGATCCACACGCTAATGAAGGTTGTCATATTTCACCAGAAATTGTTAATATAACATAAAAAATCGTAGTTAATCTTATATGTGATACAATCGATGGCAATTATCAGGGAGATCTTCAGAAATCAAATCAGGCCCATCATGGGTATATTCTTTCTCATCATATTTCATTGTACAAGACTCGATTAACCCAGTTTTTCTTAAACAGTTTCATAATAATTAATTGTCACGGATATATTTCAAATATACTGAACAAAACGGGTATTTTGGTTTATTTTCATATTGAGTTTTAATGTAAGTATGTATGTGAAATATTGACAATTATTTTATCATTTTTAAAATATATTTTAAAATTTGAGGGAATATTTGGAAAAAATATATTGAAAGAATATTCTGAGGGAATATTTGGAAAAATCTAATATATATATATATATATATATATATATATATATATATATATATATATATATATATATATATATATATATTGTGTTTGTATCAAACGTTTCTAATATATTTTCTTCAGAATATTTTGCAGCACGAACAACCGACACGTAAAAAAGCATATGTGTCGCCGGACAAAAAGAAAAAATAGTAAGTTTGCGTTGAGTTGGAAAACAACAGAAAATTTGTCCAACATTTGATAATGGTATAAACATTTTATATATAATCTTGGAAAGATCGAAAATGAATATAAAAACTTCAGCGTGCTTTTTTTGGAACATTGAAGGGTAAAGAGCTTACTGCAAAAAGATACTGAAGATGAAAAAATAAAATTAAGAATCTTGAAGCAGAACTGATCTACCTTAATATTAAAATTCTGGAGTTAGAAAAAATTTAAGAATAGAAAAGATTATGAAGCAAGTATAAATAATGAAATTAGAAATCTAGACAGTACAACTGAAACTCTTTAAACAACATGATCTAATATTAATGCTAAACATAAAGAGTTAGACAAATATATTGATTGTGCACGGAGTGAGATTAAGAATAAAAACATTCATGTGTCACAACTAAGCGAAATTCTAAACAGAATTGACCTAATTTCAATGCTAATCATCAACAGTTGGACAAGTCTTTTATTGTGCACGGAGTGATATTTAAAATAAAAGAGAACCGTCTATTTTAAAATATCGTGGTCTTATAAAACGAAATTAGAATCAGGGATATCTGGAATCTGATCAACTACAACGATCTTCTATCAATAATGTTTTTCCGTATTGTATCAGCATTAATATCTTCAGTAACTGTTCTTACCTGGTCTTGCGAAGATTCATCCTATGGGAGATCATCATTTAATAAACACGCATTTTCCATGATTTTCTAAAAAAAATTCGAATGTAATATTTTTACATTTTTAATACATTTGATCACAGTAGCAAGATTAGCAAATTTAAGAATATTCTCCCTATTATTTAACGAATTTGTCATGGCTTTTAAAGCGTTAAAATAATACGCCATTCATTCTTTAATGTATCTCTACCATCTATTCGTGCCATCTCTACTGACCTGTATTCATTATTTATATTTTCAGAACTCAGTATCTCATATGGAGTTTTTCATTTTCATTTTAAGGTGTCTTTATAATATTCCTATTTTTCTCAACTTGATTAATTCAGGAATTAAGTCATCCATATTTCTATGTTCATATATGATACTCCATGCATCTGATTGCTTGAATAATTAAGCAAAATAAAATGATATCCGCGTATTTTTTTATAGAAATTGCTAGATAAGATAAGATCTGTCGTCTACAACGTATTTTACCAAAGTAGTTTACTGTAAAAATATATAGCAGCTGCGTACCTTCATTGAATTTAATTCCGTTAATTGCAACTACCGCAACAACTGGTCTATTAATTATCTGGTCTATTAAGTTTATCGGTTTTGCCATTTTTGCAATTTTGATTAGATTGTATATATTATTATCTCGTGAATTTGAATAATTATGATTAGTAAATTAAAACATTCATAAATAAATCTATGACAATGGTATGCCTTATGTTTCATCATAGACATAATATAGCCAGTATTAATAATAGCACTATTTGGTTGTTTAATCTGCAAGTTATGTCTGACATAATGGTGAAATATATGGAACAGATTTTTTTTTCATATACAAATGAAACATGTTGCGTCAAAATACATAAACGTCTATAAATGTATACTCAGTAATTGTTTTACGCTTTCATCAGTCACGACTCATTTGCTAGAAAAGTAATTCATGGAAAGCAAATCGGGTTGATTTTCTCGACGATATAATTTTACGCTGTATTGAATACAAACGTGGTAGATTGCGAAATAAAATATATGATCATAAAGATGGTATCTCGGTTTGATATGGTTTCCTGTTATCCTGGACGATTTCTTGAAGCGGGGAAATGTTCTGAATCTTTTAAGCGATTTGGACATCTAAACAGGAGATGACGAGAGTATTAATAAATGGACCCTTGCTAGATATTAATATACCCGGATTCACACCAAATACGTCATTTCAGTTTGTCGAAAATCTCCATATGATTTATTATATCTGGTCTGGTAAACAATTTTCAGAAAATATGTGGGTACAAGAAGTATTTTGATGATAGATGCTAGATGTAAAAATATAATATCACTAACAGTGAGTGAAGCAATAATATCATTTAAATCACAGAAACAAAATTTGGCTAACAGAAAAAAAGAAATATTCTGATGAAAATCCTGATATAACTGATTACAAACATAACATCGCAAAGGACCTTGGAAAAAAAATAATAGTCAATTTCACACAAGAAGGATCACGTGATCGTACGATATTGTTGCAGATTATTTATCGACAATGCTGAACTATATTTTATAATTGTTGATGTAATGAATAAAAAATTACTTGTATTAACCGAGAAACAGCATATAAGTCAGATGGAACACAATTAGATATGCTCGTGAGTTTTATTGATGGTGCTGAACACAACGCATATTACAACCCAAGTGAGCGGAGCTTTAACGAAGCAAAACTAGTGGCGATTGGTGCAATATGTAAGAGTTGTAGTTTCTTTCAGGTTTAAACAAATTGAGTCTCTTGCCAACGTGTGTTAAGTTATATCTAGATCATACATTTTTATTTAACTTTATGTAATACATATTTTTGAAAATGAAATTAGGATAACTGGATTGATGTATCCTTTATTTAACTCTGGCAGAGTTATCTCTCTTAAATATAATGGAATACCTGGATCTTTCGTTGTCATATTGATAATGTAACATTTGTCTTGTTGACAGTGAGTGACATACATGCTGATTTAGGATATAAAGTATATTTATTTCAACCAAACATTAGCCATGACGTTTATGGTAAAGTAATTGGTACAATAATGCCTTTAAGCTCAGTTATTTGTTTTTAAAGATTTCTTTCCGTAACGAAGAATCGTCAATATTTTATTCTGTGTTTGTAGTGACCAATCCCAAAATTCATCCGCTAAAATATAAGCTATCGCCATTTCAAGGTAAAGTTGGTTCACTATACATGCAAACTTGAATGTGAATAACGTGACTGGATATTTTGTAGAATTTGTTCAGAGGTAAGTTATTCCGCAATTTTATTATATATTTTAGAAGTAGGTTAGAAGATATCTACCTTTCACAAGTTGGTCATCGCTTGATAACCAGTGTTAGCTTCAATAAAATGAATTTCATAGTTCCCATAGCATTCGAATGTGAGCGGAAGCAGTTTCCGGTCGCCATATTATCGGTCAAGGTCATTCGATGAGTCATTGTGTTGAAGTCTTGCCAAGCGTAACGACGAAATCCGATTTAATTGTCCAGGAAACAGATCTTAAGTAGAAATGGCATCAAAGTCATGCAAGGTAAATTACAAAGATGGACTAGAGAAATTAGTACTGGAACGATACGAGGCTAAGCTAAGCCTAATTGGGGGAATTGATCCGTATGAAATTGACAAAGGAAAATTGACGAGTAGCGTCCAGTGCCTTCCGGAGATTACTTATATTGACATTTTAAATTATTTGGTCAACACGAAAAGTGCTTACACTTTAGATGATTTTAAATCGTACAAATCTCTTGAAGCTTACAACCAGTTTGTCAATGGTTGGGTTAAAGACGTCCTTGCCGTGGAAGTGAGCAACAACGTGTTGGTTATTGCAAAGGTAAGTTGAGATTCATTACCTTTGTCCATACCATTTCGTGTAGTGCATTACAATAGTAGTTATAGTTATATATTTGTATGGGGTTAATTTATGATGTATTAAATTTAATTATATCACTGACTCATAATATGTTGTCATCCTTGTATATCTGATAAGTGTAAGGGGCATTTTTATTTAACCATGGCGAGGTGGGGGTGGCTTGGGTTAGCAACGAAAAACAGAGACGGAGTGGAAACCGTAAACACATATTTTTTCTTATGAAGATGTTGAAAAAGTTTAGATATGCATGTATTTCATTTAAAAATGCTCAAAATAACAGAAAACTTCACTGGAATTCTCTACATTTTAGGTACGACACTCGCAGCGCATGAATGACACACCATTAAAACCATGGATAATTGCCCAAAAAACGGGCATTATTGAGGCAGCCCATTGTGATTGTATGGCCGGCCTTGGTAAGGCATGCAGTCATATCGGTGCACTCCTATTTTATATCGAGACAGCTGTACATATAGAAAATGCAAAGACAGTTACGCCGGAGAAAACCTACTAGTTACTACCATCAAGCATTGACAAGGTCGGCTATGCAGAAGTTTCAAATATTGATTTCACGTCAGCTAAAACTAATAAAAAAAACTGGATAATGCCATCTGTGGAGCCACCCAACAAAAGAAACAGAACCTAACTCTCTCCTATGTTCCTGCACTAACAGATGCCGAATTCGATGACTTCATGTCAAAGTTGTTTTCAACGTACACCAAACCTGTTGTGCTTGCAATCATGCCCAAGTATGCTGAACATTTTATTCCCACAATAGTATCTCCTAATCTTCCAAAGTTTCTCTTTGAACTCGGTGATGACCAATGTCATCTAATGTCTAAAAATGATCTTGTGAAACATTGTGAAAATATGTTCAGAGACATTAGTGTTACTCCAGAACAGGCAAAACATGCAGAGAGGCTCACTCGTGGACAAACCGAGTGTAAAGATTGGCACCGGCTAAGAACAGGAAGAATAACAGCATCAAGAATGAAAGCAGTGTGCACATCTTCCATTGATAAGCCATCCATTTCCACCATAAAAAACATATGCTACAAGGTGGGGATGCCAGCATGAAAAAGATGCAGTGAATGCTTACATTAGCAAATTAGCACCTCACCATGACAATCTCACAGTTGTTGAATGTGGTCTCATAATCAACCCTGAATTTTCACATATTGAAGCATCTCCAGATTCTCTTGTTTCATGTAATTGTTGTGGAGAGGGAACAGTGGAAGTAAAGTATCCATATTGTGTTCGAGAGACAACGATTCACAATGAAAATATCCCATACATGGACAAAGACAACCAGCTGAAAAAGTGCCATCAGTATTATTTTCAAGTACAAACACAAATCTTTATATGTAAAAAGAAGTTTTGTGACTTTGTTGTCTGGACAGAAGGACATATCTGTGGAACGGGTTCTGCCAAACCCAGAGCTATGGCAAGACATAGAAGCAAAGTCAAAAATGTTCTTTGTTCATGTTATTCTGCCTGAACTGACAGGAAAATTATTCACTAGACCACAGTCAGCAGACATAGAACCTATTGCGTCTGTGTTGCAGACCTCTTTCACCAACAATGATGGACTGACTGTCTCAGGAAATAACAATGACCTGATTTGTTTATGTCAAGTCCCCAATGATGAAAAGTTTGATGATGTTGTGGGTTGTGACAACCATAACTGCAGACTGCAATGGCTTCACTTTAGGTGCATTAATATGACTAGAGCACCAAAAAGGATCATATTATTGTCCAGAATGTAGTCCAGTGTATGGCAGTCAAGCAAAAAAGCCTAAAAAGTGTTAGATGGCTATTTAAATGTTAAAAAACATTCTTTAATGTACAGGTACAGTGTGGTGCTTCCACTATATGAATGTGGGGGGGGGGAGACTTGATATTATGGTGTTTGTTAAGTGTACAGACAGACTATAAGATCTTCTCGTCTATAACCTGTAGAACTAAAACATAAGACAAGAAGTTTAGAATTAAAAACACAAGATAATGATTTGTTATTGACCAATATTTAATAGTGATTGTGTAAGAATATTTCACATTCAATGTTATGACATGCAGAAAAGTAAAGACTAAAACATCATATTGTAATGAGCAGGAAATCCAGCCGCTAATTTTGTTTTAAACAGTTACATTCGTCGTAAAGCTTTCGGGGGTAAAGCAGCGTGATTGGTAGTACTAATACTAGTGACTCTAATTCGTAGACGGGGTTACGACATCGCAACTAGGTGGGTGGGTGTTGTCAACATTGATGGACAATCTCAATTTATTTATTAATACCTACTGTTATTTGCTACCAACCGATGACTGGTATGATTCTCGGGTATATTTTTTATTCCCAGATAAATTGATAATAAATCATTCATTAACTCTTTCATTTCACAATGTTATTATGCAGGAATGCATGTATAACTTTCCTAGGTATTAAGCCTCGTTTCCAATTTTGGCACATTTGGAACACTCCCGTCGTTATCTCGCATAATAGTTAGGGGTTGCTTACGACATCACTAATTTTGAAAGCTAAAACATTTAATTTGAACTGCAAATTTTGACCACTGAGGAATAAATTCAATGTATGCACACTTAGCTAACACAATGTGTCATATAGGTATTCAATTAAATTTCTTAATTTAAGTGTAGTTTTATTGCTATCAGTAGCAGAGTACGGTTTCCCCTGCAAGCGCGCGCTCGCAGAATGTTTCCTGCGGTTGTTACCAAGCGAACGGCAGAATTTTCCCTGCCAAGCGTCGAATTCCGCGGGAGGTATAAAAGGCTTGTCAGCGTCTCCACCGGGGACCTGTTCGGGTTTCCGAGGGTCACGGTACGAGCTCCTTACGTTAGGAAAGAGCGTGAGAAAATCTTTTAATATTATTTTACTACGAATACCATATAATGAAGTGTGCAAAGATAAGGTAACTCTTTTGTTTATTATTTTCCGCGAATCAAAATTCATAGTTATTTCACAATATCTACATAAATAAATGCAAACAAAATAATGTTTCTTTTATAGAACATTTTGGACAGATCTGAACTAAGTTTTGAATTCTACATCTGTGTATTAAAACCTTTATAGACATTCATTCATTCATTCATTGTCATGTTTTAAATCAGCAACTCAGCTTACATATCTGCTTATCAGTTAAATAGCACTCAGACAGTATTCATGATCCTGTGAGGTCAAGTCAAGTGTTTCTTGCAGACCTTGTTCAAATAATATTTAGTACAATTGAAAAGGAATAGGTTAGCAAATAATAATAATAATAATAATAATAATAATAATAATAATAATAATTAATAATGAAATAATAATAATAATAATAATAATAATAATAACAAGTGCACGTTTGAATATAGAGCAAATGAGTGTTTCTCAAAGCTCTCTCTAATATCTATTTGTTAAATAGTAAAGCTGTTGAGTGTTTCTCAAGGCTTTGTACATATGTTGTTAGTTATTTTGTTACAGCCACTGAGTGTTTCTCAAGGCTCTGTTTGAAATTAACCTTATGAACTTAGTGAAAAGTTAGCAAATGTTCCAAAAAGTCCATCACAAATAAGAAGTTAAATAATAACATCTGAACATTAAATTTGGACATTGATAAATGTTAATATGAACTTCTAACCTAAACTATTACTTAAATGACTATGTTTGTCCAATGGCATACAACCACTGTGATGTAAAACTTAATGAGTTATTATTTGAAGTGATGTATCTGATGTTTGAGTCTTAAATTGTTTAATACCATACAAGTTTGTGACTTAATAAACCACCTGAAACTTAAATCTGAGTCTGCATTTCATCACTAGTCCCATTTGTATTGTAAGGATTCCCCACTTGATCAGAGAATCAGAGACCTCTTGGAGTTAAGGTCAAAGTTTAACTAGGCCTTTACTCTAATGAGAGCTTTATCAGCCACAGCGAACATAGTGAGTCATTGAGTGGTCACCGGAAGTGTTTTATTACGGCCAACGCTACCCCGTAACAATATATATGTAATAAATCTAGTATTATTTCACTAATCCTTACTAGTCAAATGGAACAACAGACTCGCACATTGTTGTTAGGCAACATGCAACACTAACAATTTTGTCGGCAACTGGAATTTATCCTTTGTCATTCATGAGGAAATCAATTGGGAGTTTTCTTTGAAGCATGGTATACTTATTACGCACCAGACCAATTACACGTTCCACATGAATTCGTATGTGAGCAATTTTTCTAGAATTCTCTGCATCAATAGGAGACAGTTGTGATTTCCCCTTTGTAAAACTAGGGATAATAATTTTAGCACAGTACAGTCCAATACTATCAGATATATTGAATCCCCAGTCTGCTAACACAATATCTCCAGGTAATAACTTTGATAGAAATCCACAGTTTTCAGTTATGTTTTTATCACTTGCCCTATCCCCCCATGCTTTTGAAAGGAAAGAAATAGATCCTTGGGGGGTTATACCAATAAGAAATTTTATAGTGTTGTTGTGCTTGTATGATGACCAAGTCTGAGCTCGCGCCATTAGACTTTTAGGTCTTTGTATAAATATTTCAAAACAGTCAATAATGACTGCGACGTTTCCACCAAAGTCTTTCCTAAATTCCATGGGCATGGTAAGCTGAAGCTCCTCCCTCTCTGACCAAAATAAAAGAGGCTTTAATCTACTATATAAAACATGAATGACAGTTAAAAATGTCCTTGACACTGTTGATGTTGAAACCTGAAATCTATATGCAATATCTTGCAAGGATAGGTTAAGCTTAAGTCTCATTATTGTCATTATAAGTTTTTCAAACTTCCCAACTTCTGGTCCTCTACTCGTTGGAATGTATTTACATACAAACTCAAACAGGGTCATCAGGGTCATGTAGCAGGGCATTCCAGTGTAATATTTTACTTTTTCTTCATTATCACAAAATGATTCTTGATTCATTTTGTAGCTGCTTAATATATCTTTAAGCAGTGTATTTTCATGAATCAAGTTTTGAATTTCACTGTCAACTACACTCTGGTTAATGGAGTTAGTCTTTGGTGTTGGTTCTTGATATGGTTCCATATTTCCCTTTACTGTAAAAGAACAAACAGGGTTGACCTGTCATCAGTAGATTCTTCCCCATCCTGGACGAAAGAAGAGGCATGAAAATGCTGCAAATCCAGCAATGTTTTGGCTATATCATGTTCTTCTCTGGTCTTTTGTCGGTGTTGCAGTCGCTTGCACCTGTAATTTAAAAATTATAATGTTTAAGCCTGAAGCTCTATCAAATAGAATATAAGACATAACAATCAGGGTCTTAGTGCTGTGTGAATTGCATTCCCTTCTCTATCTAGCAATACACCACTGTTTATATAACATATCAACTTTTTCACATTTAATGAATTCATACGAAATGCAACTGTTGTTTGATAATTACTTATATTATGGTATTGTAAATTAAAACAACATACTTACCATTAGAGAAAAAAAAACCTGAGTAAATAAATATCGTTAACTGACAGTGTAGTTTCTAATTTTGTTATCTGGTTATGAAAATAATGTACTGTAATAAACTGAGTGACATTTGTCAAACTGAGGAAATTATACAATATAAGGGAACTAATTTGACTTGTCAATGACAAATAATTTTTACATTTCCATATCTGTTTCCACTGTTTTTAGTTTCTTCTTGGATTTAAAAGGACCTGACCAGTTACAAAATTTAAATGTGGGAGCCCAATCGGGATGTCATCGATTATACAAGTCTGCAGGTTTTCCTGAAAAAGAAAAAGAAACAAAACTTAGTAAATAATAAAGAGTGACTAGATATAGAATTTATTGTATTGTTGTTGTTTTTTGTGTTGTTTTTTTAAAAAAACTAATATAAACGTGGATGCATATCTGAATTATCAACATAACTTTTCTTAGGTATACAATGATAAGAACTGAAGTTCACGTGCACTTTAAGATTTAAAACGAAGATAAACGACTGTTTCATTCACTGTACGAAATATCTAGTATAATTGCTACTAATGCTACTATTTTACTACTGTTAATCATAATGATACTAATCGATACAATATTTAACAGAAGTACCTTGTATGAAGTGGTCTGAGCAGAGTTTTGAATGCTTCGACGGCAGGTCTTTTCTGTTGATGTTGGCTAACTATGGATTGATAATGTAACATTTTTCTTGTTGACAGTGAGTGGCATACGTGCTGAGGTAGGATATAAATTATATTTATTTCTACCAAAAATTAGCCATGACGTTTATGGTAAAGTAATTGGTACAATAATGCCTTTAAGCTCAGTTATTTGTTTTTTAAAGATTTCTTTCCGTAACGAAGAATCATCAATATTTTATTCTGAGTTTGTAGTGACCAATCCCAAAATTCATCCGCTAAAATATAAGTTATCGCCATTTCAAGGTAAAGTTGGTTCGCTATACATGCAAACTTGAATGTGAATAACGTGACTGGATATTTTGTAGAATGTGTTCAGAGGTAAGTTATTCCGCAATTTTATTATATATTTTAGAAGTAGGTTAGAAGATATCTACCTTTCACAAGCTGGTCAGCGCACGGGGGAATTTAAAACATATAATGGGAGTGTCCGAAAAGAAACTACCTATTGACGTGGTTCAGATTAATTTCTTAATAATAAGCCCCTTAGATGCATTTAGTTTAAGCTCCCTTATTCGTGAAATGAACTTATTCATAAAGAATATAAGGACGCCATATACTGTACATTTCATTTGAAAAGTATTCTTTTAAGTTTAGGATTGTATCATGTATGTAAAACCTTTTGTACAGTTATAGACTTTTTAAAATAACTTTTTTTCACATTGTATTCATAAGTATAACAGTATTTCATTCTAAAGCACACATTTTATATTCATAAGACTTTGAGAAGGGTAGTGACATCTTTGGTGGGAAACACCCAACAACTGTCAGATTTAGTGATGTCAGAGTAATTTCCCATAAATGTGGAACTGACTCAGAGAACATTATTCATTATTATAATTTTAGTTGCATATTACTTGGGCTTCTTATTGGCACGTGACTAACATTGAAAACAGCTATTTGTGGCTGCATATATATTTATAATCAGTTTTATTTGTGACATCCAGTAATATTATATTAGAGATCTGTATGCTGTTTGAAATTAATATTTCAGATTACAGATTTTATAAGGTATTCAATTTGAAGTGCAGGTATTAATCTTGATTAACTATCTAAAAGATTTTGTTTACATTCACATCTGAAAAGCCCCCAAGAGCATTAATTTGGCATCACTGAAGCAAAGACTTGCGTTTAATCTTTATCGGCAGCAGTCGTGTGTGTCTAAAATGTTCAGATGTTTTGGATTTACTTCAGATAAGCTAGAAAAGCAAGCCATCATGTCAAAGGCAAAGACACAACAGCCGGTAGTGATAAATAAAGTAATCATGGTTGGCAGTGGTGGTGTGGGAAAATCTGCACTCACACTTCAGTTCATGTATGAAGAGGTAGGTAAAATTTAAGATAAAGAGATGAACCTTTCACAGCATTTTTCTTTGCCAGAACATGCAAGGCAACTTTTATAGCTAGGTACCAATTGATTGTTTGATTATGCTTTGTATGGAAGTTTAGGTTTCTGATCTTGCACTATTTTAAGTTAGCTCTTAAGCTATTATGTACTAGAGTGGCCCCGACTGACCGAGTGGTCTAAAGCGCTGTCCGTTACGGACCACTGCCATTTCACCTCTGTCTGCGTGTGTTCGAGTCTAAGAGTCGGCAAATGCAGTTAAGTGAGAAAGCTTGCCAGTAGCTTCTCGTGGGTTGGTGGTTCTTTCCGGGTGTTGTCCAGGTTCTTCCTCCACCATTAATACTGGCCGCCATGTATAGCCTATATTGTGCTGAAAAAATGGCATTAAACCATAAAAAACAAAACAATCATGAACTAGTGCTTCATTTAGTATGTTGATCTTTCATTGAATTATTTTTCTTTTCTATGAAATATGTTCATGATTTAATGGTAATTATGTATATCAACCTTAATTACTGGTGTCATTAATTCAACCTTGTACATGTATTACAATTGCTTATTTGGATGCAGGAGGTTGTAGTATAGAACCTTACCATTAAGAGGTTGATGTAAGGACTCATAGACATGGTATCAGGATACTGTGATTTTTTTTTTTATTGATTAATTATCTTAACCTTACTGAAAGATTTTTGTGACTGAAGTTTTTGTGTGAAACTGCACGCTGAAGTACATATGTTCTAGAATGTGAAGTAAACAATTGCACCAGGTGTTTTGTTGTCCAATTGTTGTAAAATTATTATAACGTTTGAATTTACAGTGCTAAAAACTTCAATATTAGACCAAATTACTAAAAATAGAATTTATCGTTATTTTATTCTGATACTATTAGGAGCATTTCATTCATCTTCATGAACAAAAGATTCACTGAACATCATGGTAAGTTTTTTAATTTGTTTTTGTTTCTTTCAAGTCATATTTCAAAACACAGTCGTGAGCATATACATTAATAAATGATAACAAAACATATATCACTGTGTTGCGGATTTTATTACATTTTCATAGATACATAATTTTAGATGCTTTAAAAGAGAATTAACAATGATACAACACTTTTAGTAAACATGGTGAAGGTCTTAACAAATTTATACTGCTGCATGATGCTCTGTTTTACCACAATGTATTTGGAATTGCTCCTTGGGAATCGGGCACTGCAGTTGAAATTGGTAAGGAGGATATAATGAGTTAATGTAAAATGATTGCATTTGGCAATTTTAGTGGTTGCAAAAGCCAGCAAAGGTATTACTTGATGATATTTAATAACTTACCGGACAGTTTCATTAGGTTCATATACATACTACATGTAATTGATATCCATACCAGTATTTTGCCAAAGATGTACCATTTGCACCATATATGCATAAATATCATAGATGGTACCTTAAATTCTTGTAGGTGTATTATCATGTGCATAAAAATTCAGGAAACGAATAAACAATCAGAAAATCGGAACAAAACATTTCAAGTATGAATAATGTGGAAGTTTGGTTACAGAGAAACACCTGTGAAACTGCACATAGTTGGATGAGACTGTAAACCTAATATTATAGGCCAATTATTTGTTGCTTTTATTTTCTTTGATTCACTTGAGTTTGAAATCAGTCATGGTAATGGCCTCAGGCCATTCAAAGCTAGAGAGTATTCTTAGCTTTTGGGACCCTCACAACCAAAGTTGAAGATAATAATGTAAACAAGAGCAATAAGAAGATTTCAAGCTGAATGTGATTAGTGTGCATGCTGGCTTATGACAAGATGAAAAAACCTTGATGTAAATAGAGCATAAAAAGCAGAATTCTAAGACTTAATTCCAATTTAAGATGTAATACACTGACCTGACTTGAAGCAAGCAGTGATCACAAGGATTCTGTTAATGTTGATTCTGTTTGAGGAATTTCAGAAAGCAGCAAACAAAATTGCCATATAAACATTTTAGTTGCTATGAAAATTGCATTTTGCGAATTTGATGAATTGTGCTTGATTGTCTAAATGTTACAAGGTTGAAAAGGGCCCCGAATGGCAGAGTATTCTAAAGCACTCTTCATTACAGATCACTGCCATTTCACCTCAGGCTGTGTGGGTTCGAGTCTTGGATTCAGCTCAATGTGTGAGAAAGCTAGCCAGTAGTTTCTCGTTGGTCTTTGTTTTTTTTTCGGATTGTTTTTTGTTGTTCTTCCTTCACCTTTAATACTGGCCGCCAAGTATAGCCTATGTTGTGCTGGAAAATGGCGTTAAACCCAACAGCAACAAGAACATCACCAGGATGAAGCGTATTTATGTTTTTAATTTTGAATTGGCACATTGTATTGTGAATTCATTCAAATATATCATTCTGGATTATATCAGAGTGATCTGAATTAATTCCATGTATTGAATGTGCTGATGTATCAATAACCTTGAATGTGCTGAATTACCAGTAGTTTTGAATATGCTGAAGTGCCAACAGGCTTGACGTATCACCGCAGCTTTTCATAGGATTTAAGAATGTAATTTCAATAATCCAGAATAAGAATAATTGTTCAGTTCTCTCTTTAGTTTATATCTCTATGATTCTATTACAACTCTTTGGTGCAGTTCCATGTGGTTTTTGTCTTAAACCTACCTGACCTATGTATAATACTTGACTATACAGTCAGAAAATTATTTCTAGCTTAAAAATAGGTTTATTATTCAGGCTGAGTTTAGGATTAATAAGCAGTCTATAATAGCTCAATCTGAAAATAAATCTTTAGTCATGGACCAGAATTTAAAACAGAGTATTGCTATACATAATAGGTAATACAACTTTTCAATATGTAAATCTTTTATCTTGTAACCCTTTTTTTCCTCTACTTGTCAGAGCAAAGTTTCTTTGCACAAGTGTTTGTAATTAGTCTTAGGGTGGTGCAATCAATTTACAGCTGACTTAAATCTCTTTGCATTGCCAACACAGATAAATTGCAAGTTTGCTGCCCCGCCCCCCTTTCCCACTTCTGAAAAAAAACTTGTGTACCAATGACTCAAATCTATAAAATTAAAAGTATGGAATTTTATGTAGAATTTGTCAAATTGACTGCTGAAAATTGTTTTGAGACCTAATGATCATTCTCGCTAGAGTATTGATGGAGTTGTGTTATAGTCATTCATTAAACTGAAAATTGCAAAATGTCGATTAGTTTGATGAAAAATGATCGTCTATAGGGTAGTATTCAGCTAAGAAATGATATAATCTTTACCAAATTTACAAGCTGACAAATTCATTGTTGCAGTGTAATCTTTTGTCTACCAAAATTTAGGGTTGAGAGCTGACAAAGAGTAATATTATTGTCAACATATGGTTGATTAATCTGTATGTCCTACATCTTCTAGCAGTAGCATCTATTTTCCTTGACTTTACCTAATAAAAATAGTTTTCATTTGCGAGGTACTAGAATGTAGATTCATGCAAAACACAAAGCATCAAATCTTTCTTCACATCCTAAAAGTTTGAACAAAACATTTGTACAGTATAACCTGTTTTAAAGACCACTGCTAGGTGAGACCGGTCCTGAGAAACCACATTCTCAGTGCACAAATTTATTGATTATATAGCATTGTGACCTGTTATGAGAGATCACCTGTCCTGGTATCTCATAATATTTTGACAAAAGAGGTCTCATCAACTGTTTTAAAGAATTCAATGGACCCCATTAGTGGCTGAATGGTTTACAGCGATGACCACTATGGATCATTGCCATCTCACCTCTGTCTGCTTGGGTTCAAGTCTCAGGTTTAGCCAATGTGGATATGTGTGAAAGCTTGCCAGTTACTTCTCATGCATCAGTGGTTCTTTCCATGGTTTTCATGGGTTCTTCCTCCACTGTTTATACTGGCCAACATGTATAGCCTATCTTTTGCTGGAAAATGGCATCAAACCCTAGATCAGCAGAGTTCAAACCTGTTGTGCTTGTTTTCTAATACATCTACTTGTGCAGCATTTTTTCTAAAGATTCCCAGTTTGTCTCATTAATGTAAAAATCTTCTAAGTTCCAAAGTCGCCTGGATGACCGGTATAATAATGATGGGCAAGGTAGATACATCATAACTTCTTTTTTTAAAATCTTGAACACATTTGTCTATTTTTCAGGCACAATATTCCAGCAGAGATTGCTACACTATACTGTATACAGTGTGGGTAGGGTTTCTTTTCTCAATGCAAGTCAAACAATCTATGGTCACCATAAATTGTTTCATTCTAAAGGGTGATCTTGACAAACTGTATATATTTGCTTATTAGTTAAGTAAGACTGCAAACATCCTTATTTGCTGCTCAAAATGCATCTGCAGATCAGTGTCTTTGTTGATTGTTCATCTTATTACTCCTAACAGACTGCACAGGCCTAGATCTGCCAGTGTATCAGTGTGTGTGATTCAGATTTTTAACATAGCTTTTTGTAGTTATTTATTCACATCCCTATGATCTTTGCGTATGACAGTTTATATTGATGTTCAGCACTGGGGCATCATGCAATCGGCATGTAGTATCATGCCTCGCCCAGTCACATTATCCTGACACAAGGTAAACCAGTCCTAACACTTCTTAATGCTGAGAAAAAAGCGATGCAACTGCTTTTGTACCATTTTTATGTTTTTAAGTATGACTCAGACTTCGAACATGTGGTCTGCAGCATCTGAGACAGATGCTCTAACCACTTGGCCACCAAAATGGTCTCCAGCGCATTATGTGAAGTCAGATTTAGGTCTGTGCAGAATGACTCATAAGTGGTAGTTAAGTGTCCAAAAGGAAAACATAACTAGTACTTGACATGCAAAAGTTGCTTTATGAATAACTGTACGCCAAACGTTTATAAAAGGGTGTCTGTTGAGGGGAAGATATTTTAAGATAACAGATTTTCTACAGTATGCAAGAAAATCTCACTTTAAAATGTGAAATTCAGCATCAGGAGATTAGCTTTGCAGAATTGCGCCAGAGTGGATTGGCTGCAAGTGCAGATGTTGTGCAGTTGAATGCAAATTTTAAAAAGCTGCCATTAAATTCAGTAGTGCTTGAAATTTTATAGCCATGTTTATGTTGCATTATTTCTTTAAATATAGTGTAGAGATAAGAAATGATTTAAACCACAACTTTATGGAGCATGTTTTCTCATACAGTCCTAACACTTCTTAATGCTGAGAACCAAGCGAGGCAACTGCTTTTGTACCATTTTTATGTGTTTTTAAGTATGACTCAGACTTCGAACATGTGGTCTGCTGCATCTGAGACAGATGCGCTAACCACTTGGCCACCAAAATGGTCACCAGCGCATTATGTGAAGTCAGATTTAGGTCTGTGCAGAATGACTCATAAGTGGTAGTCAAGAGTCCAAAAGGAAAACATAACTAGTACTTGACATGCAAAAGTTGCTTTATGAATACCTGTACGCCAAAAGTATATAAAAGGGTGTCTGTTGAGGGGAAGATATTTTAAGATAACAGATTTTATGCAGTATGCAAGAAAATCTCACTTTAAAATGTGAAATTCAGCATCAGGAGATTGGCTTGACAGAATTGCGCCAGAGTGGATTGGCTGCAAGTGCAGATGTTGTGCCGTTGAATGCAAATTTTAAAAAGCTGCCATTAAATTCAGTAGTGCTTGAAATTTTATAGCCATGTTTATGTTGCATTATTTCTTTAAATATACTTTAGGGATAAGAAATGATTTAAATCACAACTTTATGGAGCATGTTTTCTCATACAGTCCTAACACTTCTTAATGCTGAGAACCAAGCGAGGCAACTGCTTTTGTACCATTTTTATTGTGTTTTTAAGTATGCCTCAGTCAGAGTTTGAACCTGTGAGCTGCTGCATCTGAGACAGATGCTCTAACCACTTGGCCACCAGAATGGTCACCAGTGTATTATGTGAAGTCAGATTTAGGTCTGTGCAGAATGATTCATAAGTGGTAGTTAAGTGTCCAAAAGGAAAACATAACTAGTACTTGACATGCAAAAGTTGCTTTATAAATAATTGTACGCCAAAAGTTTATAAAAGGGTGTCTGTTGAGGGGAAGATATTTTAAGATAACAGATTTTCTGCAGTATGCAAGAAAATCTCACATTAAAATGTGAAATTCAGCATCAGGAGATTGGTTTGGCAGAATTGCGCCAGAGTGGAATGGCTGCAAGTGCAGCTGTTGTGCAGTTGAATGCAAATTTTAAGAAGCTGCCATTAAATTAAATAGTGCTTGAAATTTTATAGTCATGTTTATATTGCATAGCAACTTGAATTATTTCTTTCAATATAGTATAAAGATAAGAAATTAATTACACCACAACTTTATGGAGCATGTTTCCTCATACATTTTGGTGCCTTTTAAATGTCACATGTATATATTAAATATATTTGCCATTACAGCAGTCTTGTCATGGCGACACCTTCAGATGGAAAGTCTTGTCAACACAGCTTTTCGCAGAAGACTTCTTTCTGTGTCTGGTTGTTCTTATATGAAAATGGCACTAATCTAATATACACATTAATAACGTGGGGGTGAAACAATACACATGTACCGTGTATTGATACAATTCACGATATGCAGCTTGCAATATGATGCATTTAAATACACATATGAACTTTACAGTTTTTCCATCTTTGGAAGTTATTTGGTGCTCTTTGAAGCATGTTGACATTCTGGTCAAATTTCCAGTATGTGCACTACAGATGGAAATATAGGTATCATACAATTATATGCAATTCTCATTGATGAGAAGATAGCAACAGTACTTTCAAACCAACTACTTGTTTGTTGCAGAGAGTTTATCCTTCGTTTTAGTCCAGTTAATGGTGGATTCATACAGCTCTCACAAACAAACACACACACACACACACACAATTAAAAAGCCACATGTACTTGTATTTTTCAGTGAAGGAGGAAAACTATAGACTCCCCTACCCCCCCCCCGTCCTATGCTAAAATTTGTTTAACTTAAAAAAGGTGATAAACTTGAGTAATTTTAAATGTGCCACATTGTTCGTTATATGCTAATATCTAAACATCAATGTCTGTCTCTCTTCCTGCTCCACTTTTTCTCTCTACATGTATATAAATATTGTTCCGTGATTTATTTTCAAAAGGAGCACAGTTTTCCATGAGCAGCTCACATATATTTTCTCTTTTTGTTTTAAACACCTGCTCCAAAATAGGAATTTTCATGCATAAATTCCCTACTTCCTTCCTTTGTTAAATCATTGGTTTTCTTTCTACCATGCCAAAATTTCTTATCTGTTCCATATTACTGTATTCTCCATCTGTTGTATCATTTAAGGGACCCTGATTGACTGAGTGGTCTAAAGCGTTGTCTGTTGCGGATCACTGCCATCTCATCTGTCTGCTTGGGTTCGAGTCTAAGATTCGGCTAATGTAGTTATGTGAGAAAGCTTGCCAGTAGCTTCTCGTGGGTCGGTGGTATTATCAAGGGTTTTTCCAGGTTTCTTCCGCTATGTATAGCCTATTGTATTCTGAAAATGGCGTTAAACGCAACAACAGCAGCAAATTGTATTATTTCAACAAGAGTATTGATGCATCAATATATATCGATGAATTGTTTCACCCTTTAACCAGAAAACTATAATACAACGATAACAATTCTCAGTGCCATTTCCTTCTTATTCTTTACAAACAAATGATTATATTGCAGTGGATTTTTCTTAACCTGGTAGAAATCTGGTAGAAATTCTCCACAACAGGTATAGGATCGCAATCCATATGTTCTGGACCTGGTGTTCCTTGAGTTGCCATTGCATTTTTCCTCCCCAAGTCAGAACATAAAGCTAATTAATGTACACGTTTTGTCATTTTCTGTTTGGTCTATTCCATGATTCATTTTATGAATCTCTCCATCATGTTTAGTGTTTCTTTACGAAAACTAGATTCATCTACCAATTTTTCTTTGTTTTTCTAGTGAGAATCATGATCATTTGCAGTTGTGTACTTTACATCAAAGAAATTAGGTAGCATTGCCATTGGAAATGTATACAGTATAGTTTGTTATGCATTTTGAGACTCTTATATATTATATATTTTACCTTCAATATGTAATATTTAGCAAACATGAAATATAAAAACATGATACCACTTATATAACTGCCATATGTTCCAGTATTTTTGCTGATTCAAACCTAATTTCCTTTGTGTCACAACCTTTTTTGTTTTTGTTTTACAGATGTAAGCCTCATTTCAAACATTGCATTGGATCAAATTAAAGTAGACTAAACTTATGTCCTTATATGCAAATTGAAGGTGTTGTGGGTGAAGTCACCAAAAATGACTGAATCTATAACTCATTTCTCAAGAATGTGTTGGTTATTTCATGAATTTACATTTCAGATTGTTGAAGACTATGAGCCCAATGAAACATACTCATATACGAAAGTCGTATTAGATGGAGAAGAGGTCCAGATAGATATTCTTGACACTGCTGGACTGGACATCTGTGCAGCTATCAGGGATAACTATTTCCGTAGCAATGAGGGATTTCTTTGCGTATTCTCAATAACAGAACAAGAATCTTTTCAAGCCACAAGTAAATTTAGGTAATTCATTTTTTTTCACCACACAGCCACATCTGTGGCCATTATAATTTATTCCACTACGTCTGTGCATACATACATTTATATGTCCATTCACATATTCCAAAACAAAAATTGTTAGCAAAATTGCACCCAAAGAAAACACTCAAAGTAGACAAATAACGTATGTTAGGCACATTTGTATCCATATGTGGATGGCCTATTTTGCTTTTCAACAGCAATCAATTTTTCTCTTTTGTTTACATTTTATATATATGTCTCTCTCATTCCATCTCGTTCTTATTTCATTTCCAAACATTGTAAAGTGGCTTCCATTTTGTTTAAGGAAGAAACCTGTTGATTTTGGACTCGAAGGTAACCGAACCGTATGTGGATGTATTTAATTCAATTAGATGGTGTCTAGAGACAATGCATATTTACCACCATGAATGTGAAAAGAAAACCTGTTAAAAAGTGCGTTTGTGATTTTTGTATAAAAGCAGAGAATAACAAATACTTTATGTACATGTAATGCATAGTGTAATTTCAAAACCTGTTGATATTTCTCTCATTAAAATGAACTATAAAATGGCATTACTGTACAAAACCATAGTAATTGATGTTGAAGTCCATGATTGACCTGGTTTGGGTGTTTATTCATTCAGGGCACATTAGTTTAGAATGTTATTTTCAAGGTAATAGATATTAAGATATATTGACAAGAGCATGGTGTGGTGCATAAAAAGGTCTAAGGAAATAAAGACAAAAGATGGTCACAGTTTATTTTATACCTTTTGTGTTTTTCTCTATTTTAATGGCACTTTTGTATGTTTAAAATGCAGGCTATCTATGAAACCAAAATGTCATATTCTCAGCATGATTCACCTTCAGATGAAGAGTGACTTGCATCTTAAAACAAAGTTTTTTAAAACAAAATCAGCCATATTGCTACTACAGTGAGGCAGTTTATAGTGATGTTTAGCATTGGGGCACTATGCTGCAGACATATAGTATGCTGATACCAGGCTGACCAGTCCTAAAACTAACCTTTTAATGCTGAGAGCCAATCAATGTAGCTGTTAGTACCATTTTTATAAATCTTTGGTATGACTGCCATAGATCGAACCCATGACCTCTCACATCCGAGGCAGACACTCGAACCACTAGGCCACCTGAACGGTTTCTGATGATGTAGTTTGATAAACACTAGCTGATGATAGTTGTGGTGACAATATTTGTTAAAGTTATGAAGTAAAGCAGATTATTGGAGCTGGAATTAGTGTTAATGGAGATACCAAAAAATAATGTCAAATATGAGTCCAATTTACTTGCTGGATGGACAAAAGTAGATGGCCAGTTAACCATTTACGCTTTAAGAAAACAATGGAAATTTTGAGTACATGAAGACAAAACCAGGGTGAAATACACTTGTATATTGACATATTATATTTTGGTTACCTATGTGTAATAAAATCAACAGTAAAATAATTGCATCGGTCACATACTGATATGAAGAACATTCACTTTGATATTCAATGTCAGCATTAGCACATGGTTGCATAATTATTTACATGTTTCAAGTATATATACTTAAATTGGCCTAAACTTTGGTCAGTCTGTTCCCATCTTGTTGATGCTGCAAAGGCGCTATTCAAAAGGAATTGAAAACCTGTCGAGAAGATGGTTTAAACAGTACATTACAGTGTCTGGAGTACACTTAAAGAATAAAGCTGTTTTGTCCGCATTGAATATATCCACAGACTTATAATTGTGCAATATATCTTTAAGTTGGGCTTTCCGTCTATAAACCTGATGTGTCTGCTGAGTTGGCGTTTTGAAATCCTTTGTATACAATGTTATGACGAACTTTAAAGTTACTGAATCAACCACTTGTTGCAGCAAAGTTCTCCACACATTAGTTTTTTTGCAAATTATTTTGCTTTTTTGATGATCGTATCACCATCTGTGCATAAGGTGGAATGTGCAATGTTGGTTTCATTGAACCATTTTGCTGTGGCTTCCGCTATGTTTTCAAATTTAGCAGACTTCTACTTCTTCCTTTGGGAAGATCAGTTACCTTCAGCGTAGTCTTTCTTTACACTCAGCAGCTTTCATTCATCCTAACAGGGTGCGAAATACTCCACCTTAACGCCCTTAACAGCCAGATGTTTAGTTTGTAGAGACTATAAATTTAATCTGCATGACCGATGGTAGCCATTGTAAATATAAATAAAGTCAAAAAGGAAACTTTCACAGCACAATAAACTTGTTTTAATCACCGATCACTTTGGAAAATGCAAGAATCAAACAGATTTCATTGCTTTTATTTAAGTCGCAGTGCAAGGCCAACTTTACAGGACCAAACAAAAGCCTGTGTTTTGTATCCGACCGTGACTCTAAATCTTGGTGGCAAGATCAACTAATTGTTGAATAAAGTACAGGTCGGAACTGGCAGCTTGTTGGCATAATGATTAGAAAACAAAGGATTTGTTTAAGCTGGTACCAAGGGCTTCTATCAATCATGTTTTTTTGTTATCTCGACGTTGACATAAGCATGACAATTTTGGTAGTAATAGTAGACCAAGGGACTGGGACTTTTTTGTCTTAATAGGTGGATTGTGGACATAAATGATGTGATATAAGTGGGTAGGACTACCATTAGTTAGCTCGCTCAAAGGTTTAGCAAGGGCCAAATCTTTGGTAAACAAAATAGAGGATGGTCTATTTTCTCCCTCTGCACTGAGACCCTAGGTACCTTCTTCTTTCTGACCCAGTAACTGCCTTTGTTGGATGCTGAAGCAGCTCAAGAGGGCAATTCTTTGTAGATTTGAGCTAGCCTTTCAGTCAAAACTGAACCTTCAGAGTCAAAGACCAGATATATTTCTCTAATAACTGTAGCCTTGCATGCTGACCTATTTTCAGCCTGCATAAACAGGAAGTTTTGTTGCCAATGACTCTTCATCATATGTTGGAAATAGTGTCAGAAATGTTTTATATTGAGTTTTCTATGTCCATGGCCTTGACAATTAGGCTTCTCCATAAGAATGTTGCTCTGGTTTTTTCAAAAGTCTTACTAGAGTACAGTAAGAACCTTCTGAAGATTGTCCCCCTGCTGGCAGAGACTCTCTATAATAATAATAATAATAATAATAATAATAATAATAATAATAATAATGCTTTATTTATAGAGGGTGACTCATTAGTCAAGGACTATTCTCCCTCGAGGCCCTCTTAATGAGAGTATAACAATGCACATTATATGAAGATAGCAATAATTAGTGCTTATTTTAGCATGTTTAGTATTAAAATACTAAATTCCATTATCTATTAGAAACACATGCATGCTCATGATATCTCTTCTTTCAGCCGATTTTACATGTAGTGGAAGCTTATTCCACAGAACTGTACCAGATTATTGAAAACTCTTTTTGAATTGCTTTCTTCTTGGTTTTGGTACTATAACATTTCCATGTGATATTGATCTCAACTGGTATTGTGTTTTGAAAAGGCCTGAATAAGTCCTGAAGATACTCTGGTACAGTTCCATGTAGACATTTATATAAAAGAACTGCCTTGTGAAAATCTATCCTGTCATATATTGTGAAACATTTGAGTTCTGTAAAAAATGCTTTTGAGGGATGATCAACAGATGTATCTAAAATTACACATGCTGCTCGTTTCTGGAGTTGATAAATCCTGTCAAGCTCAGATTTAGGACAGTTTCCCCATACATTAGAACAGTAATCAATTGTTGGGAGAATATATGACTTACAATTTAGTATAGATTGTGAGTTTCCATAGGTAAATCTTTCTTGGTTCTGCTGAGAAGGGCAATTTTGGATGACAGTGTTTTACAAAGCTTATCAATATGGTCATTCCATAATAAATTATTATCTATGGACACATCTACAAGCCTTTCATGTTTGACATTTTCTAATGGATGATTATTTATTGCAAGAGATAGTGTTGGGTTCCCTGACTTGTGTAGCTTTTGTTTCGTCCCCAGAATCGTACATTTTGTTTTACCTTAATTAATTACCATCCTATTTTGTTGTGCCCAGTTTTGGACTCTAATAAGGTCTGAGTTTAATCTTGTTTGGATAACTTAAGTATCAGAACTAGATGTGTACAAGGTTGCATCATCTGCAAACAAATCTGTATTGTTAGTATCATTATTTAATGGCAGATCATTGATATAGATCAGGAAGAGGAGAGGGCACAAAACTGAGCATTGAGGGACTCCTGAATGAATAGTGCGAGTTTGAGAGCTAATATTGCCATTGCTTACGTGTTGAGACCTTTGGATTAGGTATGATCTAAACCAGTTTAAAGAAGGATTGTCAAACCTGTAGCAGTTCAACTTTTGTAGCAGAATTTCATGATCAACAAGATCACAAGTTTTCTTGAAGTCAAGGAAAACAATCTATATTCTATGGAGAGCTCATCCAATCTGTGGCTATCCAGAATTTAAGATGCCTTCAAAACAGGCCTCCTGCTTCTGCTCTTAGTTTTCTGAATTTGTCCAAGAAGTAAGATCCTAAATGCCATCAGAGTTCATTGGCCAAATTCACAAACTCATTATTACTCTCATTATTCTCTCTCTTCCATTAATTCAGTTTTGATAATTTCAACCTTATAACATATTTAAATGCCAGAAATATATTTCGTCTTGTTTTTCAATTTATTTCAAGATCTAATCTACAGATCTACATAAATCCATCATAATGGGATTGGTCACTGATTTAATGAACATATGCAATACTGGGTCCAAAGTGAGTAGAGACTAATGCACTGATGTCATTGCTATTTGTAAATATTGCCAGACAAAAGAAAATGGGGCTTACACCTCAATCTCTGATTGAGAGAGATCCACATGTCTGAAACAAACGAGATCTGCCTTACATTTAATGACATATATACCTTTCATTTGATATTTTACAAACACTGGGTTCCAAAATATACTAGTAGTAATCAATCAGTCTTGTGCCAAGTGACTACAACATCGAACCTAGGCAGTTTACAAAACTGATACAGTAAAAAGTTTATTTACAGCCTATTAGAGGTGTAAGCCCCATTTTCTTTTGTCTGGCAATATTTACAAATAGCAATGACATCAGTGCATTAGTCTCTACTCACTTTGGACCCAGTATTGCATATGTTCATTAAATCAGTGACCAATCCCATTATGATGGATTTCTGTAGGGTTTATCTAGGTCTTCTGCCACACATTCACTAATTTTATAGCATAATATTCCATCATTATGAATTGTCTCAGGAATCAACAATTGTTGTTTATGTGTTGCATACAATTAGACACTGTTCAGATTTTATTTTTTGGCCCTAAATTGCAGCACAATTTAGCAATCCTTCCAACTTAATGACTTTTGGTATAGGGATAATTTTAAAGTATAACAGCTTGGGATTGTTTCTTACTTATCACATACAATCCATAAGTAAAAATTGTTTTTGTCCATTGTTTGGTACAGAAAACATCTTTCTTATTTAATAATATTTCACAATTTTAGGTACCATCAAAAATCATATTTATCTTCTATCAGTATTTGTATGGATGAAAATTTATTTTATAAAACATGTATGGAAAGTTCCAGACAATACACTTTTTTAAAAATAATATCTGTTTAGAATTGTCAGTTGATGAGAAATTCATGAGATTGCTTTTGAAAAGACGATGGGTATTGTCAACAAGGTTAATAAAAATTTGTGAAAACCAACTGTTTAAAGTTCTAAACATGCATGATATCAAAGGTTTCCTGTAGATGTATATTACCAATCATTTTTGTATTATATTGACTTAAGACAATGCTTGGTGTTCATAAAACATATTGTGCATTGTACTTGAAAATTAGTAGTAGACTTTAATTCCAGGCTAGAGAATTTTTAAAGACTAGTAATATGCATGATTATAGTACATATACTGTTATTGGGTTTAATGCATATTGTATCATAGGTTTTTAATGTTGGAAATATTGTAGTAGTAAAATATTAAAATTTTAACTGACAAATTGATAGGAATGAGTCACATGAGCGTTTTCAATGAATTTTAGTAATTTTTATGGAATACAAAATTTCCTTTGATGACTAGATTTTGAACTTCCTCAAGCCCATTCCCAATCTGGAAATGCACAGGTCTTTTTTCCAGTGATTAAACAAAATACATTGGAAATACTTCAGTAACAAAGATTGTACCTTGTTTATCAAATATTAATATCAGCACATAACATAATTATTGTTGTTCATCCTTCAAGTTTGATTGCTCCAGTGGCCTAGAGGTCAGACCAAAGACTTACAAATAAATGTTACTAACAGCTGCCTCGCTTGGCACTCAGTATCAAGAGGTTAGTGTTATGACTGGTGGACCTGGTGTCACGATATGACTGGTTGGGACATGATGCTAGATGTATGTGACATGTTGCCCCATCACTAAAGACTGTCACTCTGCAGATATTGTAGCGTTATGACTGAAAAATTATTAAAGCTACATTAAAATTCCAAATCACTCACAAAACACACACACACACTCACACACACACACACACACTTCAAGTTCACAATTACCTTTACATCACTGATTTGATTTTGTGAGCACATACTTGAAAGGAGATACCACTTGAACAATCCTGTGTGAGATCTTCTCATGATTCAGCGTAGGTGCTCAAGTGTTTCAAGGATCACTTGAGGGAATCTTTGATGTGTTTTGTTTTAATTTACCTCCTTGACATTGCCTTCCCTCCTTCAGTTTTCTGTAGATCTTTGGTACACTCTTCAGACAGCCTGGTGACTTAGAATACCCAGCCCATCTCATCTTCGCTAGCCATGTAGACAACATGTTAACCTTTTCTACACCTTGGTGCATCAAACAGATAGTTCAGTGCTTTGTTCTAGTGACATCTATTGGATTTCATGATTTGCTTCACTTAGTATGTAATGCCATCTAACAAATAGCTTGTAACAACGGTGCATTGTATATCAGCTGAAAATGGTGGAAGCATTTGACTTTAAGGATGCTTTTTAAGTTTGACATCGAAAGTGTGACTGTGTACTAGAGAGAAGCCATTACAGGTGTATTTGAGTGAAAGGTGTTTGAACAAATTTGAATTGTTAGTGGAAAATGTATTACTTGCGAGTCCATTAAAGTTGTGTGCTCTTCTTGTTTTGGTCATGTAGAAAAGTTTTCGAATTTGATCAACTTATTTTGATTGGATGCTGATTATGAGATTTAAATTATCTCAAGCTAATGAGAAATGGTCCATACAGCATTGCATGTAAGATAGAAATTTGTATTCAGTGAACAGTCATCAGCAAACAGGAGATAACGAGTCACTTGCTGTGACTTGCCAATGGTCTTCTCAGACTAAACATCATGCAATCAGTCCAGTATCTGATGTCAGCCGAGGTATCATCATTTTGTCACAGAAGGCATCAGTTAGTAATGTTAGAGAAGATGATGTTGAAGAGTGTTGGGGCTAACACACATCTTTGCTGTATTCACTTGGTGACTGGAAATGATTCAGATGACTCTGTACTCTTCATGAGCAATCATATTGTCATGGAACTACCGAGCCATCATAATGAATTTCTCTAGTTAAATGGATTTTACCACGAGCTTCCAATGATCTTCATGACGTGTCAATGAACACTGCTATGGCACTGTGGTTTTAAGCTGAGAAGCAGAAAGAAGCAAAACCAACAAGTGTAGTAAAATTAACAAATAATATAATTTTACTGTGAACAATTATGAAGAACCTAACAGTATCGTTCATTAAATTCCAAATAATTCTAAATGTTCTATCCAAAGGTATAGAATGATCCTAAATGAATTCCATGAATCTTGAATGTGCTGATGTACCAATAGTCTTGATGTGTCAGAATGATAATCTACAATGGCTTTTAATGAGTCCTCAATAATCTCATGACATTTTTTCAGTCCAAATTGGGATTGAGCACTTTGAAATTCCAATTAATAATTTTAACAAACTATTCCTAAAAATGATTCTGCACCACAATGACTGATATAAAAATAGGAATTTTGTTTATTATATCTTTATATAAAAACATAAGATCCAATATGATGACCAGGATGTAGGTTATATGTTTGCTTCTATCAATTTGCTGATGTCAAAAGGCCATGTAAACATATTTTCAAATACATCATCATGTATCATCATAAAGCACAACCTACAATCAAAATTAGCTATCAAAATAGTTTGTTTACAAATGTCCATTAGCTTAAATGGTAGCCTACAATCATGGATTAAAGAACCCAGTATAAGTCTACATAGCTATACATTATCAATACAGACCTGCCAATTCTTATGATTATGAAAATTACCCTTAAAATACAAACGGCATACTAGCAAAAACTATAGAAAGTGATCGTAACTGAAAATTCAGGATAATTGGTTCATCCATGTTTTATTTGGATCTTGGTTTCATCCAAGAATTACTGAAATTATTCAGGGAACCAGACTAACTTTAAAGCAGCATCCCAGATGCTTCAAAGTGCACCTATTTGTTCTCGCAAAGTGTCTGCATGGTAAAACTGTTGATTATGGAACTTTAAAAAAATGGTATACAGAAAGCAATGCAAGATGAAAGGGAAAATAAGTTTCTCAAAAAGTGTTAATAATCAATACAGAAGAATAAAAAGGAATATTCTGATTCTTGTGAATAAAAGCTGGTAAAGATACAGTTACCTTTATTGGACAACATGTGCCAATTTAAGTTTGTCTTGTGGTGGGAGATACGATTGCTGTCCTCATGTGAAATGTAAAAGAATTTCAAAGAATTATGTCAAGTTGAGAGACAGCAACAAACCATTGAGCTGCATAAGGTTTGGAACTAGAGTTTGTACAATTTTACTAGTGGTAAATAAAGTGTTAGTGCATACTTTTAAAATTTTCAGTTGAACATAATATTTATCATTTATGTGTCAAACTTTTAATTTGTTTTAGTTTTCCAGTTTTACAGTTAGCAGTTATTTTATTACACCTTACTGAAAACTGGTTAATCTTATGGAAAACAATCAGCAGCCTTACTGAGAGTGACTCATCAGGGATGGCAGGTCTTGTCAATGTGTTCATTACTCGGATGACAACTCTGTTGTCTTACTGAACTTTGTAAATAATTCTATAAAGGTAGCATAATTCATTTGACAAGGTATGGTTTTTCATAGCCCACTTTACCATGTGACTTAGTTCTGCCATTTTCATGCAGTTTCCCCCTTTTATCATTGAATCACTTAGTGTTTTTTGTTTTTTTAACACATTAACCCCTAGCGATGACATTATGGGTTATGAAGTAGTAGTACTTCCATGGTCTGTAGTGTCAAGGTCATACATGATACACTAAAGTGGGTGGTATCATAGAAAGGTAGACAGATGTAGCTCTAGAATGATAGCAAATAATCTGGACATTTTAGTAGCACTACAAATTATAGAGGGAAAAACCAAAGTTTTTGTGGCCATTTTGTTTTCTCACCAAAATTCTTCCATGTTCGGAATCCGAATTTTTTTCAAGATTTTAGACTTTGCTATATTTCTGGTAAAGTTACATGTTTTAACATTCTTTCTCATGGAAAATTTGTTATATCACAGGGAATAAAAATATATGCTCATAAAACTGTACTGGATTGAAATAAATTAGTCTTACTTAATTACCAAGAAGTGATCATCTAATGTACTTAAATCAGTTTGAAACTAAGTGTTTTGGCCTCTTGAAAACTGATAGTTTTGTATTTACATAAGTGGCTTACACAGGTAAAGTGGTTATTAACCTAGTTCTTTCTCTTTACATGTAGCATTTGTAACAGCTGTTGAACACGTTAAAATGCACGAATGCAAAAAAAATGAAAATGAATGATTATGCATTTAGGAACAATTCTTCTTTGCACTTGAAGAAGTCCATCTAATTTTGTTTGTACACATTTTCCAGCACATTTTTAATTTTAAACCCCTATTGGACTGGCTTGCAAAGGTAAAAATTGTGTAACAAAGAGAAAAGATGATCATTTGTAAATCATGATTATGAGTGTGCACTCTTATTAGGGATTAATAGTGCTTTTTTCTAGATCACATATAACATTTGACTTCAAATCAATGTGATGAACTAAAATTTGTGATTTATTACGATATTGGTCAGAACCTGAAATTAATGCAACACAAAGTTTAGCAACCGCTTCGACCACTCTATGGAACAAAGTAACGTTGAAAGTACTTAGTACACAAATTCTCAGAACCCCCCTCTCCCCAAAGTTTTAATTATATTGAAGTAGAAAGAAAGAACCTTAGGGTCAGTTTTATTTTCAACATAACATTTTGAACTTCTCATACAGGCAAACCTGTTGCACATATATAGTTGATATGATCAGTTTGTGTTAGAGAGACTAGTGTTACGTGCTTAGGCTCGAATAAGCAGCAACACAGAAAGAGTGAAAACTAACAAGTTTGTAAAACTTTAACAATGATTTTTATTAAGTACAATTATTTTCATAGAATAAATAAACTTACGGTTTTAGAGAATCAAATCCAACAAATATAGAATTCACAAAATAATCCAGTAATAGAATTGCAAGTCCTGATAAATAAATGTTCTAATAGTTCCAGGTTCGAATCTTGACGATGCAATCCAAAATGACTGACAATGTCTCGTGATGCAGTTCTTGTTTTAATATCATCCAGATGAAATTATGAAACACATGTCCTTTTTCCAAATAAATAGAATGATTCTTCTTTTCCAACGAATTGACACAAAGTCCAGAACAAGATAATTAAAATTAACACTCAAACATAAATACACAACTTAACTTGAAAAAGCCCAAAATTCTACTGAACTGATCTATCCCAAACAGAAGTCTATATAACTGTTTATCTTAAGTAAACAAGTGATCACGTGATTTTCTAGAAACTGATAGAGGTTCATGGAAGTTCATAGAAAGAGACTGCCTTCACTAAAAATCACGTACTCTAGATATTTCCTACCCCCAAGAACTAAAAATAAAATGTTGTCCTTGAAATTAACCAATAGTTTTAGAGGCCTGTTTATCAATCTGAAGCAAGGTCAGATAATGAGGTAACCAAGCCAAGGTCAAAAACTTATTTACAGTTAAAGGATGGTCAGCCTGAATTTACCAGAAAAATCTCTCAATTAATGAATATTAAACCCTAAATGACAAACTTGGATTAAACATTTAAAAAAATAAATTATTTTAATCCAATTGACGTAACACTAGTGATACAGCAAAGGAAACTACATGTATGCATTCACATGGACAGATTCCCTGTTGGCCTTACTGTTATTCTCTTGCTCTACTGGTATTAGAAAGTTAATTGCACCTGAAATTCATGTGATGGAGTTCTTCTATTGTAAGGGCAGACATGGCAAAGAAAGATGTATTGCCAATTGATTCATTTTTTTAGAGCTAAAGCCTTGGAACAAACATTGGTTTCCTGTACAGCTGATTTATGAAATATTGAGAATACAAATAATATACTGGTAAGAAACATGCAGATTGGGGAAGAAATGTACATAATGTTAATAATCACTACAAGACAATATCATTCATAAAAGATACTAACTACGATATTAAACTTGAGCCTCGTACCCTTGATGTATAATTTGAACATGTTTTTATTCCAGTTTTCATGAATTGACTGCGTTTTCTACAATCTGATTTGATATAAATATTCATATGAAACTGATCTAGAATTTTTACACATTCATAAATTCAGCAGACTTTTGGTTCCGTTTTCATATCATTTTATGTGAAACTTTATCTGTACCAACACATAATAATAGCAAGTCCTGACCACTTCCATAAATGTGATTTTGAATCAACATTTACAAGTCCCATATTAATATATAATATATAGCCCATAAGACGTTAAAATAGTGTAATTGCACATACTTTCCCGGTGCGGGGGGGGGGGCAGAGTGTCCAGGTAGTCTGAATCGCTCAACGTTACACATCACTGCCATCCCACCTCTGTCTGCATGGGTTCAAGTCTCAGATTTGGTCAATGTGGGTATGTGAGAAAGCTTGCAAGTAGCTTATCGTGGGTCGGTGGTTTTCCTGGGTTCTTGAACTTTCTTCCTCCACCATTAATTCTGGCCACCATGTATATCCTGTAGTGTGCTGAAAAATGGCGTTAACCCCTAGAACAACAACATACCTTCCTGCACTCCAGCATTATTAATTCACCCTGTTTGCTGTAGAAAGCAAGAAATTGTATCGCAGGTTGTTTTCAAGTCAGTCTTCAGAAATAATTTCATTTTGCTTAGGGGGCCCCCGAGTGGCCGAGTGGTCTAAAGCAGTCCGCTACAGATTACTGCCATCTTACCTCTGTCTGCGTGGGTTCGAGTCTAGGATTCGACCAATGTGGGTATGAGAGAAAGAGTGGTTCGGTGGTTCTTTCCGAGTTCTTCCGGGCCGTCACCATTAATACTGGCTGTCATGTGCTACAAGTGGCGTTAAACCATAAAATAAAAAAATAAAAAATACAACATTTTGCTTAGACCATATGTTCCACAGCTGTTATTCAGGGTCATATGATGAACAAGGAAGTAAGTGGAATTATAAGATTAAATGATCATGTTTGGGTATTTATCAGTATCTACATTTTTACCTGAGCACACAAAATGTTCTCATAAAGTCCTTCAGACTTGATTTAATTTTGTGTGTGATAAAATAAAGTGTACATATTGATAAATACCCAACAATCGTAATTTAATTCCATTATTAAAGTAATGTACATGTCTCATGAAGATAATTTGGTGGGATTCAAACATGCTGATAATTAATATTTTTGTTTTTCTTATTCCTTACAATTTTCCCAGTGAAGAAGTCAAATGGAATGGCATTGCATCACAAGTGCAAACATTTAACACTGCAAATAGCATCATAATTCCTATGACATGTTGTATTATTAAAAACACTAAATCAGTGGTTATTCACGTTTCCAACAAATTATTCTTTGTTGAAAATTTATTTAACAAATCGTTTCAGTAATAACAGTAGTACACGTGTATCTCAATTGTTTGAGCATTGGATTTGTGCCCCAGGTAAGCATGGTATCAGTGCATTTTACTCAGTTAAAATATTGTAAAACAGCCCCCGCAAATTCCTTCAATATTCATACCAAAATATGCAAACATTTTATCTTTCACTCCAAATGTCATTATTTTTGTGTATGTTTGTGTTTACAAACAGCTGTCTGACATTTTCTCATTTTACTTGGTTCCACTTGAATTATGTTTCTGTTAAATTGTCCAAAAGCATTTGTAATGCTAATACTTCTATTAAGTCATCCAAATCTATGATGGAAATGTTTTGTTAAAAGTATTGATTTTGCCAAGCCAGTTACTTCTGTTGTTGAAAGTAATTGTAGTGTGTGTGTGTGTGTGTGTGTGTGTGTGTGTGTGTGTGTGTGTGTGTTCAGGATTTTTAATCTAGCTTTTAAAAAATTTCCAGCTGTACCTATTTCT
The DNA here is from genome assembly GCA_030141615.1 of Unio pictorum. Classification (NCBI taxonomy): domain Eukaryota; kingdom Metazoa; phylum Mollusca; class Bivalvia; order Unionida; family Unionidae; genus Unio; species Unio pictorum. The sequence continues at coordinate 13,035,754 of JARLTB010000048.1, forward strand.
ACAATGTCTGCAGATTGGAAGTTTATAATGATGTCCAATTCACTGGGGCATCGTGCTGCAGACATGTAAGATTATATCCCGCCCAGTCGCATCATCCTATCACTATGCCGACTAGTCCTAGCACTAAACTGTTCATGTTGAACGCGTTATTAGCAATGCAGCTGTTTAAGTATCATTTTTATGTTTTTGGTATGACTCAGCTGGGGATCAAACTCATGACATCCTGCATCTGAAACGGGTCTGGAAGTAATTGGAATTGAGATCCATCAAAAAGAGGCAATAAACAGGACATAGGAAAGAGTAAGCTAGTTGACTAGTTGCTTTAGTGTATTCTTTAAATGTCATTGAATAATATCCATATATTTTGTAAAATGTAATTTCATTCAAATACTTATCACTTATGAGTGAAATACATATAAAGGTTATTGGATGTGCTGATCGTAGATTGGATACCCACCCAAGCCAGGCTGGGTCATCTGCCTTAATTTGTTTTCACTGGAAAGGCATGGCTACCATTTCATCGGCAAGATGCACCCAAAGATATGATCAGAGTGCCACAAAGTACAACCAACCATCTGACACAACCTTTAGATAATAATCTGTATCTCAAAAACTATATGTACATGTATATTTGTGTCTTTGAAAAGTAAAACAGTTTGATTATATGCATTTATCTGCAATTGGAAATCAAACACCACCCTCAGGATTTGAATTATGGAACAAGCTCTGCAGAGTCACATTCCTACCTACAAATTCAGTCTCTCAGTTGGGATTTACCAAAACCACATCTCTGCAAATGATGGACTCGAATAATTTCTTTCATCATCTCCCCACAGAGGACATTGTTAAGCCAAAAACGTTTGGCTCTTTTATGAAGGTAACAGGTGGGTTTTTTTAACAGAAGGCTGATTAACATTGACATAGTTAGGAAGATTCATTGTACCGGTTGGTCTTTGTAAGGATTACATCAAAGCCTGATAGTGGAATTTTGATTTCCCTTATTAGAGTTTGTTCTAGTTTTACAGCAGAGTATCATTCAGCTCTTTTTATCTTGTCTCTTCCTGGGCATCTGGTCTGGTTCTCATATATCCTTAATACAGAGGAAAGCAACCGGTTACCTGTAATAGGTCTGTACAAGTGCATTATCACAGAAATCAGAAATAAATATTTATTGAACCTATATTTACTGATATAAATAATTTACTACAATTTATAATATATCTAAGGTTTTTTCAAAAGGAACAAGGATAGTTTTCGTGTAACATAAATTACATCATGCAAAGTTCCAGAAATGTTGAGGCTAACAATTAGCAGGTAATGTGGATTGAAATGTTTTCTTCTTAGAAGATCTAAACAAGTTTAGTCAGGGTGGCACAAAATGGTTAAAAAGATTTGTAACAGGGTGTCCACTTGGATCTGAAGTTCTGGAAAAAGTCTCAAATTTGAAAATTGCTTTTTTAGGTCTTAAACATGTAAGGAATAATTATAAAAACGACTAAAATGTCCTGAAAAAGTCTTACATTTTAGTTATTACATTTTTCGTAGTTGGAAACTGGTAACATGATGGCTTATATTCATTTAGGAGAAATTTCAGTACAGATTCTGAGCACTTTGAGAAATCATGAAATTATTTTTTTACAATGGAGACTGGTTTGACGGTTATTCTAAGCCAGGTGCCAGAAGCAAAACATCGTGATTTTAAAAAGTCAAATTTATTTTACTCTTCTGCCAATAACAAAGAAATTCCTCTAGGGATCTAACAAAGTATGAACAATTTATGAATATTCATAAACAAGTGCATACATGAACTTAATCATGATCTATGATGAACAAAATTTTTCATGAATGATTAATGTTTTCATGAACAGTTCATCTTTTAAAAAAATGATTATCTGACAAGTTTAAAAATAATTATTTTATCTTGAATCATATAATGACCTTAAATGTGGGGTTTTAAAAACAGTAAAATGCGTTATATTATCCAACAAAGCGATATTTAATTTCAGATAAATTTCTTATAATTTAACAAGAACTTGTAATTTAACAAGTGATTTTTTGTTTTGTTCATTTTGTAATTTTTTTGTTGAAAACTTTTCAAGAGATATTGGGTTTGTGTTCAATCAACTAGCATATTTAATCGTCATGGAGCTTTTTACCACTGTGGTTTCTCCAGACTTGACCAATTTTTTTCAAAGACTCAGATAACACTTTTGTGAAGATGTTCAGGGCCGATAATTTAATAAAATCAGGCCAATTGTCCCTTCTAAAGTCTCCATCTACAACTTAAGACGTTCCACCCGATTGCTGTTTGGATCTTTAACCCTTTACTCCCCATATGAAAATCAAACCATATTACCTGTGCCTCCCATATGACGTTCAAGTTGTCATACCCTTGCTCCCATTAAAAAAACACGTAAACTGGAAAGCAATGTCATTTTCCAAAAATTATATTCTCCCATTGCTCGAATAGCCTCAAAATAACCTGATAATTTCTACTGCAAGTTAGTATTTGTTATAAATGACAGATTACCGTAAGTTATTATTTGTTATCATTTCGTGATAAAAACAACTACTACCGATGCACAAGTTGCTTTGTTTTAATCACATCAACATGTGTTTCGAAACTTTAAACATCAATATGTGAATGTCAGTATGTACTTAATTAGCATATTTGGTAACATTATTTTGTAAAATATTTAACTGAACATTTTCACAGTTGTGTTCATGTTATATTCTTTGTAATATCAGATAAAAATCACAAGTGAACCTGACAAGAGGCAGAAAAGTAATAATGGCGGACATTGCGATATCTAGTCAGTGCTTGTTAATTAGACAGGCCATAATTTTAATTCATCTGGCACATAAATGAAGCAATATTTGAAATCCATAAGAAACATGATGTAAACATTATGTGAATAAATATTTAGGTCTTTAAGAAATATAAAATAGTCCGTAATATATTACACTATGTGACTTTGGATAATTCAATGTGCTATATTAGGTCATGGCTGTTTTCTTATATTACTTTTCTTGTAATGATAATAACAATACATAGCCCCAAAAAATCAATAATTTCTTTTCAACATAATTTAAACGTGTATGGTCATATTATGACAATCGCTGTTTCTAAAAATAGATGCACAGTATTAGAAGAAGGTGACAGACCGAAACTGTTTAAAGTAAACGAGGTTAGAGAGAGAGAATTATACATAGACAGGTTTTTCAAGTAAAATAAGGCTTCTACGGAAATTGAAACTAATTCAGACTACTACAGACCGAAAAGAAACGTGGATAGACTGAAACTGAGGTTAGAGAGAGAGAGAGTTATACATAGGTTTTTCAAGTAAAATAAGGCTTCTACGGAGGCCATAACTAATTCAGACAAACCGAAACCATTGTATGTAAACGAGAGAGAGAGAGAGTGAAAGATACATAGATAGGTTTGTCAAATTTATATGGAAATTTAAACTAATTCAGACAAACTAGAAAAAAAATGACTGGTTTCATCTATCCACGTTTCTTGCTGCATGGTTTTAACCAAATATTTTATCAAGTCCAATACGATATCTTGATCTAGGATCATACAAATTTATCGTTACAAATCCATGTGGGATCTACTGAGCGTGACTAAAGTAATTTCTAAAGAGATTGTAATCCATATCACCGCCGTACCAGGTCTGGTGAATATTTTGTAGCGTATGAGTGTCAACTCCGTTAAATACAGCAAGAATATTGCAGTTATCTCTGATCACGTTTGGTATTTGTGTATATCGTTGAGTGAGTTGAATCAATTACATTCATGTTATTATAAATAAATTATGGATCTATATTGTGTGAAATGTAGGAGACGTACAACAACAATTGACCCAACACCTACTACAACTAAAAATAACAGAGAAGCTATCACTGGCAAGTGTGAACGATGTGGTATAACTTTTTTTAGATTTGTTATAAGAAAAAGGGGAGGTGATATTGCAGCCAAGTTAGTAAAATTACCAGGAACACCATGGGTAAAATATCCGGGAGAAAAACACCTTCCAGGGTATAGTTATTGTGGACCCCGGGACCAGACTCGATATCCAACTCGATGATCAAAACCAACCCTGAACCGGCGAATATCCAATAAACGCTATTGATAAGGCATGTCATGCTCATGATGTTGCTTATAAAAGCAGTAACCTGCAACACAGAACGCAGATGTGAAATTAATTCATGCGTTGAATTCTATCACTGATAAATCCTTGAAAAAAAATTAGCTTCATGGTTGATATAATCGGCGATGAAAAGCAAATTAATGCTGGGTGTTGGTAATTAATAACAACATGGAATCTATTAATTATTCTCCAAGAGGATACTGGAAGGGTAAATCAGCAATCGGTAAACTCGCTAGCGCCGCAAAGGTGAAAAATGCCACTGAAGCGGATTGGTTATCTAAACAGGCGATATGGCAGATTTATCTACCACCGCCTAAACAAATTAAATTCTCGCAGTTTCATGTCAGCGTCCCTAATGAGGTTCATCAAGATGATAATTGGCGAGGATCTTTATCCGACCAACACCAACGCATGATACAATTACAACTCTCGCAGTGATTATGCTGTTGTTGGTTCAGCGTAATTATACATTCAGCATCAATGTCAAATTTTCTCTTATTTTTTTTGTCCTGTTGTTTACAACCAGCGAGTTTTTTCTGATTATATCATCGCTGACAATATCACTGATTGTGGTGTCATTATCACCAAATAATTCTTCGAAGTTGATTTATTCCTCGCACTCTGGAAACTGCTAAGTAAACCAAATTTGACCACTCGATGCAGTGCCAGCATAGGTATTCTGTTGAAGTTTAGAAACTCAACTACAGTATTACTTGTTGTATTTAATTTAAACTTAGTGCAGTGTTACTCTATACCTAGAGTTTCTACTCAGGCTATCATAAAAGTTTAAGCTCATACCCTCATCAATTTAAATGTGACATTGTGACTGGATTGGCTGACATCAAATCTCAGGTTCCAAATCATGGTCATGAGTTTGTTATGATTTCCATACCCTGGGTCATGCTAGATTTATATTTATGTACTTCACTTGTGAGACACCATGATTCTATTCAACCCTTGCTAGGAAATATTTGTGTTAGGAAGATGAAAAGGTATTAAAGTGTTTTTAGAGAAGTCAGTATATAGAATGTTTACAAAATTCCACTGTATTAAATAGCTATAACTTCCTGATCAAAATTGGCATCAGCTTTATTTGGAGTCTGTACTAAATCAGCTTCATTATGTTCACATTTGTTCCCTGTTGTGTCTGTAATTCTTGGCATTTGGTTGTAATGCATTTGATTGGCATCTCAGTCTTGCCACCCAAGGCAAGAAATTAGTACATAAATTATTCACAAGTAACTTTGGATATTTTAGGCTGTTTTGGCTATGATAAGAGGCAGGTTTGGCTATGATGCTTGGTACATTCTGACCTTGGCTAGTACAGTGTATCCCCTAGGGATGGAAGACTGAGAGTGAAAAATCTCCTTGGTGTCAAAACTAGGGGTCAGACTGAGTAAAAAACAAACTTTGGTATAAAGAAATGGGGGTCAAATTACAAATGTGGGGGTCTCTGAAGCACAAATGAGGGTAAAGGGAAACACTGCATATTATTATAGGCAGGTTTGGGTTTGAAGTATGATGTTTGGTACATTCTGACCAAGTTCTGTTGAGATTACATGAATCTCTTGTTTGCATTTGTGTGAGTAGGGGTATTCCACCTGTGGGGTCAGAATTGTGTAAAGTATAGAGGTTTTGCACGTGACAAACTATATAATATATTAGGAATGAGAAAGATAACTGAATAGTTTTGAGAAACTTGTATTTCTTGATTTTAATACTAATTTTTGGAAAAGTTTTTCTCAGAAACTCTTTAAAATTAAGTCTCTATTTCTGTCCTTCTGGCTTTCAGTATTGACTTCAAAAGAAAATAAATTTATTCGTGCTGAGTTGGTTAAGTAAAATAATTTCCCATGCTATGAAAATAACGTTTGAGCATCATTTAATGAAAGGATATTTGTCTCTTATGTTGGACTCGTATTGCAAGGGTAACAGATTTGATAACTGCCTGTCAGCCTGGGTTGGCTGCCTTGTAACGTTTGGAAAAACACTTGGCGTCCATGTCTTCATCATAATACAGTCACAATAATGTTTTCAAAGTGCTGTTAAAAGCAAACAGATAGACTTACAAAATAGGCCGTGGTTAATTAATTTACTCCTTTTTAGAATTGTTTCTTTTATCAGTTTTCAATAGTTTTTTTGCATACTTGATTGGTGGATGACTATTGAAAACTAAATTATGGAGAATCAATAGTTTTAATAAGAAAAGTGGAAGTTAATAAATAGTCTAGTTTTTAAATTTCCATGAAGGAAAAATTCACATTTTAATTAAGTTTATGACAACCTACAGCTTTTAATGAGTACACCCTCTTTGTACATCAAAACTTGGGCAGCTGAAGGCTGAGTATCATATAAACTCAGTTGTACTGGCAGGGGAGGCATAAGTAGATAATTATGTGATGCATGCTATCATAGGCTGTACATAGGAAAGGAGGTATCAGAGAGGTTCAAAACACAATATTATGAATTTCAATGTTGGGCACATGTATCGGTAGATCTATTCTAATTCAAGCTGTGTTCTTCTTTCTTTTCTTTTCTGGACTTGGTTTTGATCTGGTGTTTTGGTAACTCTTTCACACAGATCAGTGCATTACTTATCGCTGTATCAATGAGAAACCAAAAAAGGTATTTCCACTGTTTCTTTAAAGATTTACAGCTAAATTTGTTTGGCATTCTGTTTTGGTCTGCAATATCCACCCCTGCAGCTTTTTGGGCAAGTTACTTCTTGTCGTCAGCTGCTTTTTTCTCTTAACAAGTTACACTGGATAGCTGTGTGGAATCCATGTTATTAAATAAAATATGGACAGTTTTCTTATTGTTAGGACTGGTTGGCCAGGTGTCAGGATAATGTGACTGGGTGGGACACCATGCTACGTGTCTGCAACATGATGCCCAAGTGCTAGACATCACTATAAACTGCCTCACTGCAGACATTGTAGCGATATGACTGATTTTTTTTTAACGCTACGTTAAAAATCATAAACAAACAAACAAAAATCAAAGCTTTAACAGCCATTCAGGACAATTGTTGGTATATTGTGGTCTATTCAAAATAAAATAAATTTCTGGAAAGGTAACTTTCATTAACACTCAGGGTTTGTGTTAACTCATTTGCTTTAATGCTTTACTTGTAGAATCACAAAAGTTGGTTAATATGATGTGGAGAACTGCGTTATTCAGTGAAATTAGGTTACAGACTTGTAATTCATGCTCCAGAGATTGTTTACTCTGAGAGTTTCTTTGGAACTGCTGCCTATTGAGTCATCTGACTTTGTATGTCACTGCATGTTGAACAGAACTGCAGCGGTCATGAAATTTAGGTCAATATGACCTATATTTCATACTTTAGTGATTTGTGCTGATCTTCGATTTGAGCTGAATTTATTTAGGTTAGCTTTTGCATTTATGTTATTTTCTTAAGATATTAATGTTTATAGGTCACATAAGCTGATACTCAGAAGACACGAGAAAGCTTACAAAGACTGGTTCCCCATGAATAAATCTTGAAGTGGTTTTATAGAGTTGTGTAACCGACTCAGATTAATATTGAATAATACTGCTGTGATTAAAGTTTGAAAATCTTTGAAGTACTTTGTCTCTATAACTGTTGAACAGTATTTTATTAAATTGACAGAAAGCATCATTTAGTATTGCATGTCCTTAAACCTCACAAGTTCATCCTATTATCATGTTAAATTGCTTTCTTTAGGCTGCTAAATTTAAGCTGGGAGGTTCCACTGCACTTTTTCCTACTAGGTTCTTTTTCTGATAACTTGCGTCTGACTTTCAAATCCATGAAATGCCCCCAAGTGGTCTAATTCTTTGACTGCCTTTAGTGAAAATCAAAATTTTGCATCTGCCAGTAGGTTTCCCTGTGTGTTAGTGCTTTTCTACCAGAGTTCCTTGAAATGTGGTTTGTACATTCATTCAGCTACATGTAAGTTTTAAGGATGCTAACAAGTTGTATAAAGTACAGTATATAGAGGAATCACAAGCTGTAGATATCAGTTTCATCCAAACTGATACTAAAAGCTTGATTGCTGAATAAAAAATCTTGCTTTCTTTGTACAGAATGGCATAACAAGGATACATATGGATTTTCCATCATTACACCTGATGGCAAAAGAAGTGGAATCAACCATGACTTGTAGGTCAAATTCCCAGGGGAAGGCCCTGCAATCAAACAATGTTTTTTTTTCTTATCCAAGTATTTTCCTCAAGTTTAGCATTAGTGTTTATGGCTAGGTCTGTCAATGGGTAATCTGGTTCCTGACCATAGTGAAAAACCCGGGCATTGAAAATTAATGACGGGTATCCGTTCACAAAAATAAGTTGTCGACAACACTGAATAAAAATATTATAAAAATATCATACATATATCATGAGCAGCACACTGGTCTGAGTTGCAGCTCCTGGTCTGTATTTAGGAGTAGGACCACTCGTTATGCATCAGCGGCCCACAACTAAATGGCTGCTGCATGCTGGGATGTGCGAACAGTTTCACATTTCAAAACAACACTCATATATAGGTTACTCGCGTCAACATATCACTTCAGTGACTACCAGTGACACCATGTGACCAGGCAAAAGCTCAATCCACATTTAAATGTTAAAATTTCAATAAACAATGATTTATTTGCCCCTCTCATTTTTTAACATCCTTTACTGTTAAGTTTTTATATGTAGCACTTTCAGTTTTATGTACACAACGACTAGAATCCATCTTAAGACTTTTAGTGGCAAATAATATAATTCTTTCCACACAGCCAGAAATAGATGACATGTGAAGCTGCACTTGTGCCCATCATATTTCGTTGAGGATTGTTTTTTTTTTGTTGCCTTTTTCTAGTCTATCTGACATTTTAGAAAGGAGATATTTTTGCTCTTATATATGCATCGACTAAAATAAAATATATTTTTATCGCCAAATACCTTTAAACTGGTCAGCACTTAATATTGAATTAGAAGAAGGAATCTGTGCATAAAGATTAAAATTAGAAAAAACAGTCTCTTCTCTCCTCACTAAGCCATACAGATGCTACAAATAGAATTTGAGGAAAAGTAGAACAAGGTTTGCTATAAATATAACATGATACTGTTAGGAAAGTGCAAGTCTACGGACAAGCATACTCTTATATTGTAGTTACGTAAAGCAGTCTTTTCTAAAATATGGTGTGTGAGATTAATGGAATGTTAATAAAAACGAGATTTTGGAAGGTGGATATGCCAAAAAAGCATAATCCATATACGTTTACGCGTAACACGTAATTTAGTGAAAAAAAAATGATAATGATTACGCAAAAAGCATAATGGTTTGCATGTATGCATCTGTATTCAAAGGTTAGTCTAAATAAATTTATTAGTTAATAGCATGCGGTCCGATCATTTGCAGCTACCGCAGTGAGGACACTTCAGACCAAGTAGTGCATGACACGATTGGTCTCTGCCGCCAGTCAGAAATTTTAAAAAAAGGCGGAGAGCAATTTGTTGGTCAAAAGTTGTACATGTCTTTAATGTTCTAATGAGTACCCGGGTACCTGTTAAACGGTGCAATGGGTACTACCTGGGTAAGTTTTCGTTGTTTTTGACAGCCCTATTTATGGCATAGTAGGGACACACTGGCATAGTGGTTATTGTAATAGACTCAGCCAGAAGTATTTACACAAACAGTTTGACCTTGACATAGCCAGCTCTGCAAGACAGTGTCTCTGGGCCAGCTTGTTTACTTGTATTGCCTTGACTAGATATAAACTTTTGAGGTAACAACCCTACAAAATGATCATGAATTATTCATGAACTGTCATGAACCATCCATGAAAGTTCATCAAACGGTTCATGAACCATTCATGAACGTACTTGAACTGAAAATGGTCAGTTCATGAAATTATGAGTTTATCAACGTTCATGAACCAACACATCACAACTGTTCTTGAACAGTTCATGAAAATTCATGAACAGAATTAGTGTTGTTCCGATTATCGATTATAATCGATCATCAGTTTGTTGAGCAAATCAATAAGATAATCGATTGTGAAACTCCATAATCGATTGTGTCCAAAAGGAGACTACTTTTATATGTATGCAACGCACAAAGGATTCTAAAGGTGACCTGAAATTTATTATTCCCTTCACAACTACAAATCAAATAACTTATGATTCATAATTAGGAATATATAGTTATTATTACATGGACAAGTTGTTAAATTGTCGAGTTAATAAATTTAAACACATTTTGTTGATTTGTTTCAGTTAAATTGCAACATCTTTTGTAGTATTTATAAACAATGACAAACAGGAAATTCATGTCCTTCTATATTTTAAATTATAGACACATCACATATGAATGAAAGAATTTCGGGGGATTGTAGCAGTATTTCAGTTACATATGACTGATCAGCCATAAAAAGTTGCGTTCATTTAACAAAGTTGTAGAACAAAAGTAACACACAATGTAATATTATTGTCAAGTTAAAGAATACATGTCATTAAAAGAGATTACTCCTGTACATTTATAAACATATTGAACTCCTGATCAAAGATATAACTAAAAAAAAATTAATTTGCTCTTAGTAACTGATTATAATCGATCAGTTGGTTAAGGGGAACCGATTATCGATTATGCATTTCTGACCGATTCCCATCACTAAACAGATTTCATGAACAGTTCGTGCATATTCATGAACTGTTTGTTCATAAACGTTCACAAATTGGGTCATCATCATTCATGAACAGTACCTATTTACAAAGAGTTGATTATCAGACAAATTCACAAACAACTATTTCATCCTGAATCATCATCTTAAATGTGGGGATTATAAAACAGTAAAATGCAATATATTATCTAACAAACAAGTATTTAATTTCAAACAAATTTCTGATAACAAAGAACATGTAAATTGGCAAGCAATATTCGTTTTTTTAAATATTTGGATCTTTAACATTGCTGCAGCATTCACTATTTAATGTCTCTTCCATCTTGCCCATAGAACCATCCTGTTTTCAAATTTTCCTCCATAACTCACAAACTTACTTTTTTGCTGTCTGATCTGAAAGATAAAGTTAACTAATTACAGATTACCTATGATTAACTTTGTCTTGAGCTTTTAGCACATTATTTTTGTACACCACTTTATTTACTGGAATAATTATGATCCAACTAAACTATTTCATCCCTTACACTGACTTAGTCTTAATACAACATTTTGTCACTGGTTTTAATATTTTAACTGAATTTGGAGCCATGTTTTAATCAAAAAAATATGACAAGATGTTTTGACAACATCGTTAAACTAAATATCCCTATATTATATCATGCTTTTAAAGGTTTTCGCCATTTTCTATGGATAGAACGTCAGACTTGTGTAACATATGTCCTTAGTATGCATCCACTCCAACTTCACGTGTTGCTTATATCTACTTCCGGTTTCATCACGTTGTCATTTTGAATCTTGTTGTGTACAATTTGACACATTAACTATTTTTGTTTTCTTGTTTTAAATTACCAAATTACATCAGATCATAGAAATAGTAACGTCAGGAAAAAGAAAAAAATATCGATACCGGGTAATGATTTTCAAACTTCGAAGAGCAAGCTTAAATTAGGTCTGAAAAAAATCGCGTATCATTAGTTTGGTTAAAAACTAATATGACAAAAGTCAATAATATATATATATATATATATATATATATATATATATATATATATATATATATATATATATATATATATATATATATATATATAAATATATATATATATATAAAACTTTCACTGAAATAAACACAAAGACCAAGAAAGAATGATTTACCGTAATTTTCAGGAACTGTTCATGAAGACATTCATCATTCAAGAGAAATTATGTTCATCATAGTGAATATGTTCATGAATGATGATGACCCAATTTGTGAACTTTTATGAACAGTTCATGAATATTCATGAACTGTTAAGAACAGTTATGTGTTGGTTCATGAACGCTCATGAACTTTGATGAACTGACCATTTTCAGTTAATGCACATTCATGAATAGTTCATGAACCTTTTGATGAACTTTCATGTATGGTTCATGCCACGTTTATGCCCGTTCATAAATTATTCATGATCATTTCGTAATGCTTTTCCGCCTAATTTTGCTCTCACCGACTCATTTCCTTCATAATCGCTTCTCAACACTACTACTTATATAAGAAAATGATATTGAAAATATTCTCATCTATCCATTTCATGGGAGTCAACAGTATTTTGGTAAAGGCTTTAACTTCGTTACAGAAGCGACTGCATGGTCTTTCGTTAGTGCGTTTAAGTCAGCTCAGCAGCTGATATCTTGCGTGTATATTTAGCAGTCACATCACTTCTTCTTTCACAATCATCTAATCAGGATAATCGTTATTTACATATTTCAGTTTTTATGGCACATTGGTAACCAGTGACGAAGAAAAGTCAATATAATAAATAATGCAGTTTATGACAGTAATGGTCAAAAACAATAGAACAAAGTCATTGAAGGCATTTATAGCAAATACATTTTCTTCATGCTGGCCAGAACATATTTTCCCATATTAATCTAGAGCTATTCAGGTTAAGAACACAATTATGAACATTTTATCATATCATTTAAAAATGAAAAAAAAATATTTACATTTATTTATATTTCAGTAATATTGTGAGAAGTTTGTATCATGAATTTTCATGAACATTTTATGAATATAATTATATAGAAATTTCATACATTTTTTTTAAATACCCCGTATTTTTCGGCCTATAGGTCGATGCGGAACATAAGTCGAATTGACCAATTTTGTAAATTTTCCATCCTTTGTCCATATATAAGTCGATTCGGAATATAAGACGAGGCCAGGTCAATAATTTGGCTTTGTATTTTATACTACCGGTAGTAACTTCCGGTTGCATGTATATTGAAGGTATCGTCGTATAATATTCCATATTACCGGCAATATCCATTGCAACAAGAGCTATGATCATTCCTTCCAGTTGAAAGCTTAAACCTACGGCAATTTATTTGAGAAACTTTGTCAAATACAATTAGAAACATATGATTTGAGGTATTCAGTAGAATGCATGATCTGCATTATTTTATAAATAATCATAGAACGCTCGAGTTAATATGGATTACATCCATTTGTAGGATCAATTGGATCAATAAAGAAAGCTATGCCGGTAATTGCTCACGTGTGTCCAACATTATACTGGAAAATCAAATATTAATGGACCAGTTATTATTTTTTAGGAACAAACAATATGCTTTGAATTAGTACAGTACAATATAGAGTATAGACCGTAAGAGTGCTATGCGGCCCGGTGAAGTTTTTACCGGTAATTGAGCAGCAGGGGGGGGGGGGCGAATCGGACATTTGTCCGAGACATCATTTGCTCTAAATCTAACAAACATCTCGAGAGAATTAATTCGAATCCTTCTTTTCAACCAAAAAAAAAAAGATTATTTGCTCGAAACATAAGTTTTTCGCAAATCATACTCCAAGACCGTTTTCATCGTTTAGTCAAAATACGGTCTCGTCGTGATGTCATCGCCCCCGCCCCCCCCCCCCCCCGCTGCTATGGGTTTTTACGATTTCAACCAAATATTTGATCAAGTCCGATACGATATCGTGTCCGAGGATCATGTAAATTTATTGTTATAAATCCATGCGGGGTTGACTGAGCTTTACTAAAGAAATTTTTAAATTGATTGAAGTCCATATCGGAACACCATGTCTGCCAAATATTTCGTAGCGTATGTGTATCAACGCCGTTAATTACAGCAAGAATATTACAGTTATCTCTGATCACTTTTGGAATCTGAGTGTATCGTTGAGTGACATATATCACGTCAGTGTTTTTGTGCCTGCCTCGGGAAAATATTCTAGCTGGTTTTTTTTGATTGTCTAACATCACATCGTCGTATACGACTAAATTGTTAATGCTCCCATCAAGATCATCCACGGATGGTGCCTCGTCAATATCAGTTATAAATTCAATGACGTTCTCACCCTTAATTTCTGATGCATTCTCGTTAAAATCCGTTAACACTTCATAGCATCGTTGATCATCTACGCTAGGAGCAACTAAATACAACTTATTCCACTTCATCCATCTCACTATTAAATTGAGCAACAATTGCGTCTTGCCGGATCCAGATGGCCCGATTATAATTGCGCGGATAGAGTTTGGTAGCGCTGCATGATGCTTAACTGGTTCTCTTGTTTTAGTCGCTGAAAAATCAATTATATTCATATCTCTATACATAAATTATGGATCTATATTGTGTGAAGTGTAAAACGCGTACTAACGCAAATGATGTGACGACGATTACAACTAGCAATAACAGATCTGCACTAACTGGTAGATGTGCAACATGTGGTACAAAAAAATTTAGATTTGTTTTTATGAAATCCGGAGATGTTTTAAAAAAAACGAGGAGGTGATATTGCAGCCAAATTGGCAAAACTCTCTGGAACCCCATGGGCAAAGTACCCCGGAGAAAAGCACCTTCCAGGATATAGCTATTGTGGCCCCGGAAAACGATTAGATATCAGACTTGATGATCAAAATCAGCCCCGACCCGGCGAGTATCCGATAAACGCTATTGATAAGGCGTGTCATGTTAATGATGTTGCATATAAAAGCAGCAATTTGCAACACAGGCATCTCGCGGATGTGAAATTAATTCATGCGTTAAATGCTATTCCTGATAAATCTTTCAAAGAAAAATTGGCTTCGTGGTTGGAAAAATCGGCTATGAAAGGCAAATTGATGATGGGCGCTGGTAATAAATAATATGGAATCTATTTATTATTCTCCGAGGGGATACTGGAGGGGTAACGCTGCAATCAATAAACTCGCTAACGCCGCAAAAGTGAAAAAGGCCACTGCGGCTAATTGGTTATCCAAACAGGCACTATGGCAAATTTATCTACCGCGTCCTAAACAAATCAATTTCTCGCATTTTGATGTTACCGGACCCAATGAAGTTCATCAAGCTGATTTATTGTTTTTACCACATGACAACGGTTACAAATACGCGCTAACCGTAGTTGACGTTGCGAGTCGATACAAACAAGCAGAGCCGCTAAAAACAAAATCATCACCTGAAGTTGCTTCTGCATTTGAAAAGATTTATCGACGTCCACTACGCTGGCCAAATCTGTTACAAGTTGATCCTGGCAAGGAATTTCAAGGCGCTGTTTTATCAGCGATGAAAGATCACGATGTCACCATCAGACGGGGGCATACTGCACTACATCGCGATCAGGCAATTGTAGAACGATTTAATCGGACTCTTGCTGAGCGGTTATTTGGATATCAAGACGCAATAAAATTCATCCAAGAAAAGCGATCCCGTGAATGGGTCAAAAGGTTACCAGGGGTAGTTGCAGCGCTAAATAACGAGATTACCAGAGCAATCAATATGAAACCTAACAACGCAATAAAAAAAAGTATATACCACAACCACAGCGGGATAGCGTTTCTCAGCCAATTCTCAGCAATGTCACCGTGAGATATTTATATGAACCAGGAGAACTCGAAGGTGGTAAAAAAAGGGCTACTGATCCTATTTGGAGTGTCACTACGCATAGCATATCTACTATAACACGATCAACTGGTAGAACTCCAATCTATAAATTGGATTCAACTGCACCCTCAGTGGGGTTTTACACGCGAACAATTACAAGTTATTCCTGACGATACTCAATTGCCACCGCATGGTCTTAACTAGCGGCGTTGCGTCTGTTGCACTCAAGACAAGTCAACATCACATTGTTTCTGACATGACCGAGACCGTTATTGTTTCTGTCTACGGTAAATTGGCGAGGATCTTTATCCGAATACTGCCAACGCATTATACAATTGCAACTCGCGCAGTGATTATTCTGTTGTTGCTTCAGCGTAATTATTAATTCAGCATCAATATCAAATTCTCGTTGTTTTTTTTTTTGTCTTGTTGTTTGTAACCGGAGAGTTTTTTTTATTAATGATGCTAACATCAATATCATTCATTGTGGTGTCATCATCGAAAACAATTCTTCGAAGCTGATTTATTCGCCGTACTCTAGACACTGCAAGATAGACTAAATTTGACCACTCAATGCGATTATCGACTATCCAAGCAATTGTATCCGCGATGGTTAATCCCTGCGAGGAATGTATTGTTGTTACGTAACCCAGTGTCCATGGCGATTTATTAGCACGCAATGCGTCTTCGACAACACTGATATCAACCAGCACAATATCATTTAATACTAGTGTTTGTCTTTCGCGCTGTCCTGGAATTTCAACTTCAATATTCTGTCGCCGTGTGTCAGCGGGTCTATAACACAATGGAACTTTTATCAGGGGATATTTTTCTTTGTGAAGCTCAAACAACTTTTTCTGAAGTGTGTCTCTGACTATTTTTCTGCTAGCAACTACAAAATCGTTTGGTCTCCATGTGTTATAAAATTCCTCCATGGGAGTTTCAGAAATCACCTCCCGAATTATTTCACATTGTATTTTATCGGGTTGTAATCTGATTAATTTTTTGACCTCACTTAATTGTTCATCAAGTGCCCTATAATTGCTATCAATTTCTTCATAATAGTCCACGAATTCTTTCAGCCACTTATGTGGACCCGCGCCGACAAATGGTGGTGGCTGTCCATGATCTCCGCACATTATCACCGCTCTATTCTTTTTTATCAGCCAGTCCAAGAACATCTTTAATATTTCTGTTGATACTGTGCATACTTCATCCCAAATTATAACCTCGGGAATGAATTTATCTCCCATTCGTTCAGGTGTCCATTTGTCACCACTGTATCTGAAAAATCTATGATACGTACACGCGGAAACACCTCGTTGTTTTATCTCTGGCTAATCTATGTGTTGGCGTCAGCACAATGATATTTGTGAAATCCGTAGGATTTTTCCCACAAAATAACTCAATCGCGCGAGTCGTCTTTCCTGACCCGCCACAGCCGTTTAAATAAACTGTTTTATATCTACAAATTGGATCTGATATCGATGGTGCATTAGAACGCACTGATAAATTATCACCGCGTAAGTAATTACTTTTACTTTCAACGTCTGCTGATTCAGAATACTCGCGCAGCATTTCTTTTTTAATTATCCAATATCCCCAGCTTTCATCCGAATTATTAGTGAATTCAGCAACTGTGCAACTGTACTTGCTGTTAATGTAAAATGAATCAACGGCAACTCTAACCGCAGTGTCAGGAAATCTATTTATCATTGAAAATAAATTAATACAAGCATAACCCAGCATCGACGACCTCAAATGTGTATACAGGGATCTGTAACCGTCGCTATAAGTAACAACTGTACCCAATTTTGTTCCATCAGACAAAAAAGCATCTTTACGATCTACATATATGTTTCTAGATACTGCATCCGCGATTACAAAGTCATATTCGGTGTTATCCATAATCAGCCGTGAACAATTTCGTCTATAGTCGCATTTTTTTCCTCCCTGAGTGAATTTTCCGATTATTCTTCTGCCGAGATCTTTTACTTCGATGTTTCGTTGATTAAATATCCGTTTGGACCACTCAATGATATATTCTTCGCCGGCATCAATATGTTTTCTGGATTCCTCAATTATACTATCAAGACGTTCCGGTGTTGGTAACCAGACATTGGTTCGTTTCCGATATGATATAATTGCTTCACTGACCGTCAGCGAAATTAACATTTTTGTATCAATCATGAACCGTAATAACGCTATTGGCAGCCACTTCTTTTCAGACATGTGTCTACCAATCCAAACATAACAACAGCGATGAAGTCCTGCTGCGAACTCAAATGATGCTACACGAGCGAATCCAGTTAAATCAAAATCAGGCAGCGGCCCATTAATTGCAACACGAGTCATTGCATGTACGGGGTGTCCAAATCGTTTAAAATACTCAGTACACTTTCCATAACCAAGAAAACTCGCTGGATAACAAGCAACCATATCAACTGAAATGATATTATCATGGTCGTATTTGTTATTCCATAAACCGCCATGATTAAATTCTAAACAACTAGCCTCAATGTCTGGCAAGAATTCTACGCGTGTTGGTTTCCATGCGTTTTTGATTCTTGCAAAAAGAGCAGCAAACGACGGGATTGTAAAACAGTTTGTCAATAATTGTTCGTCGTTGATGATTTCATCGGTGGCTTCGCCACACGCCGTTAAAAAACCCACTAGCTGTTTTTTTCATTTTGTTGTGAAATGCTTCAGTGCGGTATAATTCACCGTTTGGTCTTACAAACTGATCAAACGTATCCGGGTCGTTTTCAGTGCTGCGAAGTAACCACACCGACACGGGGTCGTTTTTACTCAAATGCGCAATAGTATCGAATAGTTTCTTTTCAGCGAGAAAACCGTCCCTGGAAAATTCTTCTCGTTAGAATTCGTCGGGTATATACTTTATTGTTCTGTTTCGTGGAAATATTGTGACCGCGGACGTCCATGCGTGTTCGTTATGATCAATAATTTTAATTGGAGCTCCCTTTGATTTATATTTTGATTCGTATAAAACTTCTCCGGTTATCGTCATAACTGTTATTGGAAATCTCAGCGACGTTTCTAATTTTGCTATATCGCTAATAGTTGCTCCGCGGTTTTTCACCGTTAACTCCCATTGAGCTATTTTGCTACGCCGTAGATCGGTAAGTTTGTTCCCTCAGGATGCATTTGTAAAGTGTTCTGTTATTCGTGCTGCTACACAATTGAGTGGCAAAGCCACTGACGACGAAGTCGCCGGCGACGACTGTTTCATTGGTTTAAGTTTTCCTATATCGGGTTTTTCATTTAACGGATATATCCCATACACAACTGCTGTTTCAGGATATGCACGTTCATAGTATGGTTTGTCAATTCCAGTTAACATACCCGGCTTAGAATCACGGCTAACAACGACTGTTTTCTTGTCTTTGAGAATCGGTTCAAATTTGTCTCGTATAATCCAACCGCCTGATTCTACACGGATAATGAATTTCACTCTAAAAAATACTTTTTGTTGCCAAGTTGTGATAACATCAACGCTGCGTTGCTGTCGTTCATGGTGGCATCAACAACTCCATCAATTCGAAATGTTGACCAGCTATGAAATGCACCGTCGTGCTTGAATTCATTAATACAATCGCGTATTTTATTTATCAGGGCTCTATCAGTTATTGCCCGTTTTGGCACATCTTTGAGGGTTCTATCGAGATTAAATTTAACGTTTTTGAAAGGCTTAATTGCTGATAATCTCTCCAACTCCTCCATGTTATAATTAAAACAAGTATTTAAATAGAAAAATATAGTATAATGAATCACTGCAAGTGGCTAATGATTGGATCAACAACCCCGTGTAATAAATCATGCAGAAGCGAATTCTGTGGGTATCATTTACAAAGTGTTCGCAACGGTTCCTTTGGCCCCCTTCCGTGCCTCCGATGTGGGGCTGGGGTAAGGGGAAAATCGCAGTTGTGTCTTGCTTGTGGGGGTAAACGATACAGGGAACTAAAACGCTACTATTACAAACGAAAAAAAAAATGCAGTCATTGATCCTACCGATGACTCCGTCAGCGACAAAATCATAAAAAACTCTCAAGATTATATCAAGAGGTTTATAATTAAAGCAGATATAAATTAGACAAATAGTATTATTATACAAATGAGCCAAGATTTCAGACCTCACCCAGTACTTGTTAATTATGAAGCATCCCGTGATGGTGTTGTTAGAAATTGCAGACTAAAACAACCGGTTGGACGGGTAAGTAATATGGGATACTTGATGTTTACAGCCGGGAAGAAGACATATCTTAATCACAGAATAATCTATGAAGCACTTTACGGATTAATCGAAGACGGATTTGTGATTGATCACGTTGATGGATTCCCTCAAAGTAACAAATTGGATAACTTGTTACTCCAAGTGAGAATGCAAAATTAGGTGGAACCGGAAAAAAAGCAAAAAGGGCGAAACATGTCAAAGCATTTGATTCAGAATCCAACGAGGAAAAAATATTTCAATAAATAAATGAAACCAGTACATATTTTGATATTTGTAGGCCTTCAGTACGATTTGTTGCAGAAAATATAACTAAATTAACACTGTCAAAGAAAAATGGTCATAAAATAAAATTCGTATACATCTGAAACGATTCAAGGGAGATAACTCCTTTATGGATAAGTCCGCCGCCACTCATGCACTCTACTCACTAAGTTCCCTTGTATTATGACGTCAAAGGAATTTGTGTCGTCTGCTACACCTGTAGAGAGAGAGGTATAATTAACATAGGCGCGCGCACACGTGACTGTAATGGAGTATAATACATAGTTTCGGTAGAGTTGTATTTATCAACTTTTAACATTTTTTTAAAACTTTTTATTGTCGCTTGGCTAAAACTGCATCATTTAAACAGTTGTATTTATTTAGACTATCTACATTCAGCTATTTATACACTTTTAGTACAGACGTTCTTTATAATCCAGCGCGCTACCTATGTTCGCTCAGCCGGAACGAGCATAAAACACTAGTGTTTTCCATTCATTGAAGTAGGTGGGCGTGGTTAAAATTCCTCTGTATACAGCTCTTTGTGATCTAATCGATAATGCATTTTGTCTAGATCCGACCGATCAAAACTGACCAACGCCATTAACCCGGGCGTGTGGTTGTCTTTTGTCAATCATGCAACCGGGTTAATTTAAGTTGGTTGCTTTTGATTGGTTGGATTGGCCGTAGAAAATCTGCCCCGTCGTTTCATGTTTGTGCTGTCTTGTGCCGTCCCACATCATTACATCACA
The DNA here is from genome assembly GCA_030141615.1 of Unio pictorum. Classification (NCBI taxonomy): domain Eukaryota; kingdom Metazoa; phylum Mollusca; class Bivalvia; order Unionida; family Unionidae; genus Unio; species Unio pictorum. The sequence continues at coordinate 13,056,701 of JARLTB010000048.1, forward strand.
AATTCCATCATCGTTTCATTGAATATACCATCCTTAATTAAGTATATGTTATGCCTAAAATCTGCCGCAACACTCGAGTGGAGATATATACGGCATTGTACCGTCCGTTAATTAAGTTAATTAAGTATATGTTATGCCTAAAATCTGCCGCAACACCCGAGTGGAGATATATACGGCATTGTACCGTCCATTAATTAAGTTAATTAAGTATATGTTATGCCTAAAATCTGCCGCAACACTCGAGTGGAGATATACACGACATTGTACCGCCCATTAATTAAGTTAATTAAGTATATGTTATGCCTAAAATCTGCCGCAACACTCGAGTGGAGATATATACGGCATTGTACCGTCCATTAATTAAGTTAAATAAGTATATGTTGTGATGTCCCCCAAGCATATCTTCTGGGCGGTCTAAGATGATGTTTGTCACCTTAGGCCTCCCTTTCGGAGATGTATGCTTTGGGGTTTGTTGTGATGTTCCCCCAAGCATATCTTCTGGGCGGTCTAAGATGATGTTTGTCACCTTAGGCCTCCCTTTCGGAGATGTATGCTTTGGTGTTCCCTTGGGCTTGCATGGCACGCCCACCATCACATCACAAATTCCATCATCGTTTCATTGAATAATTAATTTAATTAAGTATATGTATGCCTAAAATCTGCCACAACACTCGAGTGGAGATATATACGGCATTGTACTGTCCATAAAACAAAACGGGTCAAAAACGACCCCCAATATTTTTTAATAATTAGAGGTAAAATGTATTATATAAATAATGGATATCAAAGATGTAAATTCTATAATTGTTAAAATTTCAAATTTGAAGAATCAAGGGATAGTATTATCTGAAGATCTCGACTGCGACAGGATTGCCTCGGAATATGAAGACATTGAGTTTAGTCAGTTTAGTAAGGGTCGTTATGTTTTACCTAAGATGTACAGGCTCGTGAAAGGAATTCAAAAGTCCATCAATGCTTGTTTGTACGGTAACGACATTAATGTATTTATAACGCGTTTTAGCACCGTTGAAGCAATACGTCAAAAGCTTGGCCAAGAGTATAAAAAACGAGCTGAAATTAGTTCTAAGGTTCGTGACCTTAGAAAAATATTAAACGAGGAAAAACCAGTATCCTAACCACGTGAGCGTTACTATAAAAAATAGGCTTTCAGTAAATTTTCAGTATAAAATTTATTTTTTTTTAGCGTTTTTTGTAACACTTGTTACACTTGTCACATATGATTTTCTCCTGAAAGAATACTCATCAGCTTGGGCTTGCTCATGCAGTTATGTGCGTACTGGATGATCTGGTTGTGGTAGCAAGTAATCACCGCGACGCCTCCATTTTCACGTAGTTGTTGTTGCCGCGTTGTTAACAAAAATCGTTCATCGCCGTTCTCAGATATTACAATTATGAAATCCCCAGCGATGTTATTTCTGAAACACTCGCGGATAGCGTCGTACAGTTTAACCCTGTCAGAGATGGATACATTAGCTTGATGGTACATTATTTAATAATTTTTAATTGTGATAGTTTCACTTTTGAAAACTCAGTTCACAAACAATATATGGTAGGTGAATCGCTTACAACTAGATTAGCCCGAGAGCGGCTAGCAGCAATTAAAAAGTTTATACCGGTTCGAGACAGACTTCGCGAGAAACTTCAACAACGACAAGAAGCGCAGACTGACTTTTCTGTGTCAAGTGAACAACTGTTTACTCCGATAACAAGTGCGACCAAAGATGTGAAAAGTTAACTGAAGCAGCGATATATGGAGATATTCCTGAACGAGAACGAGCAAAGAAGGCGCCGCTGCTTGATACACTTGAAAAGATAGCAGCAGAGACCGAACAAACGCGCGCAGGGATACAACAGCTATCCAGTGATATAAAAACTCAACGCGAAATTGAAGAACGCGAAGAACAACACGGTGCAGCTGGAGGAAAAGACTACTCACCTGAGAATATATTTACAGTCGCAGCATTAAATGAAATTAGAGGAAACCATACGGATTCCGAATTAGCTGATTTTGCTAGAGACAATTTCCCAAAGGGTAAAAGAGAGAATTTATTAAAAGACGAGTTTAAAGGTTTTATAAAAAAAACAAAGACACTTGGGCATCAAAAATATATCTAGCGAAACGCGGCGGGAATAAAATCTCGGCGTTGCAGCACCCTGGTTATGATGACTTTCTAGCTGCGCTTAAAGGCGGTCCACAACCACCACGTTATACGGAGGATCCAATCCCGGAAGAAATAGACATAAGAGCAGAAGCCGGTTCTAAGAAAACAAGCGGAAAAGGATATTCGATTAAAAATCCAAAGGATTTCAACGCAACCGTGACATGCCCTGGTAAAATCCTAAGTGATATATCACGTTTGGAAGTACTTATGGGTGGAAAACGAGCCGGAAACAACTCCGTCGAGATAATTAATGAAGCAGCTGATATCTGTAGACGATTATTTGCCGGCGGTATCATGGACATTGATGTATATCGAGAACTTATTGCTGAATTAGTTGAAAATCACAAGGATGCCCATGGTTATGATGAAAATCCTATGGATTTTAGCGATTGATCACTAATTGAAAAACTACTAGTTTTATAACAAGATGATCATACACTACAACCATGATAAACCCGTAAGCGTCTACGTGGTGAACTCGCGATTGCCTGTTTATAGAGCATATTACGGAGATGGTTTCGGCAGTACCATTGCGGGGCTATTTACAAGAATGGCCCCAAAAGTGGCGCCGTTAGCTAAACAATTATCAATGAAGGCCATTGATGTTATTCGTGATAAGGGAATCAGCGCTGTTGCAAATCTTGCCGGAAAGGCATTTCTGCCGCGAAAGATAAAACAGCATCATTGGTGCGAAGGAAACCAACGGTGCTGCCATCAACTATAGTGATGCCTGCAAAAATAAGCAAAGCAATAAATAGCGCAGTGGAAGAAAAACTAGCGTCGTTGGCTGCTTCGGTGACTCCGTCGCCATTGACGGACTCGCCGGTAACAGATAGCGCTATCGTGAACGCGATAGCAGGAAGTGGTTTGAAACGAAAACAAAAACGACGATGATTACAAAGAGTTTCACAATTGAAAACACTAGTGTGAATAGTATGTTTAAACGAACAGCCGATCCCGCGTTTGATATGGAAGCCCCAGTACCTAAGGACAATTCCGTCCGCGATTATCAATACTATTCCTATCATGCAATACAACCCGACCTACGATCGCGAATTGAACTTCAAGTTCAAGATACCAGTAAATACCTTTTGCCATGTGAAGCATTTATTGAAATCGCTGGAAAACTCGTAACAAATGTAGCAGCTGATACCCCATATGCAGATAACGCAAATATCCGAGTTGGTTTTGTTAATAATGGCATAATGGAGTTATTTGAAAGTGCAAGATGTCTCATTGATGGAAAAGAAATTGAATCAATAGACCGTGAAGTTGATGTTGCAACTACAATAATCGGGCTAGCAAGATACTCCGATGATTATACAAGGTCGACTGTTCCGTCTATGATGTTTGCAAAAGATACTACTGATATCGCTGACCACCTTCAATACATTAAAGTGTTAAAACCGCAATACACTTCAGTTGCTAATCAATAAGAAGCAGCTAATCCAGAACGTCAAGCTAGACCAGGAGCTGCGTTTGATATTCTCGGAGGCGTTAATGGTAATTTCAATTTAGGATTTGCAACACGAAAAGGAGCATTGCAAGGACCGCAGCGATATTTTTCATGTGCGATTCCACTCCATCACATATTTGGATTCTGCAGAAATGTCAGAAAAGTCATCTATGGAGCCAAACACACAATCGCGTTAGTGCGAAAAGGCAATGACAATGATGCAATTTGGCATACTGGTGCCGCTGATGGTAAAGTTGTTTTGAGTAAAATAGTATTGTGGATGCCAGTAATGACCCCATCAATTACCACAGAAGAGCGGTTACTTTCATTTATGGACACAGGTGGCAAATCATTGATAAGTTGGCTAACAACAACAACTGATGCCAAAGAGGGTAATGTTGCTGATACATTTACATGGCACCTGGCATCAAAACAAGGCGTTTCAGCTCCACGTCATATATTTATAGCGCTGCAGAATCGGAATCGATTAGGCTCCCAAGAACGCAGTCATATGATATTTGATCGATTAGGAGTCATGGAGGTTTCACTGAGAATAAACGGACAACAAGAACCATCTGAGGATATACAGCTTAATTACGAAAACAACCATATAGCACGTGTGTATCATCGGATGCTGTCATTTATGGGTCGTAATCAAAATGTTGATACTGGTTTACAAATATCGCAACTTGATTTTAAAACCTATATCCGATTTATTACTTTTCGCTGGAGCATCTTGATTTAACAAGCCAATCCGTCGTTGACATACATTTTAGGGCTCATATAGATCCTGGTGGTGTTGATTATAGAGCGGTTGCTGTTATTCTCAGCGACAAATCAATGTTTTTAGAAGGGGCCGTCGGACGAATGAGAATCGTTGATGCACCAGTGGAAAATATGTAAATGAAACTTGAAAAGTTTCCAATTAGATCAATTGAAAGCATAAATGTGTTTGACAATAAAATGACATATAGTGTTGTTAGTGTCAAGCTGACTGATGGTCAGGTCAAGAAATTGCGATCAAAATCCGCTAAAGAATGTGGAACAACAATAACGTTAAAACCAGCGCAGATGTCCGGCGGTACACATAAAATATCACTGACGGATCGTCTAATAAAACATTTCAATGATGCGCTAAAGAATAAGAGAGGGGTTCAAATTGTATTTTCAAAGGCTGCAGTCGCCAACATGATAAAATCAGGTGGTATATTTCTAGTGTTAGCTGCAATACCAGCATTGATTGCAGCGGCTGCCCCAGCGGTGGCGAAAGTGGCGGCGTTGGGAGCCGTTGGGACCGCGGCAGGGATGGCGTTGAAAAAGGCAACTGGGAAAGGATATAAAAAAGGGAAAGGGTCTAAGACAACCAGGAACCCCGTATTCATGGTACAGCGGAAAGTGTCTGAGAATACCAGGAACGATTTATTAGTTGAAAACCCAATTTTTCCAATGTCCAATTTTGATTTAATTGATGCTGCTAAAAAGCTAGCGATAAAAAACTTCAGAGGGGTTTTTATGAGAGATCAGTTGCCAAGAAAACCAAATAACGTTGAAACCGGTATCATCAATCTTGATAACAGTAACGGATCGTGAACTCACTGGGTTGCATACGCGATCGATCCGCGTGGGATTGTCTATTTTGATTCATATGGGTTAGCTCCGCCAAGCGAGTTTATGCGGTATATAAATTCTTCGATGAAACTCAAAGAGTTTCCGATTTTTTATTCCACGCTGCCAACACAACAATTAAATGATCCACCGATATGCGGCCGTGAAGTATTAAATGTCCTCGCGGAGATTTCATCGTCACAGAAACCACCTCATCTAGTTGTAAATAAATACACGAGTGGGAAATTAGAGAATCAATAAATTGAAAATACAAGTTGCGCTAACAATAATGATTGATATTTGGGGACGATCTCTGTCAATGTTGAAACCCACCGCAAAAACATCTGCGGGTTCTATCGAGGATGTAAAAAAAATAATTGAAGATGAAATCGCTGAGACGTTAAATCTAGCAAGTGTTGACCCGAACGAAATAGTTGTATTTCAAGATCGCCAGGGTAAATTGAAAAGCAGTAATATATCCGCGGATGACATGTTGATACGGCAGAGCGATGCCGCTGAAAACTCTATTGCGCTGTATTCCAGCGGTGGACGACTTAAACCAGGCGCACTTGTGTCTACGATCACCGACGCGATTGCCGCCCACGGCCGTGAGCTGGATGATTATATACGAGGTTATAATAATTTTCGCAAAAATGTCGTACATAAATTCTTTGGAACCCCGTTTCGGTTGGCATGACCCTCGCTGAAATTAAAGACCTTCTGAATTTATTCTTTTTTAACACGGAGAATGGGAGGATAATGACGGCTGCCGAGATCAAGGCAAATTATCTCGATATTTACACGGATATTTCTAAACTAATAGAAAATTTTGAAAAGGTACAAAAACCCACTAACGACGTCGTTGATAAGTTTTTTGGAACCCCACTTGTGGCAGACATAACTCTCGCTGAAATTAAAAACTTCTGGATTTATTCTTTTTTAACAAGGAGGCGGGGAGGATGATGAATGAAAATGAAATCAAGGCAAATTATCTCAATATTTACGATGATATTTCTAAACTAATAGAAAATCTTGAAAAAGTACAAAAACCCACTAACGATGTCGTTAGTAAGTTTTTTGGAACCCCGCTTGTGGCAGGCATAAATCTCGCTGAAATTAGCGAGTTTATTGGCAAGCATACTCACAATGCCTACGTCGCTAATAGTTTCTTTGGTGTCCCGGCTACATCTACGATCACTCTCAAAGATATTAATATGTTTATTGTGAGACAAACAACACTTAATACCATCGTGGATAAATTTTTGGGGAGAACCCGTGTCTGAAACCACATCTCTGACAGGCCCGACCCTCGCTGAAGTTAAAAAAGCTATTGACGAACAAAAGCCCATCAGCGAAATTGTTAATAAGTTCTTTGGGGAGTATGGCCCCCAAGATATCACGACAAAAGTTTTTCACATCGACCTGTATCTTAAAGACCAAGCACAGCTTAAAACCAGAGATCTTCTGACTTCATTCTTTTCTAACAGGGAGCCGAGGAGGGTAATAGATCCTACCAGAATCACGGTAAATTATCTCGATATTTACGACGATATTCTTAAACTAAAAGGAAAATCCGAAAAGGTAAAGATTCCACATCCAAACATAGGCGTTAAAAATATCGTGTATACGGTCGATCATGGAACCATGGATTGGGTAAGAGACGTCCATATTACACTGTCCATGGTTCTCTGGGGGGTCGAAGCGAGGGGGGGGGGGCAATAACTACAGGCCGACGTGGGTCGATGGTATCTACAGGCTAACGTGGATCTCTATCCATCAATTTAATATAATCGCGGACGGTAAAACCTACTCTGGTGGCACCGCGACGTTAATTATGAAGGGTCGCGAACAAAACTTTAATGTCGTCGCGGTTGATAGATCCACCATTAGATCAAAAATAACTTGGTGTTTAGAATTTTTAGATGATTTTTCCGGCTGAAGCTAACATAACCTATAGGCCCGCCATTCCACTTCCACCTGGCCCCTTAACGATGGCGAATAATTGAAAACACTAGCGGGTTTAAAATAGTAATGACATCAATGAAATCAATTGAACCGATAATAGTCCCAGAGGTATCACAATCGCATTGATATCGATATGATACCGTGAAAGAATTTTCCGCAAACTTGAAATCACTTTCTGAGCGCTATCGTGAAAAAATGAAAAAATTCCGACGCAGCATAGCAATCATCGACATCACCGTGTACTGGGTGTCCGGTGTGATGGCCAGCGCCGGGGTTATTTTGTCGACGGTGACCATGATGGCTCCAATTGCAGTTCCAATTGCTATCTCCGCGGCAACAACAATTGCGACAGTCGCCACCGCGATAACTAAAAAGTTATCATCGTGTTCCCAGAAAAAAACTCACCGATTATACAGCTCGGTACCGGGTGGTATTTGACGCGTACTCGAAATTATCCGAGTTGATCTCGCTGTCAATAGATAATTCGGTCATACCCGATGTTGAATTTTCCACGATGACCCAGTTGTATAACTCCGCGATGTTGAAATTGGAAATTGAAGACAGCGTTAACAATAATGTCACTCGAACTGCTTTAACGAATCGCGGAGAATATCACTCCGATACGAACAAGCATGATATCAATAACATCAACAAACACTGAATTTAGTGTGAACTTCCCTTCTCCGATTCCAGTGCGTGAGCTCGCGCTAGCAAAATTACGAGTATATCATAGCTGGCCCAATATCAGATCGGTTGCATTTGTCGGTCAGCAACCCAATAACGCACTGGTGTTCTCGTATAAGAATAAACCCGATGGTACTCCAGCGTGGGAAACTGTTTCGTTACCAACTGGGTCGTACCAAATTGAGCAAATCGATGCTGAAATTCAGCGTAGAATAAAATCAATCACTGGAAAAGAATCAAAAATAGCTATTAAAGTTCATGAACCGACGCTCTCGTCGTCGATCGAAATAAGCACAGAGGGATACATTGTAGATATCTATAACAGCTCGTTAAGAACAGTGTTAGGATGGCCTGGAAAACCACCCGGAGCCATCGCCGACTTAACCACAGACGTACAATCATATCATGAAATCAATCCCATATATCGAGATAATTTATCTGATATAAGAAAAGTAAAAATCGCCGATAGATTTATATTTACCAACAAAAACACGTTGCAATGGGATTTTATAATTAAAAGGACAACCGACTCATCTGTTACTATTTCATTTACGCTAACTGACATCACTGGTCATTTTAATGAAATTAATCAATTACATGAAACACAACTAGAACAACTACGGCAAACAAAATCATGAAATACTAAATCAGCTTGTATCTGACATGGAATATATCAATGAACGAATTATTCAAACAATAATTAATGACAACAGCGACAGTAAACAACAATTCCTAACCGGTTACAATATCACAGAAGCCGATCTGTGTAATTTCAAGTTTCCCGGATACAATGCGGAGGAACTAAAAAAATCTGTTAGGAATGTTATTAAGGTATTACAAGTACAAGATTCAACTGTCCTCCTCAAATATAATAATGATCCAGATGGTGGCGGTAGGCATATTGCCCCGCACAATGTAAATATTTCAGCGGTGATTGCGATCAATTTAACATGTGATGCTATCGAAGGAAGCTATCAAATAAATCTCGAGCAATCAAATCAGGCTCAGTAGGGATATATTCTTTATTAGTTTGCACCAACAGCTCCTCCGGGATTCCTAATTATTGAAAACCCAATTAATCCTGTCTACATGCGATGCCATAATAATTCGCTAACGAGAATTAATTTCCGACTCACTGACCAATCAAATAATTTGATTGATCTACAAGGTGAGGCGTTAGCGATTAGTTTGTTTGTAAAGTCCTAAAAACTCGATCAAATATTTGGTTGAAATAAATTATTAACCTGTAGCAGCGGGGGGGGGGGGGGGCGATGACATCACGACGAAACCGTATTTTGACTAAACGATGAAAACGGTTTTGGAGTATGATTTGCGAAAAACTTATGTTTCGAGCAAATAATCTTTTTTTTTTTGGTTGAAAAAGAAGTATTCGAATTAATTCTCTCGAGATGTTTGTTAGATTTAGAGCAAATGATGTCTCGGACAAATGTCCGATTCGCCCCCCCCCCCCCCCGCTGCTAATTGTTTTCTTTTATTGTATGTTTGAGAAATAAGAAAAAACACGCAGAATGCAAAATAAAAAAAGACAAAACATACAAATATAAATGCAGTCATATTTTTTTATGACAATTTATTGACATAGTAATTTAACATGAATTTGTACTTCTATGTGACCTGTTTTTGATTATGCCAATTAAAGAGCAATATCAATAGCATACCGGATACTGTAATCCATATATAAGTCGATGCAATGTCAATGACAAAATCCATATATAAGTCGAGATGGAATATACGACGAAGAACAAACTTTCAAGTAAAAAAGTCTCGACTTATACGCCGGAAAACACGGTAATTTCTTGGTGGTGCATCAGAGTACTTAAATTGTTCATCAACCAAATTCAAATTTTTCAGGAACTTAAAAGATGTTAAAATAGTTCATAAAAGTTCATCAGTGTGTTCATGAACTTTCAAGTACATGATTCATCACAGTTCCTGAAGTGTTCATGAATTTAGTTGATGAACTTTCAAGAATATTTGTTCATGAACTAAACTGATGAACTGATCATGAACACTTCAAGAATGTTCATGAACAGTTCATGATTGTTCATGAAGTCATGAATTTGTTTTCATAGGGGTACTTTTAAGCATTAAAATGCTAGTCTAACCCAATCAACCTGCATACCATGGACAAAGATTATGTGTATCACTTCAGCACTCTTTGATAGTGCAATGTGAATAATCAATGCAAATCAAATAACTTTAGAAAGCCAAACTGAATAACAAAGTTTTAAAATCATATAATGGCTATCATGTTGTGATACATTTGCAATTGAAATAACTTAAAGAGAAAAAAGAACAACAACCTGAAATTGATTTGAACTTTGAGATAGAAACTTGCATTTGTTCTTTGTAGAAGTTAAAACCATTGTACATTTTGAATTGGCCAGTGTGCCATGACTAATTGTATTTGCAATGCCATTTGATGTATTTACTGTACTTTCATGTTTAGCTGAAGACTCAGTGGCACTAGATGTTAAAATGTTATCCCTATTTCAGATGCTTTATCATTTTTGAATTTTATTAGATTGATTCAATAAGATTTACACACTACAAAAAATTTCACAGTTCACTAATCAAAATAATTTCTCAGTACATCAGCCATATGAAGAGAAGGTTGACACATCAGTGATCTATAAATGGTGAGCGCTTTAGACCATTTGGCCACTCAGGGCCTCAAGTTGTGCATCTGATCAAATAGGGCAGCCCGAAAAGACCTAATAATGTAATTAAAATCAAATGACAACTGACAGTTAGTCAGTTTGAAAGCATTTTTTTTCTCTTGTCATGGATGAGAATAGCATATAAGCATGCATATAGATAGATTATAGATGCTAAGTCTATATCTTTGTGTTATATGCATACAGGAAATACAACCAGTATATCAGCACGCGTAAATGAGCTCCACCTACTATACACTGAAAAAACCTTGTAAGATGAAAAGACTATCAAGTTGATGTATCAATAATGTATTGTAGAATACACTCTGCATAGTAAATCATACTGATATGTGGCATAAATCTATGATTTTACTCCTCCTTGGTGGTGGATCTTATTTGAATATAAAGTACCAGAAATGTCAAGACTTGAGTGATTTAGTAACTGTCAAGGGGTTTGGATTATATCCACTTGTCATGTGGTTGTATAAATATAATAATAATAAATACTATAACCTACTTCTTTATGGTACTCGTTATCTAACAGATGACCGCCCTCGATATAATTGCCACGGTTCGAGTATGATAATGAGAATAGATAGAGTAAACTGAGCAGGTATATTGAACAAACAAATACAATCCCCCGTAAAGATAAACAAACAATTTAATGAAGTACATACTCAATTGTGAAACTTCCTTTCATTAGGAATACACTCTACTTTAGAAATAAAACTTTCACCGAATTACAATAAAATTCGAAATAGATTTAAATAAATTAGCCGATCTATTACTGATTGCTTTAACCCTTAAAGTGCTGCATTGTTTTGAAGTACAAGGTCCCTCGGTGCTGAATTGTGTCAGGGGAGAAAAGAATAAAACTGCACAATCTTTAAATTGCATGTATTTCATTAAATATACACAATTGATAAACATACACTATATGAAAAATGATGGTGGATGTCTATACTTTAAGATTAGCATCAAGACATATGTGTAAGTTTAACATATTTGCAGGTACAGGTGTAAATACAGGTAAAATGACAAGTTACAATTGTATTTCATCAGTATTTTTGTTTGTTTTTGATGGAAAAGTTCAAATATATCGAAGAAATGTTATATTCTTTAGTAGTCCAACCATGCACATGTTATGTGTCACAATGTTATATATAAATAGTGAAAATCACAGGTAAAGGAAGGGTGACAGTTTTGCAAAAATCCACTCCATGAATGTCAGAGTTAGGTTTAAACCCTCCAGTCAGCAATTAATGTTCATGAAAAACTATCGCCTGTTATTTATTATAATATCATCAAACCGAGGTCCATATCTGGTGATTAAACTTCAGCAAAGGCTTTATTTTTGTTCAATCATTGGGCCGATTTTGTGCGAAGAGTCACCTTAATTGTTCTCATTGTCTGACAGGTGTAAATTGCTTGGAATAGCTTGAAATCTATCCCATACTTATTTTTTGCTGAAGTATGCGGTTGATATCAAATCATCAATAGCGCATTAGGAATCGAGATCAGACATGTACCAAACCCATTGTTTTAATCGATGCAAAAACCTTTTAGATGCTCAGGTGTGACAGGCCGCCATTTCTTCATGCGACTTTTTTCCTTTAAGTCTGCCCCATGAACTCTCTAATCTGCATTACGATTTGTTTGATCTACTATCAGATGCAATAACTCGTCATCTAAGAAAAAGTCTTCAATAGTCCTTAGGCTCATTATTCACAATCTCGACATTTAATTTTGAATTATCAGTGAATGGGGTTTGACGGGCGTGCCATCTTTTCACGTCCAGTGAGCATGTACATCCGACTCCAGTTCCATGTAAATTCCTGGCTCAAAATCATTCATGGGTATTTCCAACAATATCTCTCTTGCTCCAATAATGTCATTTTTCTCAAATTATTCAAAATCATTATTAGCATTACTATCAGAAGCGAATATTTGTTGCAAGAAATCATCTTCGTATTCAGCGTTTGCCATTTTTCCTTTGCACAAGTACCATGTGTTTAAAAGCGAGGATTTGTAAAATTATTTCGTTAATAGTATAGTAAAGTACTGCAGAATTCCTGTTCCGGGCCTTTTTAAACCAATCAAATATAGTTTTACAGGCATTTATGGCAAGATGAAGTTAAAGAATGGGATCATTGCAGCTCACCTCGAAAGCGCCTATAGTCGTGACAAGCACTACGTGACCAAAAACAACAGCGCAACTATTGTCGCGACTAGCACTTTAAGGGTTAAATCATCACAGGATCGAGTCGTACAATCGAAGTCAACGCTTGTTCGATTTCATAACCTGATAGTCCACAGTTTTCGTTCTGTTCCATTCAGACTTTTGTTCTATACGACACTTCCTACTGTCTTTCTCGAGATATTCTCTGCACACATCGAATTTCAGCATGATGCCAGATTTTTCCACTGGATTATGCCTCACTGCAATCTCCTTTTCCAGTTTTTTTCCCAAAGTGTACGAAACTTCAATACGTCAAAAAGCGATTTTCTCCCATTGTAGTTCTTTTATCACTCATTGATTTGGCGGCTGCCAGGACCATGCTTCCTGAAGTTACTAGGGAATTTCTTGCAAAGCCCCCGGAGCCTGCACTGGGTAATTTTCTCTTGCAGATAAAAGTTTAGACTAATTTCTGGTTTTGATAGTTCAATATTAAATCCTATGAAATTTCGTGGGAAAACACACCCCTTATTTAACCTTGACCAATCAGAATCAAATGTCTTTTGCCACGTTTTCTCCCTGAGTTGCTTACAACGGGTCAGCCTGATCACGTCGTTTAAGTAACAGAATTTCTGCGTTTTCTCAAAATTGACACCTTTTGCTTGAAAATGGAACTTACAATGTCTCTAGCAGTCAGTCGGGCTGCTGAATAAACAAAGGTTCTAATTAGTAATAACAGTCCCACTCTAAAGGAATAACATTGTACTTTCGGCAGACACGGTATGACACGTGCTTGTCTTCATAAATCTAACTAATGGTTCTCTGGCCTCAACTAATGTATTCTTAATAAATCGCCAGAAATTTGCCCATTCACAGTATCCTTCAAAAAATTGAAACCCATGGTCTTTAATGTGAATATGTGAAACATTTTATTCTAAGATATCTTCAGCTGCTGCACCTTTAACTATATTTGTTAAACTTTTATTCCGATTTATCTTGAACTTCAAACAGCACCAGCCAGTACATCAAAATGCACTTTTTCGCAAAGTTATTCCTACTTACATTCATGTTTTCATTGTTCTTTTTTCCTTTGTAACCTTTTCAGAGAACAGATTTTGCGAGTAAAGAATGATAACATTCCGTTTCTACTCGTGGGAAACAAAGCTGATTTAGAGGAAAAGCGACAAGTGACTGCAGAGGAAGCACAACACAGGGCACAACAGTGGAACGTTCCATATGTAGAAACATCAGCCAAAACAAATGCCAATGTAGACAAGGTACTGTCAGTCTTATTCAAGGCTTTTCATACCCATACTGTCATATGTACTCGTCATCATGGGGTTGGTTGAAGCTTGTTGGACCTCAATTCTTCACTAAGTTGGTCTATGTTGACAAGTTCGACATGTTTTTGTGTTAAATTTATTTCTTGATTGATTGTTGTGTTTTCTCATGAAACTTGATAATTGTATGCATCTCTGTTAATGTCATACTCTAAAATGAAAGAGGGTCAAATGACTTATATGTTACATCCATGCTCGATATATTTGCATCCTAACCTACCTAGGTACATTGTTGGATGGGTTGGTGGGTAAGTAATTGCACAATGTGATTGTTATTATTTCAAATTTACCAATTTTACATTGATTAAAAGTACAAACTGGGTTATAAATAATTTCCACCAAAATAATTAGTATGAAAATAGGCCAGGATCACGTGAGTTTGGATTTATTGTCTGCATGATAAAATTGACAATGGCTACTGGAGACAAGTGCAAGTAGTCATGCATGTAACTGTTGGTTACACTCTGATAACGATGGACACTGGACCGGTTTAATAAATAACATGGAAAAATATTAATATCTGTACCGTTTTCTTAAGCTACTGCTTACAATTATGATATGACTTTTAAAATCAGAATAAACATATATATTTTTGTTCCCATCACTCTTGTTCAATTTAATGCTGAATTATAACTAAATGATTGTTTGAGTTTTATTCAAAGTCTCTACATATTCTGTGTAATCACCTGGAAAACTGAAAGCAAATGATGTCAGAGTATGGAGTCTGTTAAATCTCACAGCCTTCAGTACTAGGGTATCAAAGAAATGTATTTGCTCAGAGTTTAAATGCAAATGTGTCTAATAATAATTTTCTGCATAATATAATATCCAGGATGAATAATGAATGCTGGCAGTTAGTTGTGTTTACAGAACAGAATTTCACATCCAAAGAGCGTATCAGACATTTGACTATTTTGGTAATACAAATCGCTTGAGAATTACCCCTACTTTCATTTTTGTATATGTTAACAACCATTTGCAGGAATCATAGCTCATATTCATGCTTTTATAGAAATATCCAAAAATATGTATGCATTTTTTTTGTATAAAGTTTATTACTTTCCCAACCAATTATAAACACTTAGGATTTCAAAAATACAAAGTTTTTGTTGTATTGATTTGACAGTGAAAGTTGTTGTTTTATTTATTTTATAGTGATGACTTGACTCCTACCTCTTGTGCTGTTTCCATTAGTGCATAAAAGTTACATTTTCTAAATGCACATAGACATACCATAAACACTGTAACATATCACTCTTAGTAAGAGTGGTAGTTAATTGCATTTAGCTGTTATCTAGGAAATGACCTCCACCGATATTATGACCTGGTGTGAGTGAAAGGTAGAATGTCAACAGAGAAATGTGCAAGATTATTGGAAAGAAACATGATGCAATACGATCCCCCTTGGATACAAATAACAAAGTTAAATGTCTGAACTAAACATTGGTACCAAATTTGATATGTTAAGCAAAATGTAGCTTGAAATAAGTGTTTCTTCATAAATCGGTCAAGTGAGAAATGAGAGAAGTGTCCTCCCTTGTAGTCATAATATAATAAATGTATAACTCGTTTATTATAAGATACAAGACCCTATGACTGACTAGGCAACTATCCGATATTTGGTGAGTGAATTCATACGGCAGTTAAAGGAGCTACTATATTTACCTTTACAATGGAATTTGGTGCAAGTAGGCATGGGAGGAGTTTGTAAATGCATATTCACAGTTGCTTTAAAGTAATGCACATCAATTTATAATCCTTGTTAGAACTCCTTTAGGATTAATAAAAGAGATTGTTTTAGATACCAATATATGACAGTACATGAGGTTGTATTAATAGGTCATGACTATTTTACACCATATACTGTAATGAGATTTTTTAATACAAATTGACCATCAGACCTAGTTAATTCACATTCTAAGCATTTTTCCCCCCTTGTATTATTATCCCAGTATACAGCTGGTGAGCTCAGCTGCTGCCAGTTGATGTGAGGGGAAAACTGAGATACAATCTATAAAGCTTAGCAGAGTTCACTCTGATAAATCCAGCAGGGTTTATGCTTTCCACAGAAATCTTGATTATAATGACTAGCATATTATGCATAATCAGGTTTGTATCTATGCTGTTCACTACACTGACAGAAAGGGGCCCCCAAGTGGCCGAGTGGTCTAAAGCGCTCTCCGTTACGAATTACTGCCATCTCACCTCTGCGTGGGTTCGAGTCTAAGATTCAGCTAATGTTGTTATGTGAGAAAGCTAAGCCAGTTTCTTCTCGTGGGTCGGTAGATTTCCCGGGTTCTTCCTCCACCAATAATACTAGACACTATCTATAGCCTATTATGTGCTGATAAATGGCGTTAAAACCTACAACAACACTGATTCCAAAATCTGAGTTTTGTTAACAACCTGACCAGCAAGCAGACTAATCTTCCATTTTTATCTTAGCGGCTGTGTATTTTTCCGTAATTTGATTGTTTTCAAATAGATGTTTGGATAGCTGTTATTGCCTACTAGTAATGGCCACTAAATATATGCTGTGGTTTGAATTGTTTAAAATGAACATAATGATTGAATTTTCATTGTCAGGGTATGATAGGAATCATTTGGTCTAGCATTAAATGCCATATCATGTTTATATGACATTTTTAATTGTCTTTTTTTAATATGGTTTTTGGCATTAACGTTTGTGCCTTTTTATTGAATAATAAATATAGTGTTTAATAAAGTTCAGTGCTAGTGTTTGCTGGCTTGCATGTGCTTGGTAAATATGATATTGGATATTCCTATCCTTTAAGAATGGAACAAATTCAGTATGAAACTGACTAACTTGCTATAATCATAGAGCATTTCTATTCCAAATAATGGAATTATTATAAAGTAACTCTAAATTTATATTATTGTGAAAGAATACAAAATTTGTTTTAGCTGCATGACCTTTTAAATGTTCATCCAGAAGAACAAATTAATCACAAATCTACTATAATTACCACCACAAATAATGTGTTTAATTTGCTGTAATTAAATAGACGAAAAATTTGAGTTCAGTACAATTAGCACACCAACTATGACCAGGAACATTTCAGTTGTTACAGTTCATTGAGGCACTATTTAAACTGGAAGACATGTCTTGCCAGGCAAGATCTTGAGAATAAATATTCATCAAGCAAACAGAAATAGACCAAAAGGAAAATCTCATGGCAAATATTTACATCAGCACATGTTAGGAATAAAAAAAAATAGGTTTACATCCTACCTTTTATGTTATACACCTGGCAGTCAGATGAAGGAAACTAACTTTTCATGTACATTTTATATTGCACAGTATGATATAATATAACTTGAATGAAGCACTTATATTTAAGAAGAGAGGCCAGCTGTAGTTCCTAATGATATATAATTGCTTGTTCAGGGTTTCCTTTTATATCCTCATTTGTGCATCAGAGTCCCCCCCC
The DNA here is from genome assembly GCA_030141615.1 of Unio pictorum. NCBI lineage: Eukaryota > Metazoa > Mollusca > Bivalvia > Unionida > Unionidae > Unio > Unio pictorum. The sequence goes on from JARLTB010000048.1 coordinate 13,074,240, forward strand.
CCATCCATTTTTCATTTATTTTACCACATTCAATTTTTTTTTTACTCAATCTGACACCCAGTTCTAACACAAAAGGGATTTTAGACTCTTTAGTCTGGCTTAGGGGAATGCTGTTACCTTTTTGGCAAGTTGGACCACAGTTTTTAACATTGGTAAAAACTTTAAAGAAACGTTACACTCCGTACTCAAAGAGATACCTTGTACCTGAAAATATTTTCAGGAAGATTTCCAATATGGTCTATAATCCCACCAAGTGATATGCAAGAGAGAAAAAAAAACCTTAAGAAATGTAATAACTGAAGTTTGAAATACGTGTTAAATGTATTTTTATCATTTTCTAATTTGTCAAGGACATCCCATTATTTACCTCTTTAGGACCCATAGATAAATATTTGTAAAAACTGAAGTCTATTAATTGATAGAATCAGAAATGAGAAAAAATAAAACAACCAGATTTTGAAGCATCTATATTGCATCTGTATTGCAGAAGGAAAATTTCAGTTATTAATAGATTAAGTGAAGATATCAAGTAAAGGCAGAATAATATACTCAGTATACCAGTTGGTATAGGTGAAATTTATAATGCAAATGCAACAAGCATATTCTTTGAAAATTGTAAACTATCAAAAAGGCTAATTTCGAGTTGCAAACCAGTGATTCTGATCAAAATATGCTTGCAGATTATAAGCTTGGATACCCATAAATTATCCACCAGACCTTGATGTTGATAAAAGCATGATTATGAACATGAACTGAGTAAAAGTAGTGCCAGTTTCAAAGATATTAATAGAATTTTGCATAATGGAAGCAAGTGATGATTTCACAACCAAATATGTTGGACTCCAGTGGGTAAAAGCAAGCTTTAAATACCGTATGTTATTTACCCAGTAAGCATTCCCCCATCAACTGGATTGTTTTTGGACAGACATATGATTGAGTGCTCAATAAAGCTTATTGTTCTTTTCATCTTTATATAAGAAACGTTTGAGTTGTCTTTGATGGTCTTTGAAATTATTGTTGTGAAAGAATGCTTTTATGGAACATGGACTTATTTTTCCTGCCGCTGTGCTTTGTTTTACCCTGCAGTTTTGATACCATCATTTGTTTTTACTCAGTCTGACCCCCAGTTTTGACACCAAGAAGACTTAATTTTGACTCTCAGTCTTGCACTCCTTAGGATAGACTGGTTTATATATATATATATATATATATATATATATATATATATATATATATATATATATATATATATATATATATATGTGTGTATCTATATAGGATAAATAAGAATTTGTTGTTTTATAATTTGATCTTTGTACAGTTCAGTTGTAAATCTGTGGAAGTGAATTGCAATACTGCAATACACAAATTACATAATTTGCATTGTGATAATAAAAACATTTTCAAATTTTATCTTTAAAGTCCCGAGAAAAATATTATTTTAACTGACAGTATTTTATCATGTAATTGCCATTAGGTTTCAGAAATGTTACAAAGACTCAAAGGCATGGACTCATAAAATGATTATAAATTCATGTGTCCTTTTTTACCATGCACAATATGACATTATGTTGACTGAAATTCTGGCGGTGGGTCGGGTGGGGACGAGTCCAGCTAGTTCCATACCTCATTTCATAACCAGGATGTTTTGTACCTAGCATATCGACACATTAACATTAGTTGAATTTAGTAGAAAAGAATTACAATACTAATGTGTATAGTTATGTTGCATTATTATTATTAAAAATGGAAATGTCATTTTAAAAAAATTCAAGTTTAACAAGAAAGAGACAAAGAAAATGATATAGGAGGACATACAAACACGAGGAATGAAAAACCAAGAATGTATAATAACTCCATGTTTCCTGATACGTGTCTACTTATGTTATATATACAGTCCCACTGATTTTTATGACCTGACTCGGCTGGGGATTGAACCCATTACCTCCCACATCTCAGTCAGGAGCTTGCAGACTACTTTGCCACCAGAGAGGTCCACATGTGAATGCATCTTGGCCAAATGAGTAATATATTTTTACAGGCATCAGTTGGGGCAAGAAAGCAGAATAATCTAATGGAAAGATAGCTTTCTTAACAAATATGCTCAAGTTGACTTCTAAACATACCACATAAACTTAAGCATGAGAAAATATTTTAGACTCAAAACTAACACAAAATACTATTTCAGACAAACAGGCTATATACATCACTAGCTACAAAAAACAAAACTCTCACCCACTTCAAATTTACCAACAACCAGAAATATGTTGTGTCAACCCTGCTTTCTTCAAATCTTGTCCAACACCCCTGATCTGTCCAAGCTGAATAAAAAATAATAATTTTATTGCAAATGAAAACCTCAGCACATAAGAATCATTCATTCATAAGTCCACAGGCAATTCCACAATATTTCCCTTTAGTATATCATTGCACAAGTAATAGTAATGCTTGTCATATTTCCCAGACAAGGAGCCCCGAGTGGTCTAAAGTGCTCACTTTTATGGATCACTGCATCTCACCTCTGTCTATGTGGGTTCGAGTATCAGATCCAGCCAATGTGAGTATGTGAGAAAGCTTGCCAGTATAGCTTCTCATGGGTCGGTGGTTCTTTCCGAGGTTTTCCCAGGTTCTTCCTCCACCATTAATACTGGCCACTATGTATAGCCTGTCTTGTGCTGAAAATGACGTTAAACCCTACTACAGCAGCAACAACAATTTCCCAGACAGAAAAATATATATTTCCAAGAAAAGCATGAATTAGAAATCACCTCACATTGTTCAGTTCATTATTGGATTTGATGGTTCATTATTTTTATTGTGGTAATTTTATAACCAATATCAAATGTAAACACAAGTATGTCAAATATAGTTTCACCTCATCCAAAGGAAAAGTGAGTTTTATATGATTATGAGTAAAATATCTCTCATTTTCTATGACTAGCCCAGTGCATAATTACATACATTATAGCTGTGTACCCTGGTCTCTATATTGTATTATATCATTGGCAATCATAGAACTTATCCAAATTAGAATTGATGAAAGTTAAAAGTTGTCCCAATAACAAATATTAATTATTATTAATTGTTTAAATGTGATAGTACAGTAATAATATCATTTACTGTTATGTTTCTATTTGCTCATGTGTAGAAGTTGTTTAACTATGGTTGGCACCCAACTGTCCTCATTAAAATATAACAATTCAATGTGTTTACAAACAGTAGCAACTGGCTTGTGATGCTCCTGTGCAAAATCTTACAAGATGTTACAATTGTAACTCTTTCTTGTTTTATTCCATCTTTTATTGCTAAATTGTGCATAGATAATTATTGATTTGGAATTCTTTGTCTCATTACAAAATTCTATTAATCTCTTCTGTAGCTTCTGTGGACAGATATTTGCAGATTCTTTTTCACCTCAGACTTATCTGTTAGCCGTGCTTTGGAAAGGTATTTTGTACTTAGCTAATATTTTGTTAATTTACTTCTCCCTTATTTTGCCATATATGTAAGGCTCAGAGCTGAAAAATGACCACACCATTAATAAATGCTTATAAATTATAAATTTAACATTTTTGAAAATTGTGTTTAGAGATAATTAAATATAATTCAAGCTTTTTAAAAACCCTTTTAAGATGTCATAATTTGTAATTCTTGTGTCTGAGTTATCTGATATTATCAAGAAGGGCCTGATTAATGGTGGAATAACAGTAGTTCAGGGAGGTTATTATTATGCTACATTTTCGGTCATTTACCAGGGGCCCATGAGTGGCCATGTGGTTTAAAGTACTTTTCGTTATGGATCACTGCCGTCTCACCTTTGCGTGGGTTTGAGTCTAAGATTCGGCTAATGTAGTTATGTGAGAAAGCTTGCCATTAGCTTCTCGTAGGTCGGTGGTTCTTTCCAGGGGTTTTCCCGGGTTCTTCCTCCACCAATAATACTGGCCGCCATGTATAGCCTATCGTGTGATGAAAAATGGTGTTAAACCCTAAAACAATAACAACAACAACTGTCATGTACCCTACAGTCTATACTTGCTTAGAAGTCAAATCCAACTGCAAACTGCTCAAATTATGATCTGTTGGAGTCTTATGTGATGGCAGATCTGGACCGATGTTGTTTGCACTTGGACTTGATTTATTTTTATAAGTAAATAGATCTGTCAAAATATTTTAAAGTTACAGAGGTTTTGTTGCATGTAGAATAAAGATTCTTGCATTGGAATTAATTATAAAAAAGTATTTACATTGTTTGGGTGCTCTGTTTATTGCTTTATTCTGTAACATACAGTAGTACTCAAAATAATATTTATTGGTATCAGTTTTCATGGTTTTGTGAAAATGTGATTTCAACCTTTACATGGCAGTAGGAAAGCATATAATGGGCTCTGTATGTTGAAACTGGTAATTGTTGCTAAAATAAGGAAAGAGTTAGAAAAGAAGAAATAAAATCCATTTGTCTGTAAGATTTCTCCAGAAAAGGTTAAACTGTTCATATTTGGTTAAACTTTCAATGACACAATCCATATACAAGTCGATTCAGAGTATAGAACGAAGAACTGACTTTCAAGTAAAAAAGTATCGACTTATAGGCCAGAAAATATGATAATTTGTCAACAAGTACAAGGGTTTTCAGCAAAATTAGGAAAGGTTTTGTGTTAATTTTGCTTTCACAATGATTTTTTAATTACTGAACATAGGCAGGTTCAAGCGGCAAATTTGCCTGGATCCCAACATCTAATGACACAAATGAATAATGAATTTAGTGTGGGTTTTTTTTACCATCTATTTACACCCGACATAAAAACCTCAGAAAATAGTGATTTCAACTTAGTTTTTAACATCTTTGCACACTTATTTATTGTATGCTGAGTTTCCTTTTTCTTCCAGGTTTTCCATGATCTAATGCGAAATATGAAATCTGTCAAACTAGCCAAGAAGTCCATGTCATTGTCTCGTAGACATGCAGGTTCCGTGAAAATTGAACGAACTGTGTCAACTCAGAAGTACGGAGCCCGTGAAGGGACACACTTCACATATTTTGTAATCCGAGATCTCGATTTAGTAATCCGAGATCTCGATTTACTAATCCGAGATCTCAATTTAGTAATCCGAGATCTCGATTTACTAATCCGAGATCTCGGTTTAGTAATCCGAGATCTCGATTTACTAATCCGAGATCTCGATTTAGTAATCCGAGATATCGATTTACTAATCCGAGATCTCGATTTACTAATCCAAGATCTCGGTTTACTAATCCGAGATCTCAATTTAGTAATCCGAGATCTCGATTTACTAATCCGAGATCTCGGTTTAGTAATCCGAGATCTCGATTTAGTAATCCGAGATCTCGATTTACTAATCCGAGATCTGGATTTACTAATCCGAGATCTCAATTTAGTAATCCGAGATCTCGATTTAATAATCCGAGATCTCGATTTAGTAATCCGAGATCTCGATTTACTAATCCGAGATCTCGGTTTACTAATCCGAGATCTCGGTTTACTAATCCGAGATCTCGATTTACTAATCCGAGATCTCGGTTTACTAATCCGAGATCTCGGTTTACTAATCCGAGATCTCGAATTACTAATCCGAGATCTCGGTTTACTCTATAGATTTAAATTGAAGAATTTTTCATCTTGTGGCCTCGTTTTGACTGAATGTGCTTATTGTTGATATACTGCTAAAGGTTGGAGGCGAAATATTCAAGCATCTGAGGTAAGTTGTAACTGTAGATTAGATTATAAGGGCGTTTATTACAAATAAAATAAAATAATACTCGTAAAGTCACGAGAATAGATAAGAAAATATGCTTTGCTGTATCAAGTTAGCCAAGCCTTCTCAAGGTCGAAGATCAAGTAGTAAAGTACCACATTATACTTCTACAGTTAAGCATTCATGATTATTACTTTTGTCACGGCAGCTGAGTGTTTGTCACTTGATCCGTCTGCAAATCCATCGCTTTTTTATTGTCTCTTGAAACACCATTTTAGAGTATGTAGTTAAGTTCCCTATAGTTCTTGTTAATATTATGCGAATTTAGGATTCAGGTTCGATCATAGGGAACCATTGTTTGGGTTAAAAGATCTGAAGATTATTTGTCTTTGTAAATACAAAAAAAGTCTACACTACGATGTCTTTGTGTTTAAATTAGATAAGGAGTATTAACTAATCAATTAGTTATTGGTCTTTTATTAGACCGCAATCAATTCATAAAGAAATGGCATATAGATGAAAATGTCCATGTATGCTTGATTTAATATTCCAATATCTCAATGTACTAATCCGAGATCTCGATTTACTAATCCGAGATCTCGATTTACTAATCCGAGATCTCGGTTTACTAATCCGAGATCTCGGTTTACTAATCCGAGATCTCGGTTTACTAATCCGAGATCTCGGTTTAGTGATTTGTCATGCGCAAGCCTCACTTTGATTCTTGCAAATGGAAGGAGGGACGTTTGAGAGAAGTACAGCATCTGAAGTAAGTAATTGCTGTATCTGTACAAGTTTAATTCATAAGTGACATTCTTTTTCAATCAGATGAAAATCATTATAACGAAAGTGACGAAGCGAGATACTTTATGTGACAAATGCATTTGGTTTATTGCACAAGTCAGAAACATCGCACAGTTACACAACCTATATTTCTGAAGTCATTAACACAGAAAAACAAAAGCCACGGAGCTTGTGCTATTATTTTGAGGATAACGTTTTGATCGCAATATATAGGCCTGCTGCAAGACATTTTGTAATGTAACTAAAATATGATTTAACAATTTGTGTATATACCATACCTATTTGCATCTCGTTTTCTGTTTAACTATAAGACATGTGTGATCCACGAAACCCAAACGGTGTTAAATCATTTTAAATCGGATATAAATTACCACCTAACCTCCACCCCACCCACCCCCGAGGCCTGCAGACAATACTTCTTGACATTATTTCTTCAGATCAAAACATTTCTTTAGTTCATGCGAAAAACTGTACAAATGTGACGTTATGGCTAAAGGTCGGTACACCCATAAATGAAAACATTTCTCGGAATAATTTTAACTGATTTAAAATACTAGTCACTTTGAAGGCTCAGATACAAAAAATTATAAAGAATAGCACTGTTATTGTAACTAAAAATCTATTGATGTTCATAGACCAATTATAACATTCTTTTCTCCATGATTTGCAATGGCGTAATATAATCAGAACAGCAAATTAAACAAAAATTATTTATCCTTAGTTGTACGGTGAGGAGCAAATCCTCAGAATGTCTTACTCGAGTTTATTTAAAATTACAGGAAAGGAAATTCTTTGGAACTGGACCAGTTTTAGAAGGGCAGTTTAGTGGTTCTAATCTTTCCAAAGGAACTATGTTTTCAAGATTTTGTTTACTTCAGACTTATCTTGCACTGAGAAATGGTGTTAAACTCAACAAGAACAACATGTATACATTACATGTCCACTTTAAAATATGTAATCAATTGATTATATATTGTTTTATTTAAATTTTAATTTGATTAATTAATCTCTGTATACCTATTCATCTACTGTATGTGATCATTTATTAATCCACCTGTCTGTCCTTCCAATTATCCATAAATTGAAGCAAACATAGCTTAAGAGATGTCATTCTGTGTTGTGGTGTACTGTTGCATGTACATGTGTATGACAGCAGCAGCAAGAAGGGTAAACAGACCGAAACTATTTCAGACAAAATAAAAAAAATGAACCCGAAACTAGTTCAAACCGAAACTATTTCAGGCAGACGAGACTAGAGAGAGAATGGCGAATAGACAAGTTTTCACCAAAAAAAGTCTCTACGGAGAGAGTAAATAGACCAAGTTTTCAAACCTCTATGGAGACTAAACTATTTCAGACAAAACGAAATTGTTATGGTTTTAACCGAATATTTGATCAAGTAACTAATTTCACAGTAACTAACAATAATTCAGGTACTTATGCACAATACTGAATGTAAGATATATTTTTATTTCATGTATGGTAGTTCATAATGGACGAAGGTAGAGAACTTGAGGATTTCTTGAAGAAAAGGGGACTTCAGCAAGATTTGATTGAGAAAATCCAAGAGCAGAAGGTACAATAGACTAAAAAGTTTGGTGTTGTCCATAATTTCCCTTTTCAGGATGGGAGTAAGTTACATGATTGATCTAATTGTGTGGCAGCCTAAGTGGTTATGTCTACCTCGGATGCATGAGGTCACAGTTTTGAACCCCGTTTAGTCATAGCAAAGACTTATAAAAATGGTACTAGTACCTGCCTCACTTGGTGCTCAGCATTAAGAGGTTAGTGTTAATTTGACTGGATGGGACATCATGCTACATGTCTTCATCATGATTCCAAAGGGCTAGACATCACTATAAATTGCCACACTGCAGACATCATAACAGTGTAACTGAAAAACTATTAAAGCTACATTAAAAATCCAAATCAGACACACACACATAAATATGTATCAGCTTACTTTACTCACTGGCATGACTGATGCTATTTTGATCATAGTTTGCATGTCTGTCGTCTGCTCTTAAACATGATAATGTTACCATGATAAACTGAGTAAATTTACTAAATTGTTAAGATAAGTAGACACATATTTAATAGAGACTTCATATAAATTTAGTACCAGTATTATGTGTGTAAGCTTTTGAAGAAATGTGTAAAAGACACCACTGTCTTAAATATTTATTGAACTTCATTCTTATTTTTTAGTCTTAATTTTCCAATTGTATCTTGTGGCTCAAATAGTTTCAAAGAATATGACCCAATTATTGGAACCTTTGAAAGGACATAGCCATTATAAATATAAACCTTTTGAAGTCCATTATGTCATGGCCTGAAAAGTTTGTGAAGTTAAGGTTCTTACCATCATTACGTTTGGTAAATAATACATGCAGCTTTTATTTATTTACATTTTACTGCTATGTAAATTGGTACATGTTTTTTTTAAAATTAGTAACCTAAACAATAGAAAACAAGGAGCCATGTGGCTAGTATCAAACCTATATATAGACCTCCATATATCCCTTGTTTGTTAATACTATGCATTAATGCTCTCATTAACAACGTTTCAAATTTTTAAAAAGTTCTCAATGAATGATTCATGGCCCTAGACATATCAGTTTTGCTCAAATGACATCATTTTCATTTTTCTTATTCTGTCTGTCTGTCTCTAATTTAAAGAGTTATCTGATAATACATAAAGCAATGTATAGTATATGCATAGAACACAACATTAGAGTCTGCAACATTTACATATGCAGGCGTCAAAGATTAGGTTATCGGCTGTAGATATTTACAAAATTGGCAGTAATATGGTATGCAAGAACTGTCCATGTCATGTATGTATACAGTAGTAATATGAAACAGTATGACAATGAAACAAGTTATTTGTCCTATACTTGTCAGATGCATTAAAAACAAAAGTATTGCCTACTGCATCCTTTAACATTAAAAAATTCAAGAAGAGGTAAAAAGAATGCCAGCAAGAAATTAAATATTTTAGTTGTGATGCTAACAAGACTAATATGTTATCCATTCTATCATTTTCTGGAACAATGTGAAGTCTTCGCTCTACTGATATATCTCAACTTCTGTTTAGTGAGAAAGAGAGGAATACACCACAGCCTGCTGATCAAATTTTCTTTTCAGCCACTTGTCCAGTGATTTATGAAATGTCACTTGTCCCCTCTACATTTTCACTTGTCCCAAAATTTCAGTCTCTTGCCTGAACTGGATTAGATGTATGTATTATAATCAGTATATTACATGTTAGACAAAATAATGTACAACATATTTATTTTTCAAAGGCTTTTATGTTTTAGTTTATGTTACTTTAAAGGTAGCTTATATAAACTAATTCTTGTTCCAGTATGGTAGAATCCTTCAGCAAGAATGGACATTCAATTACTGGAATGTTTCTCACAAGACTCAGTAAAAGGAAAAAACAAAATCTTTTACCTTGAGTTTTTTTTAAAGTTTAAAACCATTCTTCTCCTGGAGTGCACACGCCATTTCTACATCAATATATTGTGTTTCATCTTGGGCCATGGTGTAGACTGTTAAAAATTTGTTTTGGATTTCATTCTTATTTAGTTTTAAAATAGCCTTCCTAGTGGAGTGTTAGCAGTTCTAACTTCCAGGATTCTTTACACATTCCGGTTAGTGTTATGCATACACATTGGTGCACATAATTTTCAAGATTCAAAACTCCCATGAAATGTGCTTGATTAATACTGCATTTTTCAGTTCCATGCACAAATACATGTACATTGGCTGAATTTCCTATCTGTGCCAGTTTGGGATATTGTTTGTAATAACTGGACAACATATTTTCTCCTACTCAATAAATTCAAACCAAAAGTATCAGACAATTATTTGGCTCATAGTTTTGTCATGTTTGATTTTTGTTCATACCATATTATCTGGCTTATGTTGCTTGAGAAGAACAGTTACATCAGTCTCATTGGCAACTTTACATTGTATCCTTATCTTTTATCTCATGATCTTCCTCACAAAAATGATTTAGTAAACTAATTTTAACCAAATAGAAAAGATCCCTTGATTGGACAATTTCTTCTACTATAGTGATCATATCAAACGTCTGGTAAATGCAAACACATACCGCTGCTTTAGTGTAATTATTCGACTTAAAATGCAATCCAACATGATGAAGCCAATCATCTGTTTAATCAATTATAAAATTAGCAACTCATTACTGTCATTTATTCAGTTCATAAATGAAAAGGACACTTATGCTAATTAATAGCCTTTCATTAATTTCAGTTCATGGTGGATTGAAATCATATGGTGATCTGCTCATGAGTGTCTGTTTAGTAAATACAATAACAAGGTCATTAACAAGATGCTATTTCATCATGTCAAATTTGTTTCTTTTTAGATGTTTGATTGGTTGATAATTTGGCCACTTAGACCAATATGCAGTCAAGCAGTAATATAATTCATGCACATATGTATTTAATTCAAGCATTTATGTATACCCAAAGGTCATGAATGGCCAGATAAAGGTTGATACAGTGATTCAAGTAAGAAAATATGTGCTTTCCCAATTTGTTTTAAAACAGGGATAAAATCACTTGTCCTGGACTAAGGTCTTTATACAATTGACTTTTCCAGCTTTGAAAATGTATTATAGTCTTTTACATAAGGCTATATGTTTTCATCAGCCATCAGCTATGCACAATGGAGCCAACAGTGAGTCAATTTTTAATGTTACCAATCTCTCACATTTACTTGCACATATCACAAGAAATTTGTATTACTGAAATGATTGACTGTACTATTTTATGTTTGTGTTTTAGATTGACTGCCAAACCCTGTGTGCAATGCCAGACAGTCAGTTACAATTGTATATTCCAAAGCTTGGTGATGTATATGCCACAAAAAGATTTTGCCAGGAATTATTCAGCAAACAACAGAAGTATAACAGAAAAAACACATTGTTGGAGAAGCTCCGTTGTAAACTCGGATCAAAATACAATAAACATGATGTCCGTGATGAAGAGGAGTCATCAGATCAAAGAAAAGCCAGGCTTTTGGGAAATGCAAATGCTTCAAAAAATGAGAGAAAGATTGAACTTGGCTGGTGTGATTTTAATATATGCTCTGAAAAGTACCAACAGGTTAGAAATAAAAATGGTGGTGGAACAAGGGAAGCAAAAGTGAGCAAATATTGGAAAGCAGAAGACATTCTTGAATATGGAAAGGGACTTTTTTTCCCTGGAGGTGTATCAAAAAAAGGGCTTGAATCAGAATTTGAATTTCATTTAAAAGATTTCCAGCAGTCAGCAGTTGATGATTCTGCAACAGTGGAAGATCTGTACAAAATAACACAAATGAGAATACTTAGATTCTATGTTTATACAAGAAAAAAGCAGCCTGTTGTTATTGTAGAGGCAAGTGATAAAGATCTTTTAGAGGGGAATTTTTCTGGATTAACCACTCGTGTTGGGAAATCAGTCCTGGGATTAGATTTTCCGTCTGCCTCAGCCTCTGTCAATCCTCTGCCAACAACATACACAGCATTATGTGCAACACCAACAGCACTGAATGGCTCAACACCATCATCAACCATGCAATCCAGTGATTCAAATCTGCAGTCAAGTTTGTTGACAGTTCAAGTAGATAATGAAATGTTTTCACTTTGTGCTGAAAGTTACAAACTTTTGTCATCAGAGGAGTCTCCTTCAGTGTCGTGCAATTCCTTACCCAATACTTCAACATCAGAGGCTGGAAATTTATGCATGGATGAAATGGATGATATTGTTGTGTTTGAATCAGTATCTTCTGAATCTGTCAATACATTATCACCAGAAATTCCAGCTCCACAAACATTTCAAACTGCACAGGAGCAAGAGAAACTTCCATCAACACTTAGAATACATCAAGGTAACTGTTTTAATGAACTGATAAGGCTGTATCAGAAGGAAGAGATGTGTCTTAGCAGTTGCACAGTGAAAAGGGTATTACCCAATGGAGAAGATGAAAGAGGTGAAGGTGTTGGACTTCTCAGAGATATTTTCACTGAATTCTGGGAAAGCTTCTATTCCAAATGTTGTGAGGGTGCTGATATCAAGGTTCCTATTTTGCGACATGATATGGGTGAAGATGAATGGAAATCAGTAGGTAGAATCATATGTGATGGTTGGTCAACCTTGAAATACTTTCCAGTGCAACTTGCACAACCTGTACTTGAAGATGCAATATTTGGTATGATTACAGTAAGTCTTACAACAACCTTTCTTGGCTTCATACCACTTTCAGAAAGAACCATCATTCAAGCAGCATTAGATAACTTTGAATTGGTTGATATGAATGACCTGTTGGAGGTTTTGGAATCCCATGAGTGTAAAAAGTTGCCAACACCTGCAAACATCCAGTCAATCATTGAGGAAATTGCACACAAGGAAATCTTACAGGAGCCAAAGTTTGTCATTGAAAGTTGGAGAAAGTTGTTTGGAACCAATCTGGAAATAGATCAATATGAGCTTTGTGACATTTTTAAAGAAAAGCAGCCAACAGTGAAGAAAATATTGAATGCTTTGAACTTTCCAGATGTGATGGACTGCAGCCAGCAGAGCACAGCTAACTACCTGAAACGTTTTATAAAAGGGTTGGACAAGAAAGGTATGGAAAACTTTCTGCGGTTTTGCACAGGTTCCAATCTGATGAGTGAGAAGATCACTGTTGAGTTTACAAGGTTATATGGCTTTGAAAGACGCCCAGTAGCACATACCTGTGGAAGTATTCTACAAATGCCATCAACTTATGAAACCTTTTCAGATATGCGAGAAGAATTTGAAAATATCTTATCAAGCAATGTTTGGGAGATGAGTTTTGTTTAATGTGAATCAAAGCATATAGGAACGATGTTAAGTGTTAGGGTTGTTTCTTAGTACATGCAGTATTACTACATATAATATTATTTGACCTATGACATTGTCAACTGTGATAAGATCTCTCCATGTAATAAAACCCAGAAAACATTCAGAATAATGTGCTTAGCAGTCCAGAATGTTTCATTACCATTTTATATCTTCAGAGAAGGGTGACACTAATTTCATTTAGAGATGCTGCTGAATATCAACTGATGTAAGAGGTAATTCAAATTCAAAGATAGATGGTACCATCATTACATTCATTGATCATCATTTAATATCAGTATATTATTGTTTTTAATTCTTAAATGTTCATTACAATGTTTACAATTCTTTGTTACTGTTCAGATCTCTTTGTAGTTTTCTTGTTTCATTGTAATATTACAATTTATTGGAATACCTGCTTATTCCGAAGGGAAAACAGAAAATAATGTTTTGTCCTGAAAAGGTCAGAAAAATAATGCATAATTATGTTCAATTTGTATTATGTGAAACATTGCTTTTAAGTTTGTGTAACTGGATAATATATTCAGACTTATAAAACAACTTTGTTACTTACCATTATAATTTTGTTCCATGGTTCTTTTAAAAGCATGACAGTTTAAGGACATTGAAATAAATCTTGGTTCTATATTTCAGGCTTCTGATGATTACATCACAGCATGTACTTTGATTAATAATGAGCTTTATGTTTGTGTCCATAAATTTAGATGATATATATTTTTTTGTATTTTGACAGTCATAAAGTAAATGAGCTACATTTGTTTCTTTGTGGGAAATGTTCCAATAGAGCACATGCTCCATTTCTTCTCAGGATAAAAGTTACCTTGTTTCTGTCCATCTTAGGATTGAAGTTGTGATTGATAACCGTTTTTTACATCTTCATTATGATTCAGAATTTTCCAAACAGGTTTCATGTTTCAATTACTGAAATGGTGTTATTTCTTTTATATCAAATTAATGTTTTAGTGTAAATTAATTCAATTGATTTATAAGTATATTATGTATAGATTGCATAATATAATATTATTTTTAATGAATCTTGTCTCTGGAATAAAAGAATAATGACTCTTGGAAGTCTTTGCTGCTGAGTGTCATATTGCAGGACATGTGATAAAAGTCAGTATTACTATTTTGCTTTTACTCCATGATGGAACTGATTCTCCCCGCTTTATATCTGTCGATCAATCATACTACGTTTATGAATAATAGCTTGAATTCTAGTAAAGAGATTTACAATTTACTTGTTTAATTCATAGATGGGATAAAATTGACATATTTGGTTTCATTTTTTAGTGACTTACTTTAGAATATAAAATAAAAATGGTATTTTCAATCAAGCATTACTGCAAAGATTTGGTTTATAGAGTTATGTTTTGGCGGAACAAAAATATCATGAGGTCTTTTGTCGATGCATACCTTATCCCCATCCTCATCCAATCGTTATGTAAGCATACCATGGATTACTATACAGCTGAAATAGATTGTTGAGTTTTATACTCTTCTTCATATCTTGGACTATTTGATCCTGTGAAAGTTTATAAAATACGTACGATTAACCATAGTTGTTTTTTTAATTATCTGTATCAAATGAGCATCTTTGCAAGAGAATTTCCATTTGGACACTGACATCATCGTAGAAACTGACACTATGCAAAAAAAATTTCAACGTATGGAAGTGTTTTTGGCAACATTCAAGCCAAGACAGGAAACTACAAGGAGGGAGTGTTCTTTATACATTCATTCCATGTATGCCCAGTACGAAATGTCCTTTTGGCTTTAACATCAGCACAATATAGGTCATACATGGCTGCCAGTAAAACTGATGGATGAAGAACCTGGGAAAACCTCGATAAGAACCATCGACCTATGGGAAGTCACTGGCAAGCTTTCTCACCAATCTACATAGGCCAGTCCCGAGAATCTAACAAAAGGGGATAGAGGTAGGATGGCAGATATCGGTAAAGTTTGGCCCTTTTGACTACACGGCCATGTGGGGTCCCTGCTACGAAATAAAGCTTTGCATATGTTGTAATTACTCACAATTCTTTGAGCTTCATTTATGTTTGTTATAGTTGCGTATAATTTAACAATGAAAATTGGCTTAAATTAAGAGTATGCTACAAGCATTGTATGGCTAGCATGCCTGCCGAACAGTGAAGATGCTGCCATTCGATAATGGGCAAATACTTTAAAAATGAGTGTGGAATATGCTAAATAAAATGACTAACCAAAAAGAGGCAATTGAAATTCAAAAAAATTAAAGTTTTGGTTTGGTTTAATGCTTTATAGTACAGCAACAAACGTTAGTTACCAATGGCACAACAAAACAGGTTATTTAAGTAATTGGAGTAAAGTGCCTCTCTCAAGAGCAAGCCACTATAACCAACCAAGGCTGTATGATTCGAACTCGCAGTCCTTCAGTAATGAGTCTGACACGCTAACCTTTGAACCAGTTACAGTGCTTTACGTATCGTTACTACTGACCATACTATTGTTTTTATACTCCTTATCTCTCTCGCTGTAAGTTTGTCATGTTTGCCATCATAGACTTCGTCTAATACGAATCCGATACGCCCTTTGATTTCCGCCTGTGTCTTGCGACGATGAGAGAGAGAGAGAGATCGGTGTATGCTGGATCCTTTTTTCTCTCGGGGGAACATTGTATATATCGTCCATATCTGGATATTTGTTTCTCGATTAATCTGTCAGTTTTTACCTTCATAGATCCAGGGAAAAATTGAGTTTGATCATGATCAGTCAAATTAAAAATTTACATGCTAACACGCAAAGAGAGAGAGAGAGAGAGAGAGAGAGAGAGAGAGAGAGAGAGAGAGAGAGAGGTCTTAAACCAGTTAAGTATTTACAAATGTTACATTTATATGTTAATGAGAACTTAAAAACAGAATCAAGCATACAATTGATTATAAGTAATTATATAAGTGCCACCTAGCCAAGTACGGTCTTCTCGTTTCGACACGCAAGTGCGATAGTTGTATTTAGTATCATGTAACATTGAAACTGCTTCAGTCCTACTAGGCTGCTTAGAATATGTTTACGTTTTTGTTGCAGGATTCATGTTACTCATTCAGAAATAATTAAAATGCATCGTAAACCCTATATGCAATCTCCATATAACATTTGCAGAAATCCACGGAAGGAACGTTTCTTTATTTTACTTTTAATGTATTGTTACATTGACGGATATCCTCTTTTGTATCCATGTACCATTTATTTTACGGCAGCCCAGCACACTGTGGAAAGATTGCTGCATTTTTATTATTTTAATTGTTAGAGTTATAAGATTTCAATGGGGCTGCAGAGGTGATCGTGTGTGTATCATACCAACACCATTTTCATTTAGAACTATATTAAATATTTTCCTAAGTTTCGCTATGTTGAAAATGTCGTTCATTAAGGAAAAGCGATGACATGATTTAAAAAAAGAAATGCAGGCATTTTGGACATATTAATCATGCAGGGCGTTGGGCCAGAACACCTTTTTATATATAAGACCATTACCTATGAAGTGTTCAAGTGAGAAACCATATATCAATAGTATTATTTGCTCAGATGGTGTGGCGACAGCACTTAATTATGGCTTCTACAAAGGCCATGTTATCGGATATTAAATCAGGACGATTTGTATTTATTTAGTTTACTAGCAGTGCATGGTAAGAAGTGTTGCTGGAGAAAAGATAATTTCGTGTTGATATGACCATTCATCCAGTAGGAGTAGCGACATAAAAACAACTATCATTATGACTGCATAGAGTTAAAAAAAAAAAAGAAAAAAAATGCCAAAACAAGTAAAATCATTTTCATTTAGCACCCATTAGATCTCAATACAAAGGTATTTTGCTATGTTTCTTGACCATCAGCTGTGGGAGGAGTGAGCAATAAAAACTCAAAGCGGGCAACCTATCGACGGCGGCACATCTTCGCCTAACCTCCGTTAATATTGATGCATACAGAGCTAATAAAAATGCGATGTAGCATAATAGTCAAAATATGATAATTACTAGAATTTACATAAATGATATGACTTTAATAGGAAAGCAAATATAAACACCTTTATATCGCCTCCCAGAAATAATTCCTTGTTATTAACTGTTTGACATGCATTGAGGAAGGTTTTTGTGACAAATTAAGATGCATATAAATTGCTACATCTGGCATCAAGACATGTCACAGTTGTGTTAAAAGCCAGTTGCGTAAGCGCAAATATAAGTCTATTGCCTCGGTGATAGCTTTCGGTAGATTCCAGTTGTTTTCTTCCATATGGAGACAACAAAGTTCGAATAATTCTTCCTCGCAAGGATATATCGTTTCCTCAGCACATTCCACGCGGCACACTTCTATCTCCTCTTCTGAAACATCACACAAATGATCTTCTGCATTCTCCATATCTGGCAATAAGTGTAGACTCAGTGGCCTAGCCGCTGGAGAGTTGTTTCGGTTTGCTCTTATTCTGTGTGTATTCCAAACCATCATAACGTCGTCTAATTCATCCTGAAATAAAAACAAGTACGTATTCGTTCTGGCATGGTGATATTGGTACACAGAAAAAATATCAGGTAGACATCAATTATAAAAGTTGGAAAAGTCTTCTAAATTGAGCAAACAAAAGCCGTTTAAAAAGAATTCCATGAAGAGGCTAAAACAACAAATAAATACGTTAAAATTCCATAAGAAGAACAAGGCAAAAGCGTGGAGTATGCATTTTTCTATGCATTTGAATTTGCACAAATTTTATACGAAAGTTTCTAAAACAGATCCTCTTGAATGTAATCATTGGCCTAATAGCAACATCTCTTATGTTGTTAAAGTGCACTTGTCTAATTATGACTATTTAATTTGTGTTCTTTTTGCTCGGGTTCCTGTATTTTGTACTGTGTTTTATGTGTTGAGACGAGACTACATGTAATTTGTTTTCAAATCTGGTGAAATTTATTCAATGCTCAGAGCCAATATAAACTAAACAATTATATTTTGTTTAATCAGGTGATACTAACGACAAACGTTATTACATTATTACCACAGAAACATCCATTGTGTGTGTTCTTTATATGTTTGGAACAATTTTGAAATTCCCCCCCCCCCCGAAGAAATTTGTTTATGAAATACATTTATTAAGTATGATGCTGGGGGTAAGTTATCATTATTTAAATATTCGTCTCGAAGTTCTATAATTTAGAGAAGACGGAGACACATGCATACATACCTACATGTATGTACCTACCTACACACACACACACACACATATATATATATATATATATATATATATATATATATATATATATATATATATATATATATATATATATATATACTGTACCTGCAATAACCTCATAAGGCAAAATTGTACGAGGTTGATGTCTAGTGCATTCCCTGAGAATAATCCACTATCTCGAAGTACCTTTAGTTCTTCCATCCAAATTTGACAGCACTCTTTTCTAAGTATTCCCCACCATGACTCAATCCTGGTATTAAGAGTACTTTTGCCATATATAAAAGCTCTATCATTTTCAATATCCAGGTCATCAGATCGTCGAAGGAACTTTTGCATAGCGGCAACTCTGACGTTTTCTGTACCCATATCGCCACGCATAAACGTTGGACATCCTCCATATTCTTCAACAGCATCAAGAAAATAATTTGCAATGACTTTTGGGTCACTGTTAGATCTTCCAGCCTTTAACCAGATAATTTTCCTGGAATATCCATCAATGCAGCCATTTATGCACAATCCATACGGTTTAAGTTTGTCATATGAGTCAATGTGCCAGCAGTAGTTTGGGCCTTTGGAGAAGTACTGTCGGCGTCTTAAGCATCGTCTTTGTCTTAATTTAACTCCTTGTGGATCCAGCATCCTAAGCATGAGTCTAATATCTTCTTTATTTACTTTCAAACCATTTAAAAGGCACTTTTGACACATCCATCTGTATCCATGCATCTGTCCAGATGTTGTTAACTGATATTCAATAAATGAAAGCACAGTCTCTAAATCAGAATAGCCTTTCCTCCTTGTCAATTTTAGTTCACGCAATTTCCGTTTTAGATGACGCACAGAGATCGTCATGTTGTGCTTTATTGATAAAATCATTGTTATTTCGTCATATGTGAAGCCCATATAGAAGTACAGCTCAATTAAATGCCTTGTGTACATCTGAAACATGAAGATAAAAAATGAATTTAAAATTAGTAGCTTCTAACCCCATTTCCTACATACAAATATGTAGCTGTCGTTGAACTTTGGTTCTTATTTAGATACGATAAATCGCCTGGTCAGAATTTCTGCTTCCACCAAATGTCACATTAATGACATCATCTTCCACGAAAATAAAAATGAATTAGAATCTAATTTGGGTGAAGTTCCAGTTTCTAATCCGATCATTGAACTCTGGTTCTTACTGAGATACGATATCACTATACTAACTCAACCAGTCAGCTTTTGTGAGGTGTCCTATTGTAACAAATAATCTACACATTTTGTATGTTTTTCGTTCCCTGGAGATTTGCTAAATAGCGAAAAATTTGATCTGCATTTAATCGAAAGCGGTTATAAAGCCGAAACAGAAAATACAATGTTTGTTTTAGTATTGCCCATGGATTTAACACAGGAAGGTCAAACAACAAGTGTTTTTCAATCGGTTTTGAACAGGTTTATCGCAGTAGAAAGTTCAGTGATTTAAGTTATATGCAGTGGCGTAGCGAGGATATTTGGCGCCCAGGGCAATACACCCAAATTTGCGGCCCTCTTGCGCACTTATGTTGATACCTTGGGCCAATTTGGCGCCCGGGGCCAATGCCTCTCCTACCCCTCCACCCCCCCACCCCCCTCGGTCGCTACGCCACTTCTTAAATGTAGCTATTTCCATAACATGCCACGTAACCTAAACCGATTTGTGGTCAGGGTGCATATAAATCAGTGCCTAACATAAGTAAAATAGTCTTGGTGCATTGAAGTTCTACTTATTTTACTGGATTTCATACAAATAAGCGATAAAATGAAGGAAACGTCTATGGAACTTGACTAGTTTAATATCACAGTGTCACCTAGATTGTGTGCCATATGCATGCGTGTGTGAGTGTTTTCTTTTTCTGCAGATTATATTTATTATCTCTAGATTATCAGAAATGTTAGATTGTAAGGTGACCTTGTGATGGTTATCTGACCCAGTAGTCAACCTA
This sequence comes from Unio pictorum, assembly GCA_030141615.1. Lineage (NCBI taxonomy): Eukaryota > Metazoa > Mollusca > Bivalvia > Unionida > Unionidae > Unio > Unio pictorum. Next base: position 13,094,849 of record JARLTB010000048.1, read on the forward strand.
TTACGAGGGTAAAATATTTTTTTAAAAAGAAAATAAATAGTGGAAAGATATCTATAGAAACCATTTATGAAACAGTATATCAAAGTTACTTTTCCAGGACCTTTAAATAACATCACATCAACTTTACAGGACGTGGATAAGTCCTGTTTGTTTCTTAACTTACTATAATGACCAACCCCAACCCATTGTTCTCCGGTCTTGTACATCTCACACAAAAAATAAAGTAAATCTGCTAAGCAGTGCACCTTCTTTATAATGTTCTATATCTGAGCCTTAAAAGTGACTAGTATTTTAAATCAGTTAACATTATTCCGAGGAACGTTTTCATTTATGGGCGTAGCGACCTTTAGCCATAACGTCACATTTGTACAGTTTCTAGCATGAACTAAAGAAATGTTTTGATCTGAAGAAATAATGTCAAGAAGTATTGTCTGCAGGCCTCGGGGGTGGGTGGGGTGGAGGTTAGATGGTAATTTATATCCGATTTAAAATGATTTAACACCGTTTGGGTTTCGTGGATCACACATGTCTTATAGTTAAACAGAAAACGAGATGCAAATAGGTATGGTATATACACAAATTGTTAAACCATATTTTAGTTACATTACAAAATGTCTTGCAGCAGGCCTATATATTGCGATCAAAACGTTATCCTCAAAATAATAGCACAAGCTCCGTGGCTTTTGTTTTTCTGTATTAATGACTTCAGAAATATAGGTTGTGTAACTGTGCGATGTCTCTGACTTGTGCAATAAACCAAATGCATTTGTCACATAAAGTATCTCGCTTCGTCACTTTCGTTATAATGATTTTCATCTGATTGAAAAAGAATGTCACTTATGAATTAAACTTGTACAGATACAGCAATTACTTACTTCAGATGCTGTACTTCTCTCAAACGTCCCTCCTTCCATTTGCAAGAATCAAAGTGAGGCTTGCGCATGACAAATCACTAAACCGAGATCTCGGATTAGTAAACCGAGATCTCGGATTAGTAAACCGAGATCTCGGATTAGTAAACCGAGATCTCGGATTAGTAAATCGAGATCTCGGATTAGTAAATCGAGATCTCGGATTAGTACATTGAGATATTGGAATATTAAATCAAGCATACATGGACATTTTCATCTATATGCCATTTCTTTATGAATTGATTGCGGTCTAATAAAAGACCAATAACTAATTGATTAGTTAATACTCCTTATCTAATTTAAACACAAAGACATCGTAGTGTAGACTTTTTTTGTATTTACAAAGACAAATAATCTTCAGATCTTTTAACCCAAACAATGGTTCCCTATGATCGAACCTGAATCTTAAATTCGCATAATATTAACAAGAACTATAGGGAACTTAACTACATACTCTAAAATGGTGTTTCAAGAGACAATAAAAAAGAGATGGATTTGCAGACGGATCAAGTGACAAACACTCAGCTGCCGTGACAAAAGTAATACTCATGAATGCTTAACTGTAGAAGTATAATGTGGTACTTTACTACTTGATCTTCGACCGTGAGAAGGCTTGGCTAACTTGATACAGCAAAGCATATTTTCTTATCTATTCTCGTGACTTTACGAGTATTATTTTATTTTATTTGTAATAAACGCCCTTATAATATAATCTACAGTTACAACTTACCTCAGATGCTTGAATATTTCGCCTCCAACCTTTAGCAGTATATCAACAATAAGCACATTCAGTCAAAACGAGGCCACAAGATGAAAAATTCTTCAATTTAAATCTATAGAGTAAACCGAGATCTCGGATTAGTAATTCGAGATCTCGGATTAGTAAACCGAGATCTCGGATTAGTAAATCGAGATCTCGGATTAGCAAACCGAGATCTCGGATTAGTAAACCGAGATCTCGGATTAGTAAATCGAGATCTCGGATTAGTAAATCGAGATCTCGGATTAGTAAATCGAGATCTCGGATTATTAAATCGAGATCTCGGATTACTAAATTGAGATCTCGGATTAGTAAATCCAGATCTCGGATTAGTAAATCGAGATCTCGGATTAGTAAATCGAGATCTCGGATTACTAAATCGAGATCTCGGATTACTAAACCGAGATCTCGGATTAGTAAATCGAGATCTCGGATTAGTAAACCGAGATCTCGGATTAGTAAACCGAGATCTCGGATTAGTAAATCGAGATCTCGGATTAGTAAACCGAGATCTCGGATTAGTAAACCGTGATCTCGGATTAATAAGCCGAGATCTCGGATTAGTAAATCGAGATCTCGGATTAGTAAATCGAGATCTCGGATTACAAAATATGTGAAGTGTGTCCCTTCACGGGCTCCGTACAGAAGAAACCAGCTGACAGCGAGAAATCAGGCTGTGCATGTGTTCTTTTGTGATATATGTAAAATCAGGGACATATTTAAGTATGGGAATACATTTATTTTGGGAGTACTTTATTAAACTAATAAAGTGAAAAAATGTACCACTTTCAAAAATAAACTTTTTAGCTAAAACAACATCAGCTAGATGTTTATTTGCGTGCTGTTTTCTATAAAAAAAAATGTAACTATTGATGATTGAATTTCATCAAACTTTCAGGACCTACCTGAACTTTCAAGCTTTTTAGATATGTGCTGTAAAGAAAAGGTCTGTCTTCAGAACTTTTTAAATATTTCTTTACTAAAATATTTCTGTCCATTAAAACATATCTCCCAAGGTCACATACATACATACATGTTATGTTTGAATGCAAATTAATAATAATTTAAATTGTATGTGTCATTCACAGCTGTGTGAATCAGTTATCATAGAGTGGTGTGTAGCATTGATGGTGCTTTCTTGATGGAAAATAATTCATCTCATCTTTGTAGAGAACATTAAAAATTTGTATTCACACATGTACCCAGAAAACCTCTCAGAACTAAATTCACCAAAATGAAGTCGCTTTGATATTAAAGTAGTAGCTTAGTTACAAATTTTCCTCCATAAAATAAAATAAATCAATAAACTTGAAAACATTAAGAACAAAAAATTAAGTTTGGTTTTATTGGCGCTATGTCTTTAAAAAAATTTACTATTATACAAGTTGTATCAAATATATTACAATTTTTCATTTCTCAATCCATTACATTGGCCATTTAATTAACCCCTCCATGCTTGTTTCACATTGAAATACTGGTCGATTGGTATGAACCAATCATCTCACTACCACTGTTCTGCAAGCAAGTGCTGTGCACCTATACTTCATGGGGATGGATAATAGGTGGCAGAGACATCTGAGTAATTGGAAGTTGAAAATTCAGTGCATAATGGCCACATACTGAAAGATTTTAGATTGCTTCAGAACTAAATCCCAGAGGCAGATACATTTCACTTTCATTTTAGACAATAATCATGTCAAAACAACTTCTGTATTCATTGCATGAGATTTTAGAAAGGTATATTTGTTTCTATGCACAACTTTTGTTTGCTTTTTATCATCCGTGTCAAAGATGTGTGTGCATTCCTAATTCATGTTGTTTTGATTTAAATCATTATGGTGCTGATTTGATGATTGATATGTGGCCATATTTAGAATGTTGTTTTCACTACTTTTAAATAAATGGTCATTTTGATGGTGTTTTGATAAGAAGAAATCTTTTGGGTTCTGCTTGGTGAAAAATTAAAATTACTAACTGTCAGTATGACCACCATGGTGCCTGTCTTGAAACTATTGGTAGTCTACTACTGTCAAAATGTATGGCTATATCAACATGGGTTTTTGGCTTTTTATGATGCCTAGTTGTCCTGAATAAAAGTTGTGCCAATTGTACATCCATTATGGCACCCAAATAACTGTATTGAAAATATTATTGACATTACTTCCTCTGATGATCTTTATAACACTAGGATTTCATCCAGAGAATTCTCATGATTTATAACTGTATTAAATGACAGTGGTTTACATTTGACATCCATTATATCCACCAGTACCGCTTTTTGAAAATCTTTTTACAGCTGAGGAATATTAGAGATATTAGTTTGAACACTCAGCAGTTGCAATAAGAACTGGTCATGTCTTGAATTCCCATAATTCTTTTCACTAATTAGAGCAACAAACCTTTGGAGAGACTTTAAATTTCAGAGAAATCTCAACTAACCTTTACACTTGATGAGAGGCACAGCTTTTAGCTTTGAGAGCAGGATAAAATGTATCCTATTTTTAAAAATAAGTATTCCAATAAATCATGCATACTTTAATTACACCTTACTGTACTGCAGAATCAGTTACATAAAAAAATAGAAAACATAGTATTGTATAATATGTACACTACATTGTGAAGCAGGATCATTGTCAGTAATGGTAGTAATTAATGTCAGCAATAGTAAGTATACACATGTTTGTGTAATACATGACTTTGAGGCAGCAGAGATTCTCATACAGTATGGCCATCTTGTGTACAAGCTGTGGATTTATTGGCTGTCTAACAAAACCCAAAGCTTACTGGTCATTTTCAATGTTTTTATAAAATATGGACAATTGGCATGAAAATACATGTGTGTATAGTCATTTTACCATCATGTATGCTTTCTCAATTGTATTGTCCTGTTGTGATAAAATAAAATAAATATCTATAATGTCTTGAAATATGAGATAGAACTCAATAACTAGACTTGCCACTTTTTCTCAGTAATGTCAAAGAAATTTACAGTTTATTTTATTCATCAGTAAAAATTTATAGTTATCCAGTTTAAATGTGACGATAATGATAATGTTAAGGGCCACATCACGGCACTAGAATTAGAAATTATAAATCATTGAATGATTGAAGTAATTTTGCCATTTTTTATATCCTTGATGCTTGTTGTATTTGTTATTTTATACAAGCTTTTGGGGGTGTAGGCTGAAACTATATAGTAATTTTTGTGAAAGCTAACTATAAATTGAAAGTACTTACTATTTTAAAAATAAAATGAAAGTACAATATTTCATACTATTTTAAATATAAAATGAACGTACAATATTCCATACAATTTTAAATATAACATGAAAGTACAATATTCCATACTATTTTAAATATAAAATGAAAATACAATATTTCATACTATTTTAAATATAAAATGAAAGTACATTATTCTATACTATTTTATTTCTTAATCTCTAGGCTGAAACTAATTCTTGATACTAAATATCATAAAGTAAAATGTGAGGTTTAAAACAATTTGAATTACTACATCATATTGAAGTAAACTTGCACATGTAAAGTTTCTCAGCTTCAAAAAAAAGCTTAACAATAAAAGCCAGATATGTTACCACCTACTCAAAAAGTTCTTGTTTTTAAAGAGTTGTCTGCACTTCTTTCCTGTAAACAACAATTGGTCATCCATTTCTGACTGCAGTTTGTAATCTGTGTCATAGTACCTCAATGTGAATAAATGAACATTGTCGCCTGTTTGCATACATTTCTAATACAATCTTAATGCTGGATGGACATTGGCACATTTTGAAATACTATACACAATAACTTTAAATTTTAGACAAATCTCAGCAGCTACAGTACACTGGAAAGACATTGTATGATTTGCTAATATTAGAGGGGTGATAAGAAATCGATAAGAAGTTTTCTTGATAAACAGTTATTGATGATTAAAAAATGGTCAACTTATATATTTCAAAATATTACATAGATTGGGTTTTAAATCTTTTATGTACATATTAATTTTAAAATAAATTAAAACCACAATGCATACTCACAAAATCTATCTCATCATGATCTTGTAAAAAGCATGTGCAAACAATTTTAAGGATCTAACCATTTTCTAGATGACTGCCTGGGATTGCTGCATTTTCTTAATACCGTACATGTAGTAAGTAATGAATGCATTTTATAAAAAAAATTGATGCATTCTCAATACAGAGAACCTGATATCATAGATTGCAAAAGAACACTGTATACCCTGGGAGATCACTTTTATGAGGTGTAATAAAAGTTTTATTTCCTTCAGCCTCCCAGTGTCCATATGCATTAATCCATCCTCTTTTCCTTTCAGCATGAACTGACTTATAAACAAGACATTCCATGAGCTTTATACATTCTGCCCATTCCTTCACTATAAACCTATTAGCCACAGTTTTCAAAATGTATCACGTCATACAACCTGTTCCAACTTCCCATGGCAGACACAAAATTTCCTATGTATCACCAGCTAATGTTGGTGTGTGCCAGAGTGATATTACATATATGTTCCCTTTCTTTATTATGAATTACTGGTATGGCTGTACCAGTTTGTGTTTCCAGCAGTTGAATGGTAACGAATTTGTTGTATGTTAATTATTTTACAAGAGGTAGGCTAAGTTGATCTGTTCACTTTTTATTTAGTACAAGATTGACTTCTAATCAACATTTATTGTTCATATGGTTGTTTATAATGAACCAAAGGGTAAAGTATAAAGGATATTGTTTGGCCAACAGTCAGTCACATGACCCATGGTAATAAAGGCTCAAACATTCTATTGATGGTATATTTTGATTTAGTATGAAGATCCCTACTTAAATTTTCCACTACTGCTTGAGCTTTATATTTGCATACTCTATTAATCAACCCATCATAGAAATTTTACAATTCCTGGAAGAACACTGAAATGTTATGACTAGTGGTTCTTAAGCAGTTGCAACACTCCAGTGGCCTAGTGGTTAGAGTGTCTGCCCTTGAAGCAAGAGTTCATGGGTTCAAACCCTGGACTGGTCATACCAGTACTTAAAAAATGGTACTAACAGCTGCCATGCTTAGCATTCAGCATTAAGAGGTTAGTGTTAGGACTGGTCGGCCTGGTTTTAGAATAATGCGACTGGGTGGGACATGAATCTTCATGTCTATGGTATGATGCCCCAATGCTACATAACACTGTAAACTTCCTCACTGCAGACATTGTAGCGATATGACTAAAAAATTGTTAAAGCTTCATTAAAAATCTTACACACACACTCTCTAACAGTCTAGTTGCCACTGCAAAATATATCACATTTATAGCCAATGGACATGGTCTTTATGAACCCAGGTGTACATGTACATGTCCATTTGACATTGTGATGTTTCATTGTTTAGTTTTTAATATTACTCAGTTACATACATAATAAAATGTATTTTAAAGAAAGATTTGTTATATTTACATTTATATTTATTATATGCCAAAAAAGATGTGTATAGATTTAATAAATTAGGAGAGAGAGATAGGGCTTCATTTTTACAGTCATTGTGATTGTTGAAGAGTGTGTGGCATGAATGGTAATTTTGGGACCAAAACTTGATTGAATTTTTAGTTATATTAAAAATATATGGATACATCGTTTTTGAAGCTGCACATTTCTTTGTGATCACATGGATTTATTCATGTTAAAAATTGGCAGATTTAAAATGTAAAATTTCTCCATCGGAACTAACTTGCACATGTCATCGTAACGGAGCATTCAAGAAACTGTTGCATAGAATTCACAAAACAAAATTGCATGAATGTTCACATAATAGTTCATGATATTAAGTAAGCAGTAATTGTTAATAGTATTAAAGTTATAATGAAATTAATCTTCAAGAAATAAAAGCAGACTCTATGTGCTGACAGATCTAGGTTTAGAATAATGAGTGGAACAAACAAGATAGTTACTGAACTAGGGTCTATTTTGATAATGGATGTAACTTCACCAATATCTCACCTCTGTCTGCATGAATCCATGTCTCAACATGGTCAATGTCTGTAGGTGAGAAATCTTACCAGTTGCTTCCCATGTGTCTTTGGGCGTTTTTCTTAATATGTTTAGTCTGTATTGTTGTAACATACAAATACTTAAGAAAGAGAACAATTAAAAATTGAACAATATGACATGTTTTAATTCACCATTCCTAATATGATTTCACATGTTATTTTTCAAGAGTGCAAGTTGAAGTGAGTTGTGTGCACATCATTGTAGCTTACATATAGCTGCAGCAATACTTTTCAAAACAGTCATGTGCTTAGATTCATTGGTATGTGTGTGTGTGTGTGTGTGTGTGTGTGTATCTGTGCAGGGTCTTTTTTCAGAGTTGACCTGACCCTTCACTCTCTCTCTATCTCTCAAACAACAGAGTAAAGTTTGTGAAAAAATTTACGGGTAAATATAACTATTTTTTTTATTAAACTTCGGTAGATTACTTCTGATATTCATTACTTAAATAACTTTGAAGCACTGTCAGCCAGTAGGCAAGGTTGTTTTGGCAGTGTAAAGGAATATGAAGCTGAAGTCTTCATTTTTGAATTAAGTATCCCGAGCGGATTATGCAATCCTTTATTGCCATGGGTCTAATTCGCCAACATAATAACTAGGAGATGTACTTCTATGAGAGATCCAGCTGAACTTTACCCATGTATAAGATGCACAAACTAGCTGTTTTGCTTCCTTGCAGTTGCACCTTTCTCAATTATTACAATGATACATATTTTTACTTTTCTGTTGTACTTTAGAATGAAAGATGGGATAGAAATTCACAGTACATGTAGAATGGAATGATTTACATCAATGAAAGATTTACTTTGATCAACAAAAAAGGCTGTAGTGCAATTTATCTCCTAAAATACCATTCTGTATGTAGTTTAAATAGCAGTAGGAAGGTTTGTCTCCTTTTTAAAATATTATTTTTCTACAGTTAACAAAAGCAAGACAGTTACAAGTAATTTTGTTAAATAGTCATATAACTGACTCTATTGAAATTAAAATGTTGATTACCGGTATATGACATTTTTTTAAAAGACCATACAATGTTTCAGTGTTTGGGATTTTGGTCATTGGGGTGGGTAATGATCATTTTTACCTTTTGCCTTGGTAGTTTTGATATAATGTTTGTTAACAAACACATGCCAGAATTAGTTAATACTAATACAAACAATAAACAAAATTTTAAAAGCAATTAAAGAATATTGTCATGACCTGCCAAAGTCTGTTTAACAATAGGACTATGTTTGAACTTGCTAACTTAAAGGTGTAACAGGTCTTTGAAGTTTCAGTAATGTGCATTATTTCTCATACTCCATGATTATTTCCTCAACTTCCAAAGAGAAAAGTTACTAACTTCAAAGAGTCTGCAGATATTATGTATACAATTATGATAATATTCTTCTTTTGTTTCCAGTAAGATCAAAGACAATATTTGTTGTCATTTTCCATTAAATTCTTACCATATTTACAGACGTTTTATTCTTTTCTTTTTTGCAGGTCTTCTATGATTTAATGCGGGAAATTCGCTCACGCAAAATGGATGCTAGTAAGCAAAACAATGGCAAGAAAATTAAGAAAAAGGACAGCAAGAGAAAAAAGTGCACAATATTATAAGTGTCTGTAATTTAGTATTCTTTGTGTATTAATTACATGAAGTATCTGACCACTCTGAACCTTTCATGAACTGGAAAATGCAAGAAGAATGTTTGGAGTATGTATGGAGCATATGTAGAATAAGCAAGAAAAGTGGAGTGAATATAAGCTCAAGAGAGACCTCTTTATCACTGGTTAATTGCTTGATATTAGATTCCCAATACACTTAGTAGATAGTATGTTAATTACTATGAACTAGAAATGCAACATTAGATGTTCAGATTCATATAGAGATGGGATTGTTATGTTAATAAAGCCTGGCCCATTTTGCATAAAACATTTTTGAGCACTGAACTTGAGATGAAATTAAGAAGGATACATGTAATGCACCAAAATGCAGTTCATTGGTAAAAGAAATATAGTTGAATTTTTTAAACTCATGGTTTCTCTTATATTATGGTTAAAATACAAGATTTACAAATTTCTGACCTTGAACTTGAGCCCTAAGTGTTTAAAATGTGCCTCCCCGTTTTTTGGTCACTTTTGATGTACTCGTAGAGATAAGCTTTTATGTTCTGTAAATTACTAGCCTATATGAGTGTAATGATTTGAGTTATCTTCTACGGTCCCATTTGGAATCGAATGATTTTATGAATAGGACTTGAAAACCTGAGCCAAAACACCACATTATAACCAAAACACTACAACCAATTCAAAATGCCACATTATAATGCCTTATTCAGAACACAAAATTATATAATACCTCATTCCAGGGTTCCCACGCTACCAGGAAATCAGGAAAAAGTCTGGGGAAGCGATTATTTTTTCCCCGACTTTGAAAAGTTCTTGAATTTTGCAAATATTGACTAATTTTCCTCCACAACTTGACGCCTGAATTATGTAATTTAGTTATAACTGAATTGATCGTGAGTTCTAACCAAAATATTAGGAGGTTGCAGTATGGATCATTCTGGTGCTTTCCAAAAATAAATTTGTTGAGGCAATCTAAACGCTCAGTGGATTATATTCATCTAGTAGACTTTTTGTTTCACAGACAGCTTGATATCAGTATCTTTTTTATATGGACAGTATGAAAACCAGTTTAGCATCACGAAGTCAACATGGTGGAAGTAAAGCATAGCAACTTTGCGGATGGGCTAGCAAACTTAGGCATTGTTAAATAGAGTACACCTACATGAAATCAAAATGAAAATTCATTATTTTCTCAGAAATTGTTAGTATTAAAATGATTAAAATCATTAATTTGCTGAAAGACGATAAACTCATGCACAGATGAAATTTAATATTGTACTATCCATTTTGATTGCAAGTCGCAAGATCACACATAATCTCACAACTGTTATTTTTAAATATTGTAGAAAAAAGATTAAATGAAAGTGTTATACTGGTGTAATAATAAAAAACGAAAGAGCACAAAATTATCTATATTTATTCAGAGAGCAGCTTCTGGAGTTTTATTGTATTATGTGACTACCACGTTGACTTGTGCTCTCTCACACAGGAAGCATATGAAGCAGGGAACCAGACTATTCTGCTCAATTGATTGATTACTTGGATGTGTAACGGGTTTATTCCCACACAATGGGATGCTATATGTTCCTGGTGGAAGGAATTTGTGTCACATTCGAAAAAGCGTGTTGTGTTCAAGGAGCTCTGTTAATTTAACGGTTAGGTCCTATGACTGTATGTCCCATACAACCTGAATGAAGGGCTCTTTCATAAATGGAAGTGGGGCCAGCACACACTCGTGTTAACAAAGAATATTTTGCTTGATGAATTAGACCAGCCAAGTTTCTTGTAGTTGTTCTCAAGATAAATATTTTAAGAATTAAATGTTCTTTTTGGTTTTTACAAAAAGGTATCAGACTTTCATTTAATATAAATTATGTTATTTACAAGAACATTAAAAAACGAGTTTTATGTTGTTATCTTGCAACTTTTGGACTTCTGATATTCTTGTTTGAGATTTGTGAAGTCATGTGACTATTAAAGCAAATGGTGTACTGGGTCAGGTTTCAATTTTGCTAAGTTTCATATAGTCTATCAGCAGATTAAAGACATAACCATTTTAATACTTGCCATTTTTTAGAAAATAATTTTCCTATCGATATCATGCAGGTGTAAGTCGATATAATAGTTTCAGTTTGCTAGGCCCACAGTTAAGCTATCTTTCTGTGGCGGCGGATTCCAGATTGCTTTGTCCCTACACTCCATCCTAAATGTCCAAATTTGAAAAGTGGGGTTGAAATTAGGGCATAACCGACTTTTGATCCGGAAATCGGATTCCACCGGATAGTATGAACTTCCGATTAATCGGAGTCGGACAAGGCAGGAACGACCGATTCGGATAATAAAAATAATAAAGTTGAATTTCTATAGCACCGTGTCTAACACTGCGTGTCATTCGATAGTGCGTTAATAAAGTTAAATAGGAAGTCAGAAAAGTCCAATATGGTCAACACAACCACGCTGTGAGACAATTTATTTGAACCGACGGGTGAAAACCGGAAATGAAGCCGGATATGGTAAAGTACTAAGTAACATGATAGATATGGCAAAACCAGATACCAGAAACCCGGAAACGGAAGATGAAATTTTTTAGAAAAAAATACGGATTTAGCATTTCCGATTAATCGAATCGAATCCGGAATCGGAAAAATTTCATACCCAAAATCCGGAATCGGAAATCGGTAGAAAAATGGTAATTGGTTATGCCCTAGTTGAAATATTCAGAGGAAACCCAGATTAGAAAATATGTCTAATCTCTGAGATGAACTTTGGCTTGAAACTATTACACAGTGACATTTAGCTTGTAGCATTGGTTTCAGATCTTAATTAGATAGCATGAGAAATGGGAATTATGTATTAAGAAACGATAATAGCCTGTGTATCAATACAAGTTATAGGACTGTTTATTGAACCACAAGAAAAGTTGATTTTACAAAAAGTTCAGTCTTTATTTATGCAAAAATATAAAATTTTTAAGGTCATTTGTCAAAATTCAACCCTTTTGTAAATGTCTTTAAATCATGAAATTTTCAACAAAATTATCGAAAGGAGCTTAGGTTGGTTGAAAAATCTTGTTGAGATTCGATTGGCACACATAAATTCAGGGTTAAAGTTGTGGGTTTTTTACAAGTTAAGATGCGAATACTTTGCATATATATAGGTTTTTTCATACTGTGATTGGTAATATTTAAATTGTATAACATGCACATATATTGCTCTAGAATTCTTAGATTTAAAGGTTTGAAAAGAAACAAAATAATTTATGCTCATTATTTTGTTTCCACATAGCAACATGATGCAGGTCCGATAAGTTAAGAGTTCTTATTCTGTACATGCAAATGGCTTTAAATGCCAATTTATAGGAATTCAGTCCAGATTTGTTTCGTGTGACTCGTTTTCTTGTTTTGTACATTATCTTCTTTTCTGTCATATATGTTTTTGAGAGTCTTGAGAAAGAAGCATCTTCAGATTTGGAAAATGCCTGATTATAATCCAAAATATTATTTAATTGCATTCAGTAATAGTCTTATGTGAATATTTAACAAACCAATTTCATCCTGGAACAAACCTGGTAAAGACCTGGAAATTTATTTTTAGCAAAGCGGGGGAACCATGTCATTCAAAACACTACACTAGAATATCTCATTCAAAACACCACACTCAAATGTCCTCATTCAAAACAACATTAACACCTCATTCAAAACACAAACTTAACACCTCATTCAAAACATAAACTTAACACTTCATTAAAAACACAACATTAACACCATATTTGAAACACCTATTGGGATTTCAGTAGAAGACTTATGATATCGGGGATTTTACTAGAAGACGTATGATATCAGGTTTTCAGTAGAAGACTTATGATAACGGGTTTTCAGTAGAAGACTTATAACGGGTTTTCAGTAGAATTATAATATCAGGTTTTCATTTGAAGACTTATGATGTCGGGTTTTCAGTAGAAGACTTATGATGTTGGGTTTTGATTAAAAGACTTTTGATGTCCAGATTTCAGTAGAAGACTTAGATATCGGGTTTTCAATAGAAGACTTATGATAACGGGGTTTTAATAGAAGACATATGATATCGGGTTTTCAATAGAAGACTTATGATATCGGGATTTCAGTAAAAGACTTATTATATCGGGGTTTTCAGTAAAAGACTTATGATATCAGGTTTTTAGAAGAAGACTTATGATACTGGGTTTTCAGTAGAAGACTTGTGATAACAAGTTTTTAGTAAAAGATTTATGATATCGGATTTTCAGTAGAATTATATTGGGTTTTCAGTAAATTGGTTTGGTTGTAAATAAAAGTGATCCCACATAGGGTCATCATGATGACCATTGTGAAAAATCTTGCTACTCAAAACATTACCAAAGAAAACTATGATGCTAGTCTGAAATAAAAATAGTGCTAGTCCTACATCTGCTATAGCTGCAAAATTGGCTGATTTGCAGTCTTGTAATTGCTCAAAAATATTAGAGATGATTTTTATGCTCAGCACTTATTTCCTGAAAATTCTTATGGCCATTATGTCACTCACTTCAACACAATACGGGGCAGAACATTTGTTTGTTCAGAGAAGTTCCAGACCAGTTATTCATCCACCTCATGCAAAGATTAAGTGGAATCATGAATGTCATTATTTTTTTAAACATTTTGGATTATACAGTACCGGTAATAATTTAATCAAAGTTAGTTTCTTCAAGTCATTTATCTGTAATAATTGAATCAAATTTTGTTTGTTTAAGTAATTTTATCTGGGGAAAAAGTCATTTTTAGTGCCAGGCAGTAATAGTAATAAGGTCATATAGTGTTAACAATATTCATCTGTCCCTGTTTCCACCCTCAGTTTAGGTAACGTTTCAGGCACTGTTATGGAACATATATGTTCCACGAACACTTTTTGTTTTGTGAACCAGTAATTAACTGTATTGGATCATTGAAATGTGCTACAATTTGTCCATGTTTGTACTTTGTGTAGCAACGTCAGTGAGGAAAACAAATTTCAGATAAAATGGAACATGATAGGGAAGAAAAATGAAATTAAAGTTTTGATGGTTTTATAACTTTGTCAAGAACATGATTTAGTCTATGGTTTTGTAATACATTGCAAAGAATTCTACTTTAAAATAGTGTTTGAGTTTACATGTGATAACGAGGGTGTGTTTTAAATGTGTTTAACTGTGTTTATATGCATACATATGTGTTAGTATGTCCATTTAAAAGTGGAATTGCGTAGTTAACATTCAGTGTGCTGTTAAAATGTAGGTTTTCTAATGCATCACAACTCTGCACTTGTATATATCTTACATGTATTTGCTATGACATGAAGAAATAGTTAGCCTGATGGTTTAGTTACTGTCCATATCAGAAAAATGCTATTTTGTTTCCAGAATAATTAAAGCACACATCGGTATTTGTAATATACATTATTTTTTTTTCTGAAAACAAATTTACTTTTAGTAGAGTTATAAAATGTTTTTATGTGCAAAATTTGGAAGATGCTGTGGTATTTTTCTTTAGTACATGTACAATGAAGGATTTCAACTAAGACTCTTTAATTTTACACCCTCTTCTTACCATCTTGTGACTTATTAAAAAATACAGATTCAAGATCAATATAATTTTGTGCAAGAATAGTGTGCTAACACTAGTATTTGATGTGAGATCTTGTTATATTTTGTTAAGGTGCTGCTGGGTGGCTGAGTGATTGAACATGCTCCATGTCATTTGGGGTCTTGGGTTCAGCCTATGTGGCTGGGTGAAAAAGCTTGCCAGTAGCTTCCTGTGAAATGGTTTTTCCTATGTTGTTCCTTCGTTAGTTATATTAGTCACCGTTAATTGCCTAGTGTGTTCTAAAACGCACAGCTACACACAAGACATATTGAAACTTAAGGAAAGAGCGGAATGAAAGGGAGACAACTTATTTAATCACTATACATTCTTGTTTGAGTTACCTCCGTTGATGTGCCTTTCTCGTCACTTAAAGCTTGTCTAGTGAAGTCCCAAACATTTCAGTGTAATGTCGTGCAAAAGTTACAGAAGTTCTTATTTTAACATTATATTCATCTTGAAGTATTCTCCTAGCATTTTACATCTATTTTATTTCTCATTACTTGTAGACTTTTTTCCCTCTGTAAAATATTGTTGTACCATGCCACTTCTGTGTCCTACTCTCCAGTGATTTATTCTCAGATATAAAATTATTATATATACTGTTTCATCTAATAATTTCTATTTCCTTTTAGTTTTTATTCCAGAATGTCAGCTAAATGTTTGATACTTTTTTCTCTCAGTCAAATGGATATGAAACTGTTATTTGTATGCATCTTCGTTTTTTCTGCATGTAGCATTTCGGTTTGAAGACACCAGAGTAGGGTTTTAATTTTTTGGTCTTTACGATACACGGCAAATAGTTTGTATGTTTTTTGTGTGTGCCTCAAAACAAAAATAACTCTTCTTTTTGCTATAACTGGAGGTGCATTTTCAGTGTTATTTCTTAATATGCTAATTGTGGAACTCGCTTTGGTGAAAAATTGATAGTATAATCACATTAGTGTCTGTGTACGTGTCCATATGTCCATCATTACCTATGTCTGCCCATAACATTGATTAACCTCTGTGTTCAAGTTTTTCCCCGATTTTATTCAGTACCAGTTTATTGCACGCTTTTAAATTTAGGTCATAGACGGGCTCGACGTATAAGCCAAGCTTTCTCTAGTATTGTAGCCACCATATATGTAATTTTACAGTACATTTTTTATTTGTAATTATTATCACCGTGTAAGTATTTAATTTCTGTATTGCGCATGACCCACATATTTTTATCACATTAAAATTAATTATCTAGACAAGCTAGCATTCTGTTTCTTTTGCCCTCATATTATCTGATATTACGATTCAAGAGAATCGCCATATGGAAGTAAACCAAACATTAATTAAACCTGTACGAGCAGACAATTTCCTATAGTTACGGGGGTGGGGGCTTAATGGCATTGTTCCATATCTGTCGTAAAACCAATGAACCGATTTTTTAAAATTTGACACAGAGCTTGAGTGATATTAAAATTTATAAAAACGATGCCTATCCACCATCAAATTTAACCATCGCTACTAAAGATTGGGCAACGTTTACACCACTTCTCAAATCAGCTGAATAGAATATGATAAAACTTGATGGAAATACTCAGTAATGATAAATTTTCAGAGTGATTAATACCTTTCAAAGTGATATCAATTATTTGTAAATAATATCATGTATGACCACCATTACCAAATTCATATCTTTAATTTAAAAAAAATCTTAAAAACTGCTCAATAAAATTTTATGAAGTGTGATAGAAAGCTTCCAGTCATGGAGGTGGGGGTGGAGGCTTTAGAATATGTAAAACTGTTGCCGATATGCCGTGAAATATTGCCACCGTTACTAAATATAGAAAACCTTTGAAATAAATACCTATACAGTTAAAATGTACCCCCTCCCCCTTTCGAAACAAACAAAACGGAACGGCTTGCCCATTTTGGACACATCGCTGTTATGCGATGAAATGTAATTGAAGTTACAAGAAAAAAAATTTGGAATAATATAAGCTCACCAGCATTAGCGGAATTCTATATATAAGCATACATTGACACAGGCTTCTCTACCAAGTGCTCTTTCATGTGATTATTAGGTGCATGTATATTTAAAGACTGTGAAGGATGTTGAGAATACTGTTCGAGAGGCTGTCCCAAGTGGTCGTCGTTTTTTTCATGCCTGCTTTAGCATAGGCACTGGTATTGCTCATTCTTGAGACAGCTTGCAGTATCATCGTCGTCAGCATGGATTTATGGCTTTCGTGAAAGTCTTTATGTAAACGTTCCAAACCTCCGGGATAGATAGCTAACTTTGTTTTTTTTTTTTTTTTTTTTTTTTTTTTTTTGTTGTTTCTTTAACTTCAGAACCTGGAAGCCGCTTCCTTCTGTAGCCGTAGTAGATTCATTGGTAGAACAATTGACTAGTAACCTTCCTGGGTTCGATATCGGTAACTTGGGCCGGTTGTATCGATGGGTTTTTGGGAAAGGCTTTCATCTCCCATTTACTCTACTCGATATCACCAAAATAAGTGATGAAGGTTTCATTAAACACTAACCTAATTCAACCCATCTTGCCTCAGTCAAGATCAGTTTTATTTGAAAGTGAAAATTTATCAACAGACGAGACATAAAGTACTGTCACCTGTTTTAATTTTGATGGGGACATGGTTTTCGTTCGTACACAAGGTTTATATTACTGTGCTAGAACATTTTAACATTTCTTGCTATATAACGCCGAGGAAGTGACTTTCCTTAGGAGACCCAGATGTATGTGTGTGTTGGAGGGGAGTGGGAAGAGGCGCTTGTAGTACAGTTTCCATTCTCAAAATTGTTGCTTGTTTTTACCTTTATGTGTAGTCGAAAGAAAATATTGAATTATTATATTCTCTTTTTTTATACTTCACCGTATTAGGTACCATCATTAGCAGGGAGGATGTGTCCTTCATCAGATTTGAGGGACCCAAATAGCTTAGTGCTATTGCCACTTGCCTTTTGACATTGGGAACTTAATTCGGTTTTTGCAGAGCAGTCTTTTTATTGGCCACTCATTTTTTTTAATTCCACCCCACACCAAACCATGGAATTGATACCAGTTTTTGGTCTAAGTGGAAATGGAGTACTTGTTTTTAAGTTCCAGCTAGCCGTTGGATATAAATATTTCAAATTTACAAAAACGATAATCCTGCTTGTGTTACGCCGAGTTCATTTATCGATTGTAATTGCACAGTAACTACGACACTTTTAGATGATAACATGCCCATGCAATGTAAAATTCAGATTCGTACTTACGTCATAGTGACTCTTTTGATTATACCGGAATTAGGTTTAAAAATATTCACATTCTTAATGTTTATTTCATGTTATTATATATGACGTTAGTTTAGATTGTGCAGATTTATTTTGTTTGTTTTTATTAATCGATAAATCTTGCTTTTCTCCTTCCATTAAGACCAAAATAACGAATTCAAAAGCCATAGAAATCTGAAAATCTTTTAAGACAATAGAATATCTACACATGTTCAGGAGAACGTGATGGTCGTTAAGTACGAGATAACATCTCCATATTTAATTGTCTTTAGGTTATGAGTTGGTCGAAATATTTAGATACTGCGAGTTGCTTTGGTATTTATCTATACTCGGCAAGATAACCTTGAAGCCGCTATGTTGGCCCATTCATCTAGTTGAAGACTTAGTTGTTTAGGCTCTAATAAACAGTAACACAGAAGAGCTGAAAACGACGAGTTTTTGTTAAATTTAACAAATAATTGATTTCCCAGGAAAAAACAATGGAAAATGAATTTGCGGTTTTAAGAATCGAATCTAAAGTTAACCTAAGATTAATCCACGAATTAAACTTGAAAAATCCTAGTAATGAAATATTCTAATGAATTTGACTCCAGTTGAAAAATCCAAGATGGAAGACTATGACGATTGCTGTAGCCTGTATAGTGTTATATCTTCAGTTCATTGTAGAAACACAAGAAATAACACTCCAGTGTTTGAAATGTGAATAAAATATTTTAATATTTTAAAAACCGTGTTTGTCAAAGAATTTCGTATGAGCTATCTATTTCCAGGTAGATAATCTTTTAGAATCCAAATAATTTGAATAAAAATTATAACTCAAAATTGATACAACATACTTTTTCCAGTGTAAAGAAAAAAACCACCTGACGAACTATAAACAAAGATTATACAGTGGGGCCCCGAGTGGTCTGAAGCGCTGCCCGTTACGGATCACTGCCATCTCTCCTCTGTCTGCGTAGGTTCGAGTATCGGATTCGGCCACTGAATATGTGAGAAAGCATGCCGGTGCTTTTCGTGGGTCGGTGGTTCTTTCGGGGGGTTTTATGGGTTCTTCCTCTACCATTAATACTGGCCGCCATGTATAGCCTATATTGTGCTGAAAAATGGCGTTAAACCATACAAAATAAAACAAACAAGGTTATACAGTAACTTGAAACGCAAAATATTCCCGAATGTTGGTTAGCTCTCTTGACTTTTTCGAAATTTACGTCTAAAAGCACGTAGTCCCAGTATTAGTTTACTCTAAGAATAAAATAAAAAAATAAAGTTATTTACTTCACCAAACATATTACAGACGTGATCTCACTCTTATTATTCTCACAGTAAAAAGTAAATAAAAAGAACTTGTTTACGTGGCTGTTACTAATTTTGAATTAAGGTCAGGGTCTAGGTCAGCCTTAGACGTTTTCTACTAAACTGTCAGGTCAAACAGATTTCTAGAAAATTGTGAAATTTCTTTATTTTGGCATAGAATGAAACTATTTTTCTTTTAAACTTACAAAGAATTAAATTAAAATAAATATATATTAAATCACATATACGTCAGAACTTGCAGAAGAAGATGATAAACCAGCGACACTGTTATTTCAGTGTAAATAGGCAGGCAGAGGCGTGGACATATTTGAAACATTCTGAAAATTTTGTTAGAATTTTTTCGCAGGGGATATGTGGTTTTTTAATGTGTCAGTAAATTGAATGAAGATCAGAAAACCAAAAATCTTCTTGTTTTTTCTTTTAAAAATTAGTCACAGCTGCATGCGGGAACAAGCTGGACACCTGTAGATTTGTGCATGTGACGTAAGGAAAGTAATTGACAATGACATAAAAGTCTTGGGAGTCGATGAAAAATTGTTGTACTGTATAATGATTAAACTCTAAAATCCGGTCACTGATAGTGTACTTTCCAGCTGATATCGGATTCGATTTGGGTAAAGTTTGTGGATGTTATTTTTATTGTATCCTACAGTCTTGATGTAGTTTTTATATTATTAAAGATGGTCTCGAATCCATGGAAGATGATCTATGTTCCGGAAGACGGTTTGCAGGAAGTGAGTGTTACAAATGGTCAGTTGTAGAAGGTAGCCGATACAAAGTGGAAGATATTTCTATTGTGACGTTTACTAGTATCAGAGAATATTTTTTTGCGCCCAAAAGTAATGCCAATAGTTTTAGAACACTATCCTAACAGACTTCCTGAACGAGTTCAGCATGCAAACTTTACCACATCCGTTATTTACATTTCCGAGAACGCATAGAGTGGTTCTCGATACAGACAATACAGTTGAACTGTCAAAGAGTTGAAGAAACATGAGACCATTTTTTAATTACGTAACATATTCAACACCAAACCTGTTAGGCGTTTGTAATATCTGTGAGATTTATCATCATTACGCAGGGTCAGAAAGTTTTGGTAAATTTTTATTTTAAATTTTAAATTAGGCCAAGTTGAAAATGTCAGTAGTCAGGTTTGGAAAATACATTTAGACACACGTCTGTTTTTGATTTTTATCGAACTGAATGAAAGTTCTATCAAGAAACGTATTACTTCGTTTTCATATATTTGACGAACAATAATTCTTCTTACATTCCTAAACGTTACAACATTGATAGTTTTTCTTTCGAAGAGCATTTTTTTTTACATATAAATACGTATGATTTTATGATGTATGTTTGGTCAAATACTTTTGGTTTTAAAATAAGTCATCTTTGCACAAATTATCTTTAAAAGCGTTTTCAAAAAATGGGTGTGTGATAGGTTCTTGTTTACAGATTTTACGCAAGTAAAGTCGGATAATATCCAGATTATTTTACCTTGAATACATTTATATTTGTATTACACGTAGGGACATTAATCACCAAAAATCAAACTATAGATGACCATCTGCAACGTTTTGTATTAGCTTCATATACCTTTTTTGTATTAGTTCAGATATAAATCTTCAACAAAAAGGTCACCCACCCCAAGCCATTATCCCGGAGTAACAAAGTAATTAAATAAAAACCATCCAAACAAACAACATTGGTCTCTAGTAATAACCACTTTATAGTCACAATTGGCTAGTACTTAACAAAGAAACATTCCTGCAACTTTCTTGCAGCTATTTTTAAAAACTCATTTTTGTCCGTTTTCGATGTGTCTTTGTGTGTGTGTGTGCGTGAAAGTATATATATATATATATATATATATATATATATATATATATATATATATATATATATATATATATATATATATATATATATATATATATATATATATATATAAATGAACAATATTATGGACACATTTCAAAACCGATAAAATATGAGTTATACCAACCCATTGTACTTGCTTATGATATACAAGCAAATGCCACCAGTGTGTTTGCACGTTTATTGGTTTAAAAAAAGACAACACAAAAATCACTTTTTTAAAATACAAATTAGGTTTATTATGCCAGTGGAAAATACGATAAAACAGTATAAAGCCATTTATAAAATCTCAAAAGAACAAAAGTAATGTAGTAGACTTGTGAATATCGTATGTAATGTCTGTACAAGTTTAGTATCCATTAGTTTAATGGAAAATTCGCACTTTCCTCCTGTGTTGTTAGCCAACCAGAACTATTGTTTTTATGATGCGATGTACTATAATTATTATCATCAGTTTTTGAGGGACACCTTCTTCTATAGTATTACCTGTAAGTTATAAAATATTTATTTTTTCACGTGAAGTGCTGTACCATCATATGATGCTGGCGTGTAGACAGAGTCAGTTGGAACAGCTGTATCAACTATGCCCAGGTAGTATCTCTGTTCTTAATAAGTCCAAGCAGTGAAACAATCAGAACCCGACACTTGACACGTGACGTACTGATTTACATCAAGCATCTGAGCTTTTACACAAGATACTAATGCGTCACCTGTGCCGTTTTTGCACCATAACTTTAACATTGTTGACATTAACTGACATGCCATTTCGCTGTCTATGTTTAAAAAAGAATCTTAACGAAACAAATGGCACTAATTTGTGGGCGACTCATTTTTCAATTATTCGATAGGCAGTCAAGCGCTAGTAATTTGAAATGGTGAGTATATCCTGCAGGGTTCAAATTTTTCGCCTCGATTCTCAATGCCATTAGGGAATGTAACGAATTTACGAATTAGAAGAATATGTTAAGAAATTATTTTTATTTACGGGGTGGGGTGGGGGTGAGAAATAGGTGGGGGCGATGTGATGGCCAAAGCATTTTTTTAAATTGAGAATGTGAGACCCAAACAGTTTTCTTGCGTAGTAAAGGTATGTTATAATTATATATGTCATGTTCGGCTATAATGATCTATATAAAGGTGGTTTAGGAAGGGTTACATTTATATAGTGTGACTTTTTCACATTTACAACATCCGGCCCAGTCCTACTATTTGTTCTCGCTTGAGTGTCGAATCCAAACGGAAACAACATAAACACTGATAGGATATCGTAAAATGCGCCATGCACATCGAAGTACATGCTAATTATTCGACTGATTACTCCAAACAAACTGCATATATCTAGATATAAGAGTGTAAAAGATAGGATATACGGTACATAGTGAATGTTGCCTCATGTATACATGTTACAAAGACTTGGCTATGTAAGTAACGTTAGAGGATCATCCATAGCTGCTTGGCTGAAGAATTATTTAAGAATGAAAGATCTACCAATCTAGTCTAATGTCCCCTTTACTCCAGACATATTTGCCTCCTCGCTTGAAGAACATCTTTTCATCAAAACCACTGAACTTGAGAGCATCCGTCACTCCTACGTCAAGTATAGATCGCGAGGGTTCTTTTGCTCCCTTTGTACAATCGAGGAACCTCATCTATAATAATAATAATAATAATAATAATAATAATAATAATAAAGGATAAAAGTCATCACCATCATCATCAATAACAACAACAACATCATCATCATCATCATCATCATAATCATCACAAATATGTAACAGTATAATGCTGCGTATACAGAATACTGCACCGCTAGTATCGTTTTTCCACAAAATGTATATATACTATTACGAATCATTACATATACATGCATGCAAACCAACTCGAATGAATGGGATTATACTTGAACGACTGGGAGTAGTATATGGGGATACTCTAGCGTCAATGGGAAATCCAGTCAAAAAGGTCGTGGGAACATCTAGCGACAAGAGGAATTTAACATGGGGAAATGTAACATGGAGCGAATGGAGAATTGAACATAGCGACAAGGATTGGGTCACTTTAGTGTCATTGGGACCTTAACGTTAAAAATGGGTATATCAAAATTAGTGTTAATGGGAATTTAACATGGAAATGTCACCTGGAGTTCTAAGGGAATTGAAAATTGGTGACTCCATAGTGTTTATAGGGTCAAAACTATTGATAGGGTAAAATGTATGTGTAGGGACAAAGGGCTGATCGGGACAAACATAGATATACAGAAAGAAACAAATACACATTGAAACACACAGAAAAGAGGGCAGAGATGTTCTAAAGAAAGACCCACAGGTAATAAAAGTCTACGATATGGGTTCAAAACATTTATTTAAGTATATACATGGGCTTTCTGGCCTGTGCTTTAGTCTAAGCACTATCCATTTAAAACATTATAATCTGGACATGGAACAAATCTATTCACATGTTATCTATTTCTTGGATCTAGGAAAAAATACTTTAACAATTAAAGTTTATGCCTTCAAAAAAGAGCCTACTTTACATACTATACAACGCATAAGCATTTCATATAAGAATGACACTTTTCATACAACAATTAATATCCATTTTTTAAAAAAAAGCTAAACCAAAACAAGTAACAAACAATCATATAGGAGAAAGTTCATGTTACTTTCTATATCCGTCACACACGTTGATTAAAATCTGGTCAGGTATCGCTTGTGTCCCAACGTAGATGTTTCCAATTACGTACCCCTTTCATTCGTAAATCTGCTTAAGTCTTACGCTGGACACTTGGTGTGTGAAATAATTCATCTTTCTCGCTTGGCAGTGTTAATCACAATGAACTATCGGTCTTGGACGATGTCCCTTTTTATATGCAGACCAACATCGACGTGACCGTACGGTAAAGTGATGTGATTGGGAAGCCGCACTCTCTTCTGGTACACGATTTGATAGACTTTTTCCAAAGACCTACTGACTATTTGTTGTGTGGGTAAACGTACGATCTTGTGCGGTTCGTGGGTGGTCACTTTAAAAGTTTCATCCTGTCCAGACGTCAAGGCTTCTTTTAGCACGTCAAAGTTCACCACTCGACTGGTGCAATAATTGAGAATCAACCCTTTCACTTTACATTCGGTGTGCATTTCTCCTTGACGGTTTCGGTATTCGTAGCCGTAATATTTAGGACCGTCACTTGCAAAACTTAGAATCTTGTCGTCGAGATGTTCATCTGTCCAGGATCCTGAACGGTCTCCTTCGATGTCAGGGTGACGTAGACCGAGGCGATCGATGAAGATGCAACTGTCAGTGTCAAAATACAGGACGCGATCTCCTAGGAGATCTAACACTTCGTACAATTTTAAGCGAGCATGGGCTGTCACGTAAGCCGCAATGATGACATTTCCAGATTTGTCGGTTTCTGCAAAGTCTAGTTCTTCTTCGTAATTTGACTAAAATCAAGTCCTCATGAATGACGTCCACGTGTTTGATGTACTTGGTTTTGTGGTGAATCATTTGGAAGTAGCGGGAAGGTTCGGACAAATACTCCGTCTTGGGTAAAGACGGTCGTTGTGCCATTTTACCCCAAAGGCAATTTAACATCACTTTGGCAAACGATCGCCTTCCTTCATTTTTCTCGATGTGGTCTAAAGTGATACCTTCCTGCTACCTATATTTCCATTGAATTTCTTTTGGTCTTCGGGAGTGTGGCACCAGAAAGGATAGCCGCTAGCTTCTTGTTTTAGTTTCAAAAAGGCATCTACGTAGTCTGCAAAAATACCTTTCCGTGTCTCTTCGCCGTTGCGGTATTGTTATGTCTTGGGAAAGTGGTAAATTTTGTGCACTTCTAACAGTCTGTATCCCATGTCCAGAGCTTTAAACAATTCCACGCTAATCCACGTTCCTGTCAAGGCGCGTTCTTCGTGGCTGTGCTGACAAGGTTGGTCTTGGTTGCACGTTTCGGCACAAGTTCGACACAAAGGAAACATCAGTTTCCCTTGGCAATGGTGAGGTAAAACGGGATGGTACAAGTCCGTAGGAGGCAAGACTCTGCACTTGATCAATCCTTCGTACTGTCGAATGTGGTCCAGGTCAATGTGTTCTGTCATCAGTTGTGGATGCCCTACGGGAAAGTGACAATATTTGCACACGTAAGGATACAGCGAACACATGTCCAATTATTTGATTTCGTCTCCCTTCTCCTCGTCCGCCTGGTACAACAAACAGGTGGCATTCGTTCGTCCTCCGTACAAACTATCCCAGGGGTTCAGTGGCTCCACCAACTTGTAACTTTCCGCAATGCTTTTAAACTCGGGATCGGTTTTCAAATGGTGATGGTACTCATGTTCCCACATTTCCACCACTTGGTATCCTTGCTGTTCTAACTTCAAACGCCGCTGACAAGTAGACTGGTACAAGTCTTCCATGGTTCGTTGTAAAAACTGATTTTTGGTGTCACGTTGAGGGTAACACATGGGACATCCGTGAAATAAGCATCCGTTAAACTCGTACACGATCTGAGGGTTTTCTAAGTCCCAGCCATCCACCGAATACCTTTCGATGGTTTTTGCGCCTCCTCAGTTGCTGGCGTGATTGATACATTTGTTTTCCTTGTCACACAAATGATGTAGCCAGCGTAGGGATTTGACCGAGTATTGACGTTTGACAAAGTTCGTCGTTTGAGGGCTTATGACAGCCAGGGTATTTTCGGGCATAAATGGATGGCGGTACACTAAAGAACACGCTTTGGCGATGGTACAAGCATCTTTCGAAGGATCGATCCTTCCGTGCTCCATGAAAGATTCTCGATATTTTCCACAACAACGTCGTAAAATGTACACGTCAGATCGACAATACTTTAACATTTCTTCCTGAAAGTCGAAGGGGTCCGAGGCATGAGTCTGGTACCAAGCGAAGAAAACTTCTCGTTCTTCGGCACGCATGTTGTCGGGGTCGTAATAGTGAGCCTCAGGCAAATGGGGTAGAACGGCACGTTGATTGGCTTCGGTATTGAAAAAGTGCGGGAAATAACCTTTGGCCATTTCTGGCATTACAAACGTTTTAGGCATGCGAGTCAAAGGCATGGCCAAGTAACTCATCGAATCTTTAAACTGCACTTGTCCCACTTGCATGTACATGATTTTGGCTCCGTTCAAAGTCACTTTAGGACGTTCGGTACTTTGTTCCGTATAGTATCTGAGCAGAAATTGCCCATCGTATCCCGAGAAATTGTGAGCCATTACCGTGGCATGGCGATGACAATCTCCGTAACGTTCGATGTCTTCTTGACTCAACGTCTCGTCGACGGGGTTTAAGATCCATTGGGCAAAATCAACCAAGGTGTTTGACCCTCGAAATATATTTTCATGTCCTCCTGTGAGAGCAATGATTAAAGATAGGCTCTTGGATGCACTTCTCGCACGCTCGGTGAGTCACGCAGAAATTAGGAATGTGAATACCGGTGTCTTGCATGCATTCGGAATCAAAAAAGATAAAATTTCATTTCTTCTGGTCATCTTCTTGTTGGGGTTAGTATTTTTGAATGAAGCATTCGTTTTCCAAATCCACGATTTGGTGATAAATGTGACATCGTTTCTTACCTCGACAAACGTGAAACTTGGCACTACTGGTACGTATGCCTTGTTCACAAGAAATGCACAATCTCAGCAGTTGACAAGCACTTTTCTGCTGTGAACCTTGCATCTTCAAATGCTGTTGGTAACAGGTAGGATTGACAAAAGTGCATTGACAAACAGGGCAATGCACTCTTTCTTGTCCTTTCTCCAGACAAGGTTTAGAGGAAAAACATCCCTCACATTGATCCACAATGCTTGTGTTGTTCTCGATTGTTATAACCATAGTCACATTTTTCACAGTAGTAACCGTATCCTAGGAATCCAGTGATGCTGGTAATGGTATCAAAATGCTCATCGTGCTGATAGACGTGAATGTATTTTCCGTGTTTGAAATCGTTGCCTCGAAACAAAAGAGGTCCACGCACTTCTTGAGGGTGCACTTTCAAGGTGTAACGTGGAGCCAAGACGTCTTGCAATTTTTGCATTTCTGGAATGCCGGAAGGGGTGTCTTCGGATATCCCCGCTTGCTGTAACAGAAGTTCTGCTTCACTTCTTTGTTTGGCTCGGTCCGATCGTTGAATAGTTTTCCAGGCTCTTTTCCATTCTGCCGTGTCGTTCTTGTTGGCATACGTTAGTCCCACGACGACAGCACGGGCTAAACACATCTGGTCTTGAGGATTGTTAATTCGGACGAGGCTTAGTTTGGTGTTGCGAAGGTTGTCGACCAATAATACTTTTTTGAGTCCTGTCCCCTGTGGAAGAGACACGTGGGTCATGAACAGTGTTGCTTTTCCGTCGGCGATGTGAAACTTGTCGTTGGATTGTTGCACATGTTGAATCTTGTCGATGACTTTGGAAGGTGTCCATTCTGATGGACTGCTTAACTCGATCCAAACAGGGGACTTCAAACCGTCGTGATGAATGGAAAGTGTCAAGCGATCGTCTTCTTTGCATTGGCATCGTAGTTTCAGTGAGGTTAACAAAGAATCCCACAAATCTGCGATGAACCCTTCTGCTTTCTCAATAGGTATGTCTGGCTTGAAATCTTTAATTTTCACCGTGTACCTGTAGGCCGTAGTTCTAAATTTTCTAGACGAGCGTTTTTCCGTTTCTTGAATGTGGTAATATTTTTCGGGTGATACTAGTGGACTTTGGTTTGGAATATACTCTCTCGGTCTGGCCACAGGCTTGGAACGTATCGGTTCAGGTTCGCTCATGTCTTCGATTTGAGCGAACACTTCTTTACGTGTGTGAGGCGATACGTCACGTTGCTGCCTTTTACCTTCTTCTTCTCTCTCACTGAAATCGTGCGATCGTTTCATCTCAATTACTGATTCAGAAATGATTTAACCAAGTTCGATTTCTCTTTATATATATACCCCTATGTACCTCTAGTTATGACAATGACTTGGTATATTTCACAAGGGCAAGTGAAAGTCCAACAGTTTGGAAGCCCTGGATGACTTATGCAAACGACAATAGTGCGTCTTAAACACCTCGTACATCTTGACGACCCTTCGATTCAAATCCTACCACGAAAAGAAAAAGGTTGCAAGAAAAGGGGGGAAATAACTAGACAGTTGGTGTCATCAAGAGCTCCAGATACTGTACTGTGCTGTTAGAACACGTACGTACTCCATCTAGAAAACAACGCTACTTGACTACGTTGTCTCATTATCTTTGTCACTTCTACTTTGCTGTTGACCGCGATATCTACCAATCCTGATTTAACACACGTCTTTTTCATTTGATATTTTTAAAAATAATAAACCCATTTTTAAAAGAACTACCCCTTTTTTGACAACAGTGACGATGTCTCCTCCTGTTCTTACTACTGTTGCTGCACCTACAACGGCGATCTTTCATAAGACCAAAGCATGAGTCAAAGCAAGTTAAGTTGTGAAGTTGAGCGGAGGTGTATAAACAACAACTGTCAAGACCCTGTGTTCCAGTTCTGTTTGTGATAATAACTTGCGATACCTCACATTTTCTAAAGTGTAAGTGTTTGCAAGCCGTACAAAAGTTATGTGACTATAGCTTTTGACACTTGCACAGACACTTCAGTTCATAAGTGTCAAGAAAAAATTACTTTCAGAATTTTACCATTTTCCAAAACACGCACACATTCGCAACGAGACCAGAATCTGCACTTCTATATTTGTGGATATCCAGCGCCGGATTAAGCACCGTGGAGGCCCATAGGCAGTCAAACTTTTGGGGTCCCAGACCCACGGTCAGGGTCTCATGGGGAGAAGTCGCGGGGCCCATAGGCAGTTGCCTACTCTGCCTAATGAGTAATCCGGGACTGTGGATATCTCACAGACCCGTCCCAGCATACAGAGCTGGCTAAGAACTTTAGGAATATCACATCATTGTTTCAGAAATATCAACAACAAAAATTATGTGTATCTTCCACGTTCCACCATTTATTAGTGTTTGGGTATGTTCTCTAAAAACACAAACAATTTAGAACAAAATTAAATTTTGAATTCAAAATTTTCTCTTTTTAAATTTTTTCAAGGTGTTGGTGCAGATTACATCCAATGCCTTCTCCAGATGAAAGACATTTCTACACGTCATTGCGTTTGTTAAATTCGGTTTTTTTGGGGGGAGGTTAGTCATAGTTTATCTTTAATTCTATTCTTTTATGTATTTATTCTTTTATAGAAGATGTAAAATTGTTTATTGCTGTAACGGTATATATGTTGTTCATTCTATTGTTGCAAAAGAAAATTATATAGCAAAGTTCATATTTTTATTATTTCAAGCTCTATAAAACGTACCAAGTTTTTTTTAAAATATGAATTAAGGTCGCATGAGCAACTATGTGCTTTCGCGACCAGTTAATGCCCGAGGGTCGGGCTATTTGATTGGTCGGGACCAAAGGTAACTTTGACTACACTAGGCTGTGTTGTCGCAGTCTCCCAGGCACCCGCGTTAAATGGCAGTCTCTCCTTAGAGTAACATGTCGGGTCACCGCAGAGCAGGAAGGCACCCGGTTTAGGAAAGCTAGTTTGTCAAATTGTTTCACTCTAGTTAAAGACATAATCCAATCGGTTTGATATCTTATTACTTCTATAATGAAGTATTAAGTATCAGATAAGGCGTGTATGTCTGTATCTGTCCACTAGTCACTTTCCAAACAATAAAACTTATGCACAAATAATCGCATCATCGTGGAAATGTCAGTCTTATTGCGAAATACACCAAAACATGTTTGGATGTACTATTCTGTGAGAACTTCACAAAATGTTTTTGACAATGATTTTAGTAGGCTATGTCTGCAATTCACACTTGTGATATTTTACAATAGTACTTTATTTCCTAAAGGAATAAGTATGTCAGTGAGATGTGTGTGAAATTTCGTAAGGAAAATATACCATACAAAACGTAAAAGAGTCGTGATATTTTTAAAAGTAGGAATAACATTCTCTCCCTATCTCCGTCCTAGCAATTTTTATTGAAATCAAATGGCATCTGTTCGTTTTGAAGATACCTCTCCAAAATTGTGAGCTGTAGTCAGCATAATTAGGTAAACTATTCCGTCTGTCATGTTAATTTGTTTTCAAAACTTACATTCTAAAATTATAGAACGATTCTTTCTTCTATCAGTAAATCATTGTATGAAACAAAATCTTGAGTTGACTTGAGCTTGTACAATTAAGGTATCTTAGCTTTATCCTATTTTTGCACACTGCAATGTGTCAAGAAAACAATTCTAACATTAGATCTACCGTTTTTTCTTCTTCTTCCAAAAGGCAACAAACAAGAATGGCGCGAGTGACAATGCACTGTATAACCCTGCCTATGGTTAACTCTAAATTCTGAAAGCGAAACATGCGTTCAGAACAATTGTAACAATGTTCGACCTATTTCTCTCATTTTAGACTGTCGATATAACAAGGCAAGTTTTTGTACTGCTTCTTTTCCATACCCTTAGATTTGTGAAAACTTTGCAACATTGTTGGTAGCGTGTGCTGCGAAACACAGGACACTTCGTAAATTTTCGATCCACAGCAAAATGTTAAGCAGTCAATCGACAATATACGTATCGCACCTTCTTCTTTATAAAATGAATGAATGAATGAATGAATGAATGAATGAATGAATGAATGAATGAAAACAATGACCATTTCTCATATGTAATGTGTGTTGGTCTTTATTAACGTTGTCCTTTTAATACTGCAAAAAATAACAGTCCCCAAAATGGTGTCCTACATTTTGTATTTATTTACCAGTAATGTTAGCTATGTCTGCCCATCTCTCAAACACTCCAGGCTAAAATATCGCCTAATCTACTGTTACCCATTTCAGTACAATTTGTGTGCGTGCTTTTTGCTTTAAATAAACGTGTTTAAAGTTTTAGTAAGAAAGAAAGAAAAAAACAAATGGTTAAAAAAACTTTAAGCACCATTTTGGGGTCTGTAGATCACCCATTTCAGTACAATTTGTTTGGGTGACAGTAGATTAAATAAATGTGTGTAAGAGTTTACAATAACACGTGTGTGCGTGATTTTGCTTTAGAAAAAAATGTGTAAGACTTATTGTAATGGTTATATTAAAAACAGACCCCAAAATGGTGTTAATAATAAAGATAAGTATTAAAACTACTACTACTGTTACTAATAATACAGATAAGTATTACAACTACTACTAGTACTACTGTTACTAATAATACAGATAAGTATTACAACTACTACTACTGTTACTAATAATACAGATAAGTATTACAACTACTACTACTGTTACTAATAATACAGATAAGTATTACAACTACTACTACTGTTACTAATAATACAGATAAGTATTACAACTACTA
Organism: Unio pictorum; assembly: GCA_030141615.1. Lineage (NCBI taxonomy): Eukaryota > Metazoa > Mollusca > Bivalvia > Unionida > Unionidae > Unio > Unio pictorum. The sequence goes on from JARLTB010000048.1 coordinate 13,126,636, forward strand.
CTACTGTTACTAATAATACAGATAAGTATTACAACTACTACTACTGTTACTAATAATACAGATAAGTATTACAACTACTACTACTGTTACTAATAATACAGATAAGTATTACAACTACTACTACTGTTACTAATAATACAGATAAGTATTACAACTACTACTACTGTTACTAATAATACAGATAAGTATTACAACTACTACTACTGTTACTAATAATACAGATAAGTATTACAACTACTACTAGTACTACTGTTACTAATAATACAGATAAGTATTACAACTACTACTACTGTTACTAATAATACAGATAAGTATTACAACTACTACTACTGTTACTAATAATACAGATAAGTATTACAACTACTACTACTGTTACTAATAATACAGATAAGTATTACAACTACTACTACTGTTACTAATAATACAGATAAGTATTACAACTACTAATAATACAGATAAGTATTACAACTACTACTACTGTTGCTAATAATACAGATAAGTATTACAACTACTACTACTGTTACTAATAATGAAGATAATTATTAAAACTAAGTCGTCGAATTCTACTACAAATAGGAAGAAAAATAGGAAGAAGAAAGAAGCAACAACAACATCCCCCTCGAAAAGGAAGAAGAAAAAAATAAACAACTGGGCGATTTTCTAAAAAGGGGGGGGGTGATCTCATGACACATCAGCACATGAAAAATTATATAGTGCCGAAAGAATTGGAATATTTAAAATGCCTTGCACATGTATACACAAATGTAGCTGGTACTGGTTGATTTGATGGGGATGTGAACCCTGAACATTATGATCAACTGAGCGAAATAATGTATGTCTGGTAATGGACGGGGTGGATGGCAACAATTGTGTTGCATACTTGTCCGATTCCAGACTGTATTAAATAAGAAAACACTTACGAATTCATCCAGGATGAGATAGGAATCCTTCATCTGAAATAAATATATATATATATAAAATACTATCTACCTTTGAAACGATGTATCAGTGTGAAAAGAAGCCTGCACCATGCACCAGTTTCAACATAATTCTGGAAATGGAGTTGGGGTAATTGTTGCATTTAATTTGCCTATGTTATATCGAATGCGAATGTTACAATATTAGAGTAGTGAAGTGAGATAACTCATTAGAAGCAGATTGTAACGGAATATGTATACAACTTTGGCTTGGAGGAAAAATAACAAAAATACTAAATGGATGGTAACATTTACAGAAAATCTGACAGAACATTATTTTTGTACATATATAACACTGCATTTATATCAGTACCTTCTTCACAACTTTTATGAACATTTAATTGAGCAGAATCTATTAAAAATAACCCATTCGAAAAACACCAATTCAAATGGTTAAAGCGAACATAGTGCTGGGTGTACTTATCTTTTGTAAAGTTTTGTTAGCTCTATTTAGGCCGTTTGTTTTGTAGTTTCGTAATAATTTTAAGGATCTTGCAGACTTATCCCAAATAATCCTATAGTTACAGACAAAAGTCTTAATGATTAAAGTTCTAAATACAGATTAGTGGAAATCCAAATTAAATCCAAAGCTGACAGTGTTGATGTGCTTGTGGTGGCCCGTGTATTGGTGGTGTGCATCCAGCTTTTGGTTGAAACATAACAATACAATCCAAGAATATGTTCTGTTTTGAAATAAATTTCAATATTATTATTATTATTATTATTATTATTATTATTATTATTATTATTTTTGAAAATAAAAGAAGAGATATGGTACAACAAATCTAGATAGTTTTTCATAGTGTTTGCTCAATGTTGCTGAAGGGGTTGAATTTTAATATGATTTACATTTATTCTGACCTTAAATAATACATTAACTACTCACAATTCGAAAGTAGAGGTAAATCAGTTAACACACTAATGCTTTCCTGGTAAATCGTTTGTGGTTTGCATTCATATTTAAGACCTATATTTTCTGGTATGTTTACATTTTTGTAAATAAAGTGAGGATCATTGCAATACACCCCACCACACTCACCCCACACAAATAAAACAAAAAAAAAATAAGAAAAGAAATACATTTTACACATTTAGCAACAAAGGTAGCTGACAAATTAAACCAATAAATTCGTGCGATTCCTCTGTGAAAAAGGGAAACTGATCAAAAGATCTGCGTGTAGAGGACATTCAGTTTTTGAAAAGAACCCTTATCGCCAAAACTAGTTCCACCCCTCCCCAATTTCTGTCTCCGGATACGTCACAACCACGAATTGTTTTCTATTCAGTATTTACTTATATATTATAGTGATCGTCCCAATCCACGCAGACATGCGTTCATGCCACAGAAATATGGAACAATATCGAAATTCACGAACATTCACTAGGCAAACGCAATGTAACACAGTTATGTGCACACACCAACCGCATGAGCTTGTTCATGTTTTTTTTTTTTTTTTTTTTTTTTTTGGTGCTGTTGCATAAATCTTGGCAATTGCTTCAGTTGCATGCGGTATCGTTTTGTTCTTGTTTTGGAAACTTTATAATAATTTAAATTAAAACGGAACATTTTAATGGGTGGAGATGGGTAGGAGGGAATCCGGCCAAACAATTGATTTTGAAGACTGTGGACATCAAGACTTTATACCCTTGATCACGTTCTTACTTCCAGTTTCCCACGGCGGATGAGCCCTTGTGAACCCCATACCCTCAAAGGGTATACATAATCAAAAGATCCAAATTTAACAAATGTATAAACATTTTACATATAAAAGACTGTTATTATGTATACCGTTTTGTTCGACTCTGGGACGAGACACTTGACATCTTTGTGGCGATGCAAAAAGGCCTGGAATTCCTCATCAGTGAGGAGAAAAGACTCAGCATTCCTGAGGGCATCCTCTCCAGCGTTTTCCCCGTCAATTAAAAGACACTGAAATACCTGAATAATTTTGATGCAAACATTCTTTTAGCTTCTATCCACAATGATGTGTGTGTGTGAGAGAGAGAGAGAGAGAGAGAGAGAGAGAGAGAGAGAGAGAGAGGGGGGGGGGGGAGGGAGGGAGGGAGGGAGAGAGAAAATTTCTTATAATCATGCTTTTTCAGATTCAAACTGACAAGTTGCTTAGTAACTCGAAACGTTTTAAGAGAGAGAGAGAGAGAGAGAGAGAGAGAGAGAGAGAGAGAGAGAGAGAGGTGGGTGGGTGGGGGTGGGGAGGGACAAAAATTGTTAAATGACCATCTAACAAAATGTCAGCTATCCAAGAGTGTAAGGGTGTGGTGGTATGCTGGAAAGTATGGATACTAATTAGTTTCAGGATTTACGTTTGATATATTTTTTCGAAGAAAGATAAAAACAAACCAATATACCTGCATACTTTCTTACCTTCCATCGGTATGGGGACAACTTGTTTATTTCCTCCACCATGTCTTCGTCTTTGTTGTACTTGTTGACGACAGTGTTCAGTTTAAATGCAACCTAAAAGTAGTTGTAAATATCTAACTTTAATTCCTAACTGCTGTAATATTTGGTGCCAAGTGAAGTTTTTTCAAAGTTTAATATATTTTTTCAATATATATATATACACTACTATATGTAGTATATTAGTCTCTCTCTCTCTCTCTCTCTCTCTCTCTCTCTCTCTCTCTCTCTCTCTCTCTCTCTCAACAACTATCATATTAGACTAGTCATAGTTTAATCTGGTATTTTTTATCCACTGTTATGAATATTTCATAGTTATATTTCCTGATAAATTGTTAACTGCGAATTCACATTTACCCTGGCCTAGAAATATATTACGTATTCACAAAGCGAATACAGAAAGTTAAAGTAAAAAACTACTGCGTCTCAAGTAACCTTGCTCATACGCGTAAAATTTTCCGAAAACTGTCGTGTGCAACTTTGTTTCCCAAAAACCCAGTGTAAAATATTTCATGTCAATGATTGACATTTCTTGTCATATGGGGTCTGTAAGGATTCTTAGAAGTAATTTAAGACGTGCCAAGTTCTAACCTAGCTAATGGACTTTTGCATACCAGGGCCCGGCGATGTGGAACGAATTGCCCATTGAAATTAGACACAAAGACACAGTGGTCCCTTTTAAGAGTGCTCTTAAAACTCAACTTTGTCGACTGCAGGAATAAACTTAGAAACCTAGTAATATTTTGTATCTTATACGTTTCAGCATGTTTTTATGTTTTCCAAATTCATGGTTTTTGTTATTTGTTTTTCTGTAGTATAGTCATATCATTATAGATGTTGTAAAGCTCTTAGAGCTTCTAACGATTAGGCGCTCTACAAAGTCTTCATTATAATTATTAGTAGAAGTATTAATCTTTTGATGTTTGCTTTGATGTTTAACACCTTTATTTTCTGGTATGTTTCCATTTTTGTAACAAATTGAGGATTATTGAAATGTCCCTCACTCCTCTCCAATAAAACAAACAAACAGAAAACAAACATTTTACACATTCCCTAACAAAATATAACATTATTGCTATGCGATTCCTATTTAGGAAAAAGTCAAACTGATCAAATAAGATGCGGTTAAGTAACAGTCAGTTTTTAACAATTGTTTCCTATTCAAAAGTTTTTTTGCACATTATAGGGAGTGTCCTAACCCACGTGGCCATGCGTTCAGGCAATATATATATATATATATATATATATATATATATATATATATATATATATATATATATATATATATATATATATACATATATCTATATATATACATATATATATATATATATATATATATATATATATATATATATATATATATATATATATATATATATATAATGAGATCGAAGTTCAAGAACATTCACATGAGGCAAACGGAATGTAACAGTCAGTTATATGTACACACCCACTGCATGAGCTTGGTCATGGGGGTTGGGGCGCTGGTACACAAATCTTGGCGATTGCTGCCGTTACATGCTGCATGGTTTTATTCCTGTTTGGAAACTGTTTATAATTTAAATAAAACGGAACATTTTTATGGGTGAAGGTGGGTGGGAGTTCGAGCCTTGCCAAGAGGCATCAACGCTACCCAATCCTCGCTCCCAAAGGGTGTAGAAAATAAAATGATCAGAATATGAGAAATATGTAAACCTTTTACATACAAAAAAGACAGTTATGTGTCTAAGCCCCTCCCCCAATTCATAGTCCCCATAACACTATTTCTGGATTCGCAACTGCATTATGATCTGACTTTAAATTGACACGTAAACTTGATGATTAAACGTTTTATGAACTTTTCCAATGAAATAGATAAAATGCATTCTCTTTTAAATTTCGAAAAGAACAAATAATATACATATATAATTCTTTTGATTCATTGTCTCTTTATCGAATTACAACATTTCTAGTTGACTGTATCGAAACCCGTGAGCATACGCTTTTCTGGTAATCTCAATGTTAGGGTCGTCTTTTCAATTTTCTTCTGGGGGTGGGGGCAAAACATGACGGGCTTGTACATTTTCATATATAGGATACAACAATTTTACAGAACGCGCAAATTCGGGGGGAGGAGCCAATAACCCCCTCACCCCCGGCGTCACTGCCTAATTTGTCCACTTTTTTGCTCTGTTCGACCGATTTGTTTTATTTACGTAATTTGTTTGTGGGAATGTTTTCAGTTTCTTCATTTTTTAGCACACTGTCAATAATATCTGATTTCGATACTATGTATTTTCAAGTTTTGTAACAACGTTCCAAGTATCCTATACCTGATGCCCTTAACACCATTTCCTTACACGCATCAGACTGTCAAGGTGATTGCGCCTTCCTTGTTGTCGACCAATCAGAGCGTTGGTTTCCGGGTTGAAACTGTCACATGATACTGCTAGTATATCCAGGTACTGACCTAAATTAATGTAAAACTGAGGTCTAAAACAGTAGTTTTATTTTAGCAATCTATTCAATCATTTAGCGATGACAAGTATGTATTTGTGCTAGTGTGCGCTTGGGTGTCGAGAGAGTGATGCTTTGGATAGTATGTGGTTCAAATTAATCAATAAAAGTTTATAAAGACAATAGCTACCATTGCATAGCAACCACTCTGTTGTTCATATTTAGAACCCTCCGACCATACCCCCATTTGAACCCCACCCCCAAGTAATCACCAAGGTTTAGCATTATATATGGAGTCGTACAGAGTGAGGGTATCACAATTCCTGCTAAAGCGTGGGTGTAATTTTGAATATTAAGATAACCATGTAAATTCTCATATCAGAATAACAATTCTAAAATTGTTAAAACAGCGTCTGGTTGTGTAAATTTCATTGTAGTTTTTCTTTACACCAAGCTGTACAAACTGTATTAGCTTTAATGCTAAGCTAGTCTTTGAATAAAACTGGTAAAGTAAGCGATTTTGTTTTGCTTTGAGTAACAACTTTTACAATTATGGCTATATAGAGATTAAGAAGTTAGTATAGGTCTGAAAAGATTTCAAAAATACATTATGATAGTTCAAACGATACAAACAATATCATAAAACAAAAGTAGCAAGTACTCAAATATTTTGTGCAACTGAAGTACTATAATTCTGAGCAGATGCGTTTGGAAATAATTACTTTCCACACACACTTCATTTAGTAAATGAGATTATGGTGATACGCGATTTCTCTCTTCACGGAGTTATCTCTTAGTCATTTCCACACAATGTATTTCAAATTTTTTTTTCAATATGCTATTTTGAACTTGACCTTGTCCAAAATCAAGTTCATTGTGTACCTGAACAAGTAACTTTCATTTTGTAAACAAGTAATTTGTTGTTGTGTCAATATTTTTTCTATGAATGTGTGGTAAATATTGGGATCATTACAGAAGGAGGTAAATATGTTTATTTATTTTTGGATATAGGACATTGGAATTCTTCCATGAAGAACCTCTTTGTACCTGATGTTTTCCCATGATCTTTATGATAATATTAGTAACAGATTTTATCTTGTTGACAGCATAGACTATTCTGGAAAGTAACTTTTGACCCTCATTCAGGTTTCCTTTGTGTCTTAGATTTTTATATAATGTAACAATCTTTACATTTAACATCTGCGGCAGAATCAGTCGTATTGTTGTATTTCAGGAGGGTGGAATTATTTATTCAAAATCTTATTTACTGGAACTACAAAGTGCTCATCTATAACATTCTTGGACTTTAACAATAACTTGAAACTAAAGTGAATTCAGACAACGTCATTTCTGGATTATGATATTGTGATGCATCAAACGACTGTTGGGTCATGATCACACTTCAGGCCATTGGCACATTACCACGTTCGAGACAACAAGCACAACAACAAATTTAATAATCAACACATCCTATAATTGAATTTAATTGAAATACCATTGTAATTAAGTTGGAACTTTATATAACCATTTGGTATTTATTTCGCAATACTGTAAGTTCTTTTTACGTTTTCACTTTGAATTTTAGGGAAATAAATTAGCTGTAGCATTTAAGACCATAAAGTCGTAACATTTGCTTATTACTGGATAGGCATGGAAGTTCTATTAACTCCCGAAATACATATCCGAGTCTTTCCAGTTTGAGATACTCCAGTCGTGAATCAATGTGTAGTTCATGCTCCAACGTTATGTAGTTTATGTCAAGTGGATTTTCAAAGACCACCTGCTTCACCTGTTCCTTAAATTTTGGAGATGGATTTTGCAACATTGACAGATAATCCAGTGGTTGTTCTTATAGAATATTCGCAATTGCTTTTCTGATATCCTCTAGCATTTCCTGTAAGTCTTTTTACCAATCGTGCTAGCTCTTTCCTGATAGTCACAGATGTTGCTTACGTGATTTTCGTGATATCCTGAATGAGCAAGGTCGTCTTAACAATCGACTCTTTTTTATCTTCTGTTCCTATCATCTCAGCAGTAGTTTCGCTTTTTCAAAGAGAGAAAAAAAAACTGTTATTGGTTCTGCGAACGGGGTTAATCAGCAGTTCAAATGTTTGTTTAAAACTCACTGTGAATTCATTCTTTGCAAATTGTTGTGATTGACTGAGGCTTACATATAGTGTGTACTATCCAACCCCACCTTCTTTTCTTGATCTCATCCTCTACCGGAAGCTGGGAGGTTCTGTGCGACAGGTTGGTGTTGCTGATTGTGGCTTCTTAGGCAGTTGTTGATGAAGTTCGGAACTCTCTTTACTATGGACTTGGTGGTTCTCCAGGTGGTGATAGAAGAGTTATATTGATGCATTTTTGACTGCTTTAAAGGTAATTGTTTATTCTTTAGAATATGAGCTCAGAGAGTGGTTGTCTGCGTGTATTTTGGCGACAGTGCACATTGAGTAATAAAGCCTTAATGATGATCCGGAAGTGAAATCTGTGTTCTGTTTACATGCTGTTCTGTTTACAGTGCAGCCACTAAAAAAATGCAAGTGAACCCTTGACAAGAACTTCACCGTGAAGTCATCTTTGCAGGTATTTTAGAAAATCTTTTGATTGTTATTGATTGTCACTCATTTGAAAGGTCAGTACTGAGAAAAATATATAGATAACATACAGTAAAATTAATTGTGATGTATGTCCAACTGAACAACTCCAGAGGGGCGGAGTTTAATAAGCAGGGAACTTGTATTTAAAACAAGCAAAAACAAATAACTGTGATTGCTACATTATGTAAAAGATCTAGTGTTTCTGTCAAGCTTTCAAAACATGTTGAATATCTTGACAATATATGGCATCATGTTAGTTCATGTCCAGATCATAGTTTGTAGTTTTTACAGATTTTGTTTTTACAAATGTGATACACAACATTGAAAACGCAGCTGTTGTGACTCTTACCCTTGTGTAATTCCAACAGAGTTGTCTCTACTAAATGCATTATCATACACGTATGAGAAACGGTCCTACTGATAAGGAAAAATGGAAACCATCCTGGACATAAAATAAAGTATATATGGATTTGGCTGATCATGATTGGTTAAAAATGTGAATTTTGTTTTAGGATAAATAATCCTTAAGAACTTATTCTAATTGTAAGTGAAAAACAATAGAGACATTGTTTTATTGATGGAATTTCAGTCCCTTAACGGTCTTGAGTTTTGAACATTCATTACTAAAATTAGCTCCCGACTCTTTGGTGCGGAATTGAAAGCACACGTTTCAAACACATGCAGGTTCAGAGTACCGCTAGTCATATCGTTTCCTCTACAAAGAAGCAGACATCCCGGTTTCATCTATACTGATAAATAAAGGTTTATCATGAGCACTCAAAAGTATTAAGTTCTTTAATTTTTAATATCACGGTGTTTGCGTAGGTTTACTACGGGAACTGAATTAATACCGTGAATCCTGTACTGGGTTATACCCTTATCACTCTTACTCTCTCTGACAGTCTTTGACACGCATGCTGAAGTAGGATAGAAGGATGTTTATTTTGAACAAACATTATGAAAAAAAAATACTGGTCCTGTGATATTATTAGGAATCAGAAAAGTCTAACTTTAAATGAATTTTGAATGAATCATACCATATTTAACGAACCACTTCTCGTTAATGAGGCTGCCATTACTGACGATGCTGACGCTCGGAAGCTCAAGTTCCTCCTTGCAGAAGCGGACCATTTCTCCCAAGTGCTCTCCCTTGTTTACTATAAATGGCTCACCCCCTGAGAAATTTATTTTCTGCATGCCTAAATAATAATAATAATAATAATAATAATAATAATAATAATAATAATAATATTTTTATTGTCTTTGCAAATAATACAATTATACAGAGGCTCTAAAATGATGAATGATTTAATCGTTATACCCTACAACAACAACAACAACAACAACAACTATAAACGGAAGAGATTCACCTGTGCCGAATTGTACTCACTTTGCTATTGTCACTGGTTGTTTCAATTAATGCATCATGGTGCTGTCTTTATGCATATACCGCATAGATAGATAGATAGATAGATAGATAGATAGATAGATAGATAGATAGATAGATAGATAGATAGATAGATAGATAGATAGATACATAGATGAAACACGCATCAGTATTAGCGGATTTCGTTTAACCAGTCACTTAAAAAAATTGTTTGTTTAACATGTTCCCACACAATGTAATATACACAGCGCTATCCGAGATGTAACTACTGCTAGGCCATCCTGTTGAGTACTTGTACATATGATACATTAATGAGGAATTAGACCGTAAGCATTAGCTACCGTTTTAATGGTTCAGGTTCTACCAGCCACATGATGCAACATTCCTTAACAAACAGCTTAATAAATGTATTTAGATTTCCTGGCTAGGTCATCTGACGAGTTTACAAAATGGACGGGTCAAAGTGATGGAAAAGCAAAATGACAATTATTTTGCTTAGGAAATAAATTCGTAAGTATTATTTTCAGTTAAAGCAGATACAACTCTGTACATTATATTTTGTCAATCTGTATGACAATTAAATGCAGTAGCAGTTACTTTCTCATGCATAAATGTACACCACACCATCATTCAACTTAGTTCAATGGAAATCAATACTACTAAGTAAGCCTAGTTGTGAATTGATAATCTTGGTTAATTATGCTCGTATTGACATTACAACAATTGTGGTGTGACTCAAGCGAAAATTCGCTACGCTCGTCTTTACTGGAATTTCGCCCTTGTATTGCTACGATGGTCGATTGACTGATCGAGATTTATGTTTTATATTAGCAGAACAGATTATGGCTCAGTCTTAATGTAACCAGATTGTGGTATAATAATATTTACATGTGCGAGTTTGGGTCAAATCATAATGTTTGTACTAGGTAAGAAGATTGAAAACTCTTAAAGGCATACAACCTAAGTTAAAACGAATGAAATTATTTTGTTCTTTTTTCAGTTCGTGATTACTTATTTAGTTGAAAAATTACGATTCAGGCTGTTACTGAGGCCGAAATCAGGCTAGTATCGGTAAATTTTGTGATAAAATACGCGATTTTCAATTATTGTCTGCAGACAAAAATTCGCTATTTGCCACGCCTATATTCATGTAACCTCTGTGTTGACCTCTCCCGAAGATTAAGAATTTTAGCCATGCGCAAGCACGTGTTTAAAAAAATAATGGCGTGTCCGCAACTGGATCGAAGCCAACACTTAGATTCTGAAAGGAGGAGGGAAAAAAAGCTGTTTGGGCAAATTATGTCAGCACACGCATATGTATTGGTGACCAGCATGAACGATGGAATAAAAAGAAGTCCACTTTGAGCCTAGAAAATAATCCAGAGGTCGCCGAATTCTTGCTGGATACTGGTGAGTCTCAATTTTGCAATGGACAGTCAAGTTTTTTTACCGCAGTTTTATTTTTGTATTGTTAACTCTTTATCAAACCTCTTAAAATAACATATTTTATATAAACTGGCATTATTCCATTTAGCTTGAAATAAAATGCCACAGCCCTGCAACAATATCGCTGAAATCAGCATGTACATGACATACAGCAGCTGTTTATTGAGGCCACCGAAGGGGTATTAATGATCATCTTCATTTTCGCATGCAACCATAAGACTATTTAGGAGCAAGCAGACACTACTGTTTTTTTTTTTTAATACAAATTATTTATAATGTAAATAGTGATGGCTGTAAATAAAAGTAATGCAATACAGTTAAGTATATTTTGTGCATGACCAAATTAAATAGCACACTATGTGTGCATAAATGCCCGTGGGGATGTGGCATCATTCCTTACCCCACAGGAAAAAATAAATAACTTTCTTTTGAAAGATAAAACAGTGAATAATGTCCCACCGGGGCCGGTTCACTTTAATTTAACATTTATTCATTCACTATTATTTGTAAAATATATATAAATTTTTGTGTCTAATGAAATATTTATTTTCCCTTGCTATATTAGTTATGAATTTAATGCCAGAGCAAGGAAAACATCAGAAACAGAGGATTGTCAAAGAAGACATGGCCACAACTTCCACACCTGGGCCAACAATTCATCGGATACAAATTCCTGCTGTCTCTGATATAACCACATCAGAAACAGATATTTCATCTATGTAAGTATTACTACATTTTATTAAATTTTATGTATTTTTACTAGTTTACAAATATTTTGGTAGATGCACCTGGAAATGTATCATTCTATACTAGTTTAATATTTTGTAGTTGGAAAAGATTGTACATTTTGTTAAAATATGATCTGTTTTATTTAGAATAATATTTTTGTTGTAAATTGTTGGCACATGTCATTTTTGTTATTGATATGTTCCTCATCATGCTGTTTGTATTTTAGTTAGTCTCAAGTGAGAATAGTCTTTGACTAAATGAGTCACCCCTTTAAATAAATTATTATTATTATTATTATTATTATTATTATTATTATTTCTTGAGGCATTATCATTCCCATTATAATAACCAAGATAAATGATAATACTTTCTTTTGATACAAAACTAAAGATTTCCAAGTTCAACATTAGTATTTACACATTTCAAAATTTTTATTTAAATGGATTCAGTCTTGTCTGAAGTTGAAAAACTTAAGGAGAAGGAAAGTGTTATGATGGAAAAGTCTAAAAGTTTTATCAACCCATTTGAGAAAGTATACTAACAAAAGTAATTGTGATACATACAAAAAAGGAGAATATTCGTGTTAAGTATACTAAGAAGCAACCATATATATACATGTATAGTATTGTATTGGTATTTGTGGATGGTATTTGTGTAAACCAGAAAATTGCTCCCACAAAAGCTTTCTTTGCAGTGTATGAACATACAAGTAAAAAATGTGTAATTACAATATATCTTAAATATAGTATTGATGCGTAATTGAAAAAATGAAGATATACTGGTTATCATTGTAAGAATATGAATACATTGTATTATAAATACAAACCACACTAAGGCCATAGTTATGGTTTGTCCGTTTAGTACACTTGGAGAGGGCAAGGGGGGTTTACCCAAATGCATATGCTTGTGTATGGGGGTGGGAGGTCTGCTGATTATGTATTTACACATATACCTCGATAGTAATTTGTCTAATATGTAACCTGCTTGACTGGGTTCAGTTAGTGGACAATCAACAAACTTTTTAAAGTTACACAGCTTATTTATTTGATGCAGCCAGACATTCAACATTGGTGGACTATCTGTTATATTAAATACATAATATTATTAATCCTTGATCTTTTCTGTGTGGATTAAATATAGGCTGTTCTACAGAATGGGGAGGGCAATTGCATGTACGCAGATGGGGTGTGTGTAAAAAAATAAAGTATGCATGTGTACAGGGAGGGAGGGGTCAAGCTTTACCCGATTTTTGTGCACCTGCCCATTGTTGGAATCAGATTTTGTTTCCGGAATTTTTACTTTTTTGCTTGCAGTCTAATTCATATCGGTCTGAGCTATACACAGACAGATAAACATTTTCAGAAGTAGGATAAATTGGGGATTGGAAGTTTCTTGTTTGTTAACATAATAATTCATTTACGTTAAAATATTAATGCTTTACCTGAAAGTTGATAAACCATCTGTTTGTGGTACAATTTAATCTTTTACAGAAGAAATTTTTAAAAATAAATTTCATAAACCAATTTTGGTTAGAATTAGTCTAATGTAATTAGAAAATTCTGTAAATAATCTAAACATTTTTATGATATATAGGTTAGATACAGGTTTGCTATATTTACATTTTCATCTGTAGCAAAATGATTTGTTACATGTAATTGAATGCAGTTTTTATTTGGACTTTTGAGAATTAAAAAAAATATAAAATGACATTGTCAGTGAAATGTTTGCATTTTCTTGTCAGATATCAAAGGTCATTCAACAAAAAAGTGAGAGATGGTCTGCAAACCCAAAGAAAGCTGATATTGAAAATGAGGTTAGATGATAGAGTTTGGAATGAACCAGCCAGTTGTTTTGGTCATAAATGATCATAGGTGAATATCTGATGTACTTACTCCAATACCACCACCACCTACAGAACAGATTGTTACAAAACAGAAATCTCATTTTAAGTTAAAATGATTTAGGCCTTTTAGTCAGGTAACACCTATTGATATCAAATTGTTATGGAGAGACTATACTAGTGATTGTATGATAACAAATGATCCCTACCATGGACCCATATAGACTGTGACTTTCTTGAAGTGTCTACTATGAGCCAAAGTCCAGCATCTGTTTGATTTCCAAGATTCAGTTTATCTTCAGACCACTGTTGATTATGTTCTTAATGCTTTTAAAAAAACATGCATTTGAACCACAAGATGTAGGATCTTTTCAAACTTTTCATACCCATTGCATTTATACTTGTCTTATATGTATGCTTAGATTGAAGTAAATGCAGTGTATTTTGGCCATATGATGTATTAAAAAAAAGAACAGCAGAAACTATTCATTGTAATTCATTTAATCTTATAGGAGTAACAAGATTAAAATCGTGTAATTGCAAGTCGGTATTATTGCATAATAAAGTACCTTTTAATAATTTTAATTTCTACATGTTTTGGGTAAAATTGCAGTCAGAAAGATTTCTAGGATACTTTGAAGAAGACAAAATGTACATTGGAGCAAATGACTTCAATCCATGTATGTATATATGTATGTATGTATGTATGTATGTATGTATGTATGTATGTATGTATGTATGTATGTATGTATGTATGTATGTATTTTCATGAAAATGAATTAAATCAGAAAACAGCATTGAGCTTAACAACATTGTTTTGAATTCCACAGCATAGTATTGTCCCATATTTCTTATTTCCTTATTAAATATTTAGGCTAAATTTTCTAACACAAAATAATTAGACTTTGTTTTAATTAAATTATATATTTTCCTGAATTTATTTGCCCAATTTTTTAAGAATACAATGTAATGAAGTGGTTTATCACAGGTGCAGCGATGTCTGCTATTACCGGTTCCCATACAGTTTCAAACTAATTTTATAAAGAAAAAAATGCTGTTAACTTCTGGGGTTTTTTTTGTTATAAAAAAAATAAATCAATTAAAAATGATACTGATTATATTTGTTAACAACAAATTACTATTTACATACTGGTGTTGACCGTTCCAGTGGCCTAGTGGTAGGAGCATCCACCTCAGATGCAAGAGGTTGTGGAGGCCTTGATCCCTGGCAAGGTCATACCAAAGACATAAAAATGGTATTAACAGCTGCCTCATTTGGTGCTCAGCATTAAGAGGTTAGTGTATGGACTGGTCATCCTACTGTCAGGATAATGTAACTGGGTGGGATGTCATGCTACATGTCTGTGGCATGATGCCTCAGTGCTAAATATCACTATAAACTGCCAAACTGCAAACATCGTAGCAATATGACTGAAATTGGTATATTTTCATCACTGTACAGTAGGCCCAATTTCATGAACTCAGCAGTGATATATTGCTGCAAACAGGGTTAAAGGTCAGTTAGCAATTAAAACACCCCTGTGAATGTGTAAGAGTTTGTTTGTCTGCATAGGCTAATTGGTATCAACATTGCATAAATACATGTAGCCTTGGATTACAACACTGCCAGAACTTAATGGGTACATCGAGGAAGGTATAAAGTACAACCAGTCATTTTACGTCTAAAAAATCAAGAGGTCAAAGTCTCCTCGCCTGATAACATGACCCCTGCATTCCTGAATTTGATATGTATATCTGAGCCAGTTTTGCATTGTACTTAGTACATTATATATACTATTCAGTATATATATATATATATATATATATATATATATATATATATATATATATATATATATGTGTGTGTGTGTGTGTGTGTGTGTGTGTGTGTGTGTGTGTGTGTGTGAATGAGTACCTAGCTACCCTAATTTTAAAAGAAATGCAATAGGAAACATACATGGGGGTGGGCTTAATTTCAATATTTGTTTCTCTGCAGTAGTTTGTTTAGGTGATGTACTAAAGTTTGGCATTGAGTAATTGGTAATCGCTTGAGTCAAAAGCATAGAAACCAAGCACAGGATACTAAAACATCAATGTAATTTCTATAGAACTGTCTAGTATTTTGGAATAGGATGTCTGTAATCATTTATAGTAATGGTACACTAGTTTCTCATATAAAAGTCTCTGGGAGACAAAGAAAAAGGAAGAATGGAGGCAGAAGTGTGATGGACTGAATGGAATTGGACTACCAGTCCAGAGAAAGATCATACAGACGAGTAGGAACACAGGACAAGAGGAAAATCTATTATACTAAGTCAGATGATAAAATAGGTCATAACTTGGTCGAGTTAAAGACGGGTGATAGGGTTTTAATTTGAATTTCATTAGAGAGATGACTGTTATTTAATGAGATTAAATTGTTGTTGATTTGACTTTCACATTTTGTGTATTCATTAATTTAACTGTTGGCACCACTGACTGGGGGCTCTGATCATTGCATCTGTCTATCACTACTTCAATTCCTCACAAAACATGATGCCAAGGGAGTCTTTTGTAATAATTTAAATAATATTGGGAGCACCCCACCCAACCTAAATAACATGGAAAACCTCTATATATGCCATAATTATTCTTAGATGATATCCTTCAGTTTTTTATGCCTGACTGTACATGTACTCTTGAATTAAAGTTATACCTGTACGTGCACATTTGTACTTATATAAGTTTTGTACATTTCATAATATATAATAGTTAGTTTTACAGTGTATGCAGATGTGTACATTCATCTGGGTATTCATATAAAGGGTATAATTATTTCTATGGTAAATGAACACATTTTAAAAAACTGAAAATTTGATGCATTTAAATGGTGTCAAGTATATTTGATTTAGTTGTAATAAGATGGCTGTTGATCCACATATGTGATATAAGCATTCAAGGTTGCTTTAGATGAACTAGTATTTTAGTCTTAAAAACCTTATTCTGTTTCCAGAGCCATTTTGTATTACATGATATTGTAATTAATGAGCAGTGTCTGGATAGAATAGTATCATAGTGTTTGTAGTTCTGTTGATATTTGCAAACCAATCTGTATTCATGAAACACTGCAACAAGTTTTGCTTTCTCAACTCAATATGAATATGCATTATTTATCATTTAACTTAATGTGTTACTGTATATGCACGATTAAAATCATGTTCACCAGTGTACTTTTGTTTTTTCTATTCTTTGCATCCCAAGACAATGCAAGTCAACTTCAATTCATCCTATGTTTTTAATAAATAGTCTCCTCACAGTTGCTTTCAAAACATAGCCATACATATAATCATTCTTTAGTGGGTAGGTAGCTAAAAAAATGTTTAACAAAACTTGTTCATGCAAAATAAAAATTGCATACTACAAAAGAAATGTTTTATACTACAGAAAATCAACATAAATTATAGTATTCACACATCATATATTTGGATAGATCATCCAAGTCTTCCTTTTGTAAAGCCATGGTACTGGCCAAAATTATTTATCCATTATACCCCATACACAACAGCTTGCAATGACATGTCTGTTGCCAGTACTTAGGTATCCGTTAAGTCCATAAAATAAACTGCCTATTAGCAGTATGCCTTTTCCCCTGGTTGTAATCATTATCTTCTTCTGCTGCCAGGACATCTTGAATATACCTCTGTGCAACAAGGAGCACGACTTCATCTAAAACAACCAGGTCGAAGTCCTGCAGAAATTTTTAAAAAATTGTCAGTAAAAAAATTCCAAATAAAATAAATCCATTAAATATTATGTGGGGAAAATATTAATTTTTGTGTTATGCAATGAAGCAAACGTGTAAATATACAAACAAATGCGCAAATCACATCGATTATCGGATACGTGAACTTAATGTGGTAATGCAACTGCCCAAAAAGATCAACTTTATTCTGAGCCAAAGAAGCGACTTTAGCGAGACCTTTTAATAGCGGTTCTGATTACAATGATACAAATTATCATATTTTTAGTTGGTTTATCTTACAACGTAACAGAATCACACAAACACGAGAAGTAAACACTTTCAAGAATGGCCCCTTAGGAACCCCTTATTGTCAGGATTTTCCATCATATTGACTTTTTTGCCTACTTCTTGTAATTTATCATATATAATGAGAAATCTATAAGCAATACATATATTGTGGGTGACTATAAAGAACTAAGGAGAAGGAAAGACGAACGATAAGGCAATAATTACATCAAAAGAGAATCACAGGCTTACCTCGACTTCCATTATTTGTTGACGCGCGTCACTTGACACTGCGACTTCGGAGAATATCGGTAAATTCCGTTTCTGCATAATTAATTAGCAATCCGTACAGAAAATCGTTATAATTTCATTGATTAAACTTACAGATGTACATTTTTTGAAACTGAATTACCTGTAATTACTCATTATTTCTACTATACTTTTCATAATATCATGCATTTGCAAGAACAAAAAAGGCGAAAAACTTAGGTTGTATGCCTTTAATATGTTTCGCCTTGTATAAAGTCGCGACAGAATGCTGTACTGAAAATATCACAAACAACTTTTTAGGTCGTCTCAGATATCTTTTGTTTAGTTATCTCTTATCATCTTTATAGTTGCACGGCAATCGTTATTACCTAATGATCACCAATGTCTATTTGTCGGACAAAGTATATCAATGACATTTGGAAAGCGAAAATCATGTATGTAATGATTACGTATTTATATTATTGATTCTCCCTGTTCATAACTGCCTTGCACTTTGTACTTAGCATTATATACGAAATGTCATTGTTATAAGACCCGGAACTGGAAATAAAATAAATATTTACCTTGTCAATATTTTTATAAGCCATATTTACGTAAACGGCGATAACATGGGCTTTATTTGTTTAATGGTTTTATACGCTTCTAAATATATAATCTACCTTCTTTTGTATATATGTATCTATTTTGTCTTTCTCGGTTTGTTGAAATGGTTCCAAAATCATATTTATTTCCAGTATAATAATAATAATAATAATAATAATAATAATAATAATAATAATAATAATAATAATAATAATGAGTACTTTGTATAGCGTCTAATCTTTAGACGCTCTAAGCGCTTTACATCAATAATGATATGACTACAGAAAAGCAACAAACAAAACCCATGAAATTGGAAAACTGAACAAAATGCTGAAAATATTTAGGGTGCGAAACATTAATAGGTCTTTAAGATTGTTCTTGCAGTCGAATAAAGTGAGTTTTCAGAACCCTCTTGAAAGTGATCACTATGTCTTTGTGTCTTTGTGTCTAATTTCAATGGGTTATATATTCCACATTGCTGGGTCCTGGGATGCAAAAGAACGTTGTCCATATGACTTCGTTTTTATTGTGGGAACAATGAGTATACGATTGTCAGAAGAGGAGCGAAGTATCTTGCTGGTGTATACACATGGGTGAATCCGGTTAGGTATGTTGGACTGCAGTCCGTCTGTGAAACATAGCATAGAGGAGAAAGTTTGTGTTTGATTCTGCTGGATCGAATGGATAGCCAGTGTAGGGTACTGAGCAGTGGAGAGTTTCTCGTGTTACTCTAAAGATGCTCCGATCAGCTGTGTTTTGAATGTTTTGAAGTTTCTGGAGTAGACGAACTAGCCATAATTGAGTTAGAATAGTCAGTCTTAAAAGCACTAATGAACACAACTATTTTAGTGGCATCAACTGAAAGATATTTGCGAATGGAACTGATGCGTCTCAGCTCAATATGTGGTGCAGCCTTGCATATGTTCATGACATGTTGATGCAACGTGGTAGGACTGTTTAGAGTAACACATAGGCTTCGTACTGACTGTGAATTTAATCTATGTGTTGCTGATATTCATTATTTGAGGTAGAGGACGTGAATGAGAAAGTCTTTGTGTTGTGATCACAATGAACTAAGTAATATATCATGGTCTATTGTGTAAAATGCTGCAGACAAATCAAGGAGGATGAGAACTGTACTCTTTCCGCTATCCAAAGAAGAGAGAATGTCATTAAATAGTTTCAGAAGACTATTTTCAGTATTGTGGCAAGGGCGATATGCAGACTGTACATTGTTCAAAAGATTGTTTGAATTCAAATAAGATACACGTTGGGTTAGAACAACTTTTGCTAAGATTTTTTAAGATCAATGGGAGATTAGAAACTGGGCGGTAGTTCATTAAATCATTATTGCCAAGTCTTGGTTTCTTCAGCAGAAGTTTTACGATGGCAATTTTGAAAAATGATTGCAATTCCCCGAGTAAAAGAGTTATTAATAACATCAGTTAGTGAAGGCAATATTGGGTGCAAATGTGTCAGGAAGGTCTACTTGAGCGAAGATAGTTGGAAGTGGTGTGCATTTGTTCCTTGACATTAGTTTGTTAGTTATTTCGAAAACATCTTTGCAGCTGAAACTCTCCATGATCTTGTTACTGTAGTGGGATAATGTTGCTAAATGGACTATGTTTGTGACGTTCTTTTAGCGGTTTCATATATTTTTTATGATTAGCGAGTCTGGTGGAAAGCCAAATCCTTTCTGCTTTGCGGTACTGTCTTTTAGCAGCGCGAAGCTGGTCCCTAACACGCCTATACCATGGAGAACACTTTTTTTTTAATTGATACTCTGCACTTGGTGGCAATGAACTCAGGCAGTTATCGAGTTGTTCTGCTGTAGGTGGTAAGCAAGTTGTTAGGTTTGCTTGGATGTCATCCATTAATTTGGCTCTATTTATCATACATAGGTTTTTCTTTGTAGTAAATAAAGGTGGATGGTTATGAACTGATACGTCGGGATGGCATATAATGCAGATGTGATCTGATACAATTTCGTGGGATACAAGGATGTATTGCAGAATATTATCATCATGTCTATGAACAATCCAGTCTAAAATGTGACCAAGTTTATGGGTGGGTTGGTTAACAGACTGTTTAAGTTTGAAAACATGAAAGGAATCTTGGAGTTTTGAAGCGTATGGGTTTCCAGGACCGTCAGAGTGAAAGTTAAAATCTCCAAGAATAGTTACGTTGCCACCTATCTAATTTTTATACTCCAGAAGATTCGGAAACTGCTCCAAAAAGAGAGACTCACTCAGCTTGATCTTTCTACTAGGAGGAGGGCGGTAGAGACAGAAAAAATGGACTGAACTTTGTTCCAGTGTGAGTGTTGTTTGAACTAGTTCAAACGATGTGTGGCAGAAATTGAAGGTTGTGGATATATTGTACAATATAACTATTTTAAATGTTACTCAAAGATATAATCACCAAACCTAATCAAAGCGAATCTTTATGAAGAACAATATTAATACATCACCAAATTATGTTTGCTGACGCATTAAAGCAAGATGGATATACTTTACATTAACCTTAAGGTCACTATATCAAAATTGCGTCCAAATAGATATATATTGAATCTATACAAGTTATTAGTACTCCTTTTCTATCGCTGGTATTGAAGCCAGACATATTTCTATTTATACAGTGCATATGCAGGGTAAATTGATATGAATACTTTATTTCTTTCTTTTCATCATAAAGTGCATTGATTGAGAAAAAACTTCAAATCTACTTCTTGATGCAGGACAGTAAATGCCATCTGTAACTTATCAATATGTTCTGAGGACACATTTTGTATTACGCAACATATGAAGACAATTTTGGTATCTTATTTTGCAAGAGTCGTGGACATTATTGTTTCTCCTACAGTTAATGTAATTTAACCCTGATTACCATTGTATAGTTTGCATAAGTAAATATATGAAATCGACAACATTCATAGTCGGGTTTACGCTCTCGGCATTTTCACCATCTGTTTGTTTAGTGTGTCGACTCGCGAAAGGAATACAACATAATCAGGAATTGGTGCCATAAAACCGACTACAGATGCAATACGAGACGGACATCCACTAAACTGAGTTCATATTCACTATTATGGGCGTAGAATCCACCAGTCTGACTGGACGTCAACTACCCATAGTGCACACTTACTACCATGCATCATTGTCCACTGAGTGGGCTATTCGTAAAACACGATGCACATATTGTACCTACATGTGTGCATACATACATACATACATACATACATACATACATACATACATACATACATACATACATACATACATACGTACGTACGTACGTACGTACATTTCATTAGCTTCTTAGTTAACAGGGCAGTCAATATCTGCATTTCAAGTTCACAAAGTATTGCTTTAAAAACTATGAACCAAATTCTTAATAAACTGTATTGCCGCCGCCACTGACAGAATAATAATTGATATTTCGTTTTCTCATCATAGCTTGTAACTAATGTAGCGTACAATTAATTATGCATTTGCATTACTTGAAATAAATCTCATTTTTCTGCAAAATTCCTTTTCTCAAAATCTACCGATATTTATCCCGTCTCACTGCCTCATCTCAGTTTTTTTATATCTGTTTCTGTTTGCTACTTGTTCTATTCTAATAAATAAATACTCACCAGCTTCCTTCAGCATCCTTAGGCCCCGCTTGGCCTCATCTAGGGGAAACACAAATGAAGTTTTTGCTGTATGGAAACAAAATCCGCATTTATAATTGCATTGCCTTGTAAAGTGATAATTAACACTGATAGGAATAATTTCGGACCCCTTAATGGGCATAAACGTCGGAGAGTCTTCCTCGCTAACAATTGGCGGGTTGAGTCGCTTTATATCCAAATCTATGTTCTCTTCTTTGTTAGATCCCAGGTTCTTGTTCCCTCGAATATCGTAACTCTCTCTTCCCAGTTTCCCCTTTCTCGTCACTTTGAGACTCGATGATGTAGGAACCTTCATAATATTCTTTCCACGCGCCAAGTATGCATAAAAGATCACACAAATTGTTCCAGCTACAAACACAATGAATAATATCGTGGGCATCATTTCTAGTGCTTAACTAAATCAAATGCATTTCATCAAAAACGTTACATTAGATAAGCCTTGACCGGTTATCTGAACGTGTCCCACCAATCTGCCTCTGTTCTAAAAGCACTGTTTGTGTTGTTATGTTTGAATACACCATCAATTTAAAAATAAAATCCCATATCTCGGATATCCAAAAGTTATACAGTTTAAAAATATTTCAAACATGTATCACAATGAATGTATTCTTTTGAATATTCAATTCATTCACTTCGGAATGAAGTTATCTAATGGCCTTTTCTCTTCCGGTTCTAAGGATTTCACTTGGTATTTACGTATCCAGTGATCACTCTTATATGCTAGTCACTGCTACACTTACTATTTTGTTTACTCATGTTGACATGCGTTTTTCTGAAATCACTTTTATTTTACTTTCGGTTTCGCTTTCTGTTTCTATGTATATATCATTACTCAAATCAGGCAATACTAGACCGATACTCATGTTATGGGCATGGATAAAAGATTTTTAGCCAGACTGGTTAGTACCAACGGATATTACATATTTCTAAAGAGAGAGAGAGAGAGAGAGAGAGAGAGAGAGAGAGAGAGAGAGAGAGAGATAGAGAGAGAGAGAGAGAGAGAGAGAGATTCCTAACAATATAAAAAAAATTTGTGTACATGCATATTTTAAAGATAACACTTTATTATATATGTAAAATTGACTATTAGTAAAAACAAATACTCGGACTCCAAGACACTAATCCTTATATAGTGACCTTCTGCGTAAGAAACATAGGAAAACGAAATTTGTTAAATCAAGACGAAACGGTTTAGGTGAGAAAGGAAATGAAAATATTAGGCAGCGACGTGATAGTCTGCCTCACATACGAGCTGAAGTCTTGCCTCAAATCTATGTCAACTATTCCGAAAAACGACATGAATGATTCAAGTTCTACAGCACAACCAACAGAGTCATGATTCAGCGCAAAGGAAGTTCGTTAGTCACTGAAATTATTGTCATATTAGAAACATCAACATTAGCTGTGATTGGTGCATTATGTAATAATTGTATCTTCTGTTAAGCTTAACAAACTTAAGCCTATCGGCAACATATTTAGATCAAATTTTGAATTTATTTTGAATTGTATAACAAATGTGGCACCCATGGGTGCAAATGTCTGTTGTGACTAGATAATTCTTACCCCAGTCTAGTTCCAGCAGAGTTATCTCTCTTAAATGCAATGGAGTACCTGGTGTTGTCCTTGTCAAACTGACAATCTAAGATTGTTCGCTGTGACAGTGTGCGACATGCAGGCTGAAGTAGGATAAAAAGTATATTTATTCCTCAAAACAGTAGCATTGAGGTCTATGGGCAATTGATACTGTGCTACATTGTGTGGGCTACCCATTCATCAGCCGTACAAGAATGCCCGTGGCAATTCACGCAAGTATTGTTGCATTTGCAGCAATTTCAGAGGTAAGGAAGTAGATGGGAAAAACAATATCTTGGCTCAGATTTCATGAAAGATGTAAACCTTCAATACCGCGCTAAGATGACGCGTACTGACCCACTAGAAGCTACTGGCAAGTTTTCTCACATACCCACATTGGCCGAATCTGAGACTCGAACCCATGCATACAGGTGAAATGGCAATGATCCGTAACGGAGAGCGCTTTAGACCGCTCGGCCACTCGGGTCCCCCTGAACCCGGTGATACAGTTACGTTTCCTTTGCCAAAATGTCAAAATCCTCTTCAGGTTAAATTTTATGGTAATTATAAAGTTACAAATAAAGCGAGAACTCATGGGAGGTGGCAACCACGTTATTTCATTAGTAATGTACGTATGTTAAACGAGGATGTTGATCGAAATAGATAGGTAAATTATTGAATAAACGTAGTTGTTCCTTTTTATAGTGTATTAGCTGCATCCATACTTCACTATTCTGAAATATTACAGAATCTGGATAATACAATAACGCATGTACATCCACAGGAAACATATGAGTTTAAGCAGCTAATTTATGAATGTGAGCGCTTGTTTCAACAAAACTTACCAAATCGATCACGATGTCGAAATTGTAGAATCAAACGTGTAAAAACATACCCTTACAAGATGAATTCTCTTGAGCAGGACTTTGTGAAGAAGGAAATTGAATATTAATTGAAGATTGACTTTATTGAACCAAACAAAAGTTGCTCGATTTTGCCGTGTAATGTTGTGCCATGTCATCTTGTGCCAGATAATTTTTGCCGCAGTGAGTTGACGACCAAAAACATTTTAGACAGAATCACCCAAATAAACTAATTTTCAGTACCAATAATTAATCGAAGTAAAGGTGATTAATGGCGAGCTCGTATCACATTTCGAACACATTGTTTGACATGGCTAAATGAAGGTTGTACAAACTAAAGTTATGATCACCGTTATTTTGTATGTGCCTATCAATAAGAAACTAACTGATCCGTTTTTTGGATATGCCTTGAATATTTTAGGAATGGTTACTCATACTTTCATATAATTGATGAGCGTTTGATAGAGTAAATGCTATACTTAAAAATATACCAGTCCATTCAGTGCCAGACTTTAGTAAATAGGTTAAGATACATATCCATGCAAGGGATTGGTGGTATATGAAATGAGGAAGGTGAAAATGATGTGGATCATCCAATGTACAACTTAATGTAACCAAAATAAAAAGCATGAGATATATTATATC
This sequence comes from Unio pictorum, assembly GCA_030141615.1. NCBI lineage: Eukaryota > Metazoa > Mollusca > Bivalvia > Unionida > Unionidae > Unio > Unio pictorum. The sequence goes on from JARLTB010000048.1 coordinate 13,152,087, forward strand.
GTTATCGAGAAGGAGTGCGTGACTTTAATTTTGGCTTTGGATTACGTTAGACTATATTAAATCTGCTACTTCAGTGACAATGACAAATAAAAATCAAAGATTGTTGAGATCGAGTTTCTTGTTACTGGAATACAAGAACGCATCATGACCACGTGTGTTTGTTTAATATGAAAAAAAGCTTTATTGCATATAATTTTTTGCAGTATGAGAGGAGAGGGGAGGTGTTGTTTATATTCATATTTTTTTAAGCAGTGGTGCATACTTTTATATAATGTTCGTAAATGTAAATTGTACAGACTATCTTTAGTTAGTTTGCATATGACACCAGAGTCTGTTAAGAGTAACATTACATAGGAATTATAAATAAATGTTTACCTATGTGTTGACAATTATTAAAAATAAACTTAATAATGAGACATAATGAGCCATTGGATTAAATTTCTTATTGGGTGACGAGGTTTCATCGTTGCTGGAAAAATGCTGTAACTTAGAGCTGGTTGGTCTGGGACATATGAATAGGGAAGTGCAAAGCAAAAACGAGTCATATATTAGATTATATAATGAATGAGATGAACTATCAGATTGATTCTGAATTTGGAGTCATTCTCATTTATTGTATTCATATTGTAAATCTGCAAACGGGTATGTTTTACTTAGGTATTGTTAGAGGTGAATAAAAAAAAACATCATTTTTTGACTGTTCTGTGGAAATATAAATGACTCGCAGGTTTAATTATATTAGCAGCAAAGAGGGTGGACAGATCGAAACTATTTCAAACAAAGTCCTAAAAGATTTCAAGCAAAGACTGTGGACAGACCGAAACTATTTCAGACAATCCGAAACTATTTCAAACAAAATCCTAAAGGATTTCAAACCGAAACCAATTCAGGCAGACAAAATAAGAGAAATGGTTTCGGTTTGTCACGCTATTGAGACTCTGTCTCCAGACAGACCCAACGCTGATTGCGTTTTGTAGACGAATTGATATTGTAAATCTCTTTAGGATTTCAGAAACAGACTAATTTGTAAAACCTCACTTCGTAAATCAATCAAATTATTGGACTGGTCACTGAGTTTGAAATTAATTCTCGTTAACGAATCATTATGACATCGCATATACACTGGATTAGTTGGATCCTCAATGATTAGAAACCCTGGAGGAGCCGTTGGTGCAAATGAGTATAAAATATATCCTTGTTGTGCTTGATTTGATCTTTCGAGATTTATTTGATAACTCCTTCGATAACATCACATACTAGATTCACAGCAATCACCGAAGATATATTGACGTTTTGAGGAGCGATATGCCTACCACCACCATCTGGATCATTATTATGTTTCAGGATGGTTGTTTGTGGTTGTGGTATTTTTTTCTATGCGGTGAGTATCGGAGAAAAATTTTCCTGAATAAGATCATTAACAGATTTTTTTAGTTCATTTGCGTTATATCCAGGAAATTTGAAATCGGGTAAATCAGTTTCTTTGATATTGTAACCGGTTAGGAATTTTTGTTTATCTCCGTTCTTGTCATTAATTATTATCTGAACTATTCATTTGTTGATATATTCCATGTCGGATACAAGCTGATTTAATATCCTAATATGCGCTATAATCTCATCACGTGGTCTTGTTATATCAGAGAGATGCTCATGAAAACTGTCGTAGTCTCTCTAGTTGTGCTTTATGTAATTGATTAATCTCTTTCAAATAATCAATGACATTATTTAGAGTAAATACAATTGCAATGGATGAATCAGGAGTTTTCTCAAAACCAAATTCCCATTGCATGGTATTGTTATCAAGAAATGTAAATTTATCAATTAATTTTGCATTTTTTTACCAGGTAAATAATTTCGATATGATGGAGCAATTTTGTGGTATGATTGTACATCTGTGACATAATCAGATTTTTAAGGTTCTGGTATTTGATAAGATGTCCGAGGTGGGATTTCCGGCCAACCCAGTATTGTCCTTACGGAACTCTGATAGATATGTACGGCATATCAGGATGAGTTTATCTCAATGGAAGATGATACTGATGGTTCATGAACCGTTATAGCGATTTTTGATTCATTTCCAGTAATGGATTTTATTCTGCGTTGTAATTCATTATTGATCTGTTCAATTTGGTAGGACCCAGATGGTAGCGAAACAACGTTCCTGTCTGGAGTATCATCGGGTTTATTCTTACTCGCAAACACCAGGGAATTATTCGGTTGCTGACCACCGAATCGTTGTGAACTAATGTTAGGCCAACTGTGGTATACTCGTAATTTTGCTAGTGTTATCTCTTTCGCCGGAATCGCAGTAGGGAGATTCACATTGAATTCAGGATTGGTTCAGGTTATTGAGATCATGCTGGTTTTCACCGGTGTGGTGTTTTCCGCAATTCGTTGAAGCAGTTCTTGCGATGATGCCATTGCTATTATATTCGTGTTGATTTTCTAATTTTGACATCGCGGAATCAAAAACACGTACCATCGCTGAAAACTCATTATCGGATATTAATGTATCATCGAGGGAGGACGATATCATCGAGGATAATTGCGAGTACGCGGTTGACACAACATGGAACTTAACTACGTAATCCTGCAGTTTCTGCTGGCTACATGATGATAATTTTTTGTTATTATTGAAATTATTCCAACGATTGTTGTCGCCGCTGAAATACAAATTGGAGCAGCTATTGGAGCAATCATTGTTACCGAAGATAGTATTATATCGGTTCCGGTGATTACACCTGATACTGAATACACGGTGACATCAACTGCGGTAATTCTTCGTCGAAATTTTGTTTTTACTTGATACTCCTCAGTGAGTGTTTTGAGTTTAGTTTGAAATTCTCTGACCTGATCATAGCAATACTGTTGTGACGTTGCCAATGATGACATTTTATTTATTATAATAGATTTCAAATTGCTGGCGATAAATTTGCCAGCGTTGAAATTCCTATGGATTTTTAATTCAGTTATTTACTTAAATCAGCTACGAATTCCACATACCATGTTACTGAAACCCTAGCCAAATAATTATCAGTGGATATTATTGTGAATCGTTCAGTTGTTCCTTTGTCGATGATCGTTGATATCACATTGTTGACCCCAGATGAACTCATTGATGAAATATTATATTGAGTCGGCGACACTAGTGTTAATCTATAAATACCTTTGACGGTCGCGGTGATATTTAATATGTTAGTGGATGGTGTCACGTAAATGATCCGTGTTGGATCGCGTACACATTATTACGATATTTTTTTGTTCTTGAGGAATTTTTATTTTTTCAAGTTTTTCTATCATCCTCGGTAGATCATCCCTGATGACATCGTTGATCATTTTAATATCTTCGCGAACAACTTTTATTCGCCGATTAATCGTTGTTATTTCATCGCTTTTCGTGATAATACCAGATACATCTGTTTTGATTTCTTTGGGATTAGAATTTTTACCAAAACATTTATCGAGTTCCTGGTAGGCTTAGACCCTTTCCTGATTGTTTCTTTTTCTTATACCCGCTTCCGGTAGCTTTCTTTAGTTCCATCCCAGCAGAGGTACCAACGGCTCCTAGCGCAGCAGCGTTTGCTACCGCTGGGGCCGCTGCCGCAATCAACTCTGGTAACGCAGTTAATAACGGGAATATGCCAAATGATTTTATCATGTTCTTAATCGCAGCCGCAGAGAGAGAGAGAGAGTAACCTGAACACCTTTTTTTATCTTTGATGGCATCTGGTTAAGTCAAGATGTTCCAATGAAAAGTAATAGATGGGATATAGGTTTTTAAAATCCAATTGTGATATTTTCAGACCAGTATCCACATTATTATCACGCCCCATAAATGTCAGCAACCGATGATACGCGCGTGCTATTTGGTTTTGTCCGTAATTAAGTAAAATATCTTCAGATGGTCCCTGCTGTCCGTTTATCCTTAACGAGACTTCAGAAACACACAATTAATCAAATATCATATGGCTGCGTGTTTGTGAACTCACTCGAGTCTTATCCTGTAACGCAACGAATATATGCCGCGGCGCAGCATCACCCTGTTTTGATGCCATGTGCCAAGTAAATACGCCGTTAACGGAAGAATATATAGTATCAGTTGTTGTTGTTAGCCATGATAGCAATGATTTGCCGCCTGTATCCATAAATGATAGTAATCTTTCCTCTGCGGTGATTGATAGAGTCATTACTGGCATCCACAGTGATAGTTTTGTTATATTCAGCTGGCCAGGATCATTATCTGGATGTGCAGGATCTGCCGGAAACCTCCAGATTGCATCATTATCATCACCTTTTTGCACTAAGACTACTGTATGCTTCGCTCCATATATAAATTTTCTAACATTTCTGCAGAATCCAAATATATGAGATAGTGGAATCGTGCAGGAAAATAATCTACGCTGTCCTTCCAAAATTGATACGCGTGTTGCAGCTCCTAGGTTGTAAACAGGATCATTATTTATAATCATATCTTCGATATCAGCATCAACAGTAGGAGCAGCTCGATCCCTTGGTTGTCTTATAATAAATGGAGTCTTTCCAGCGCGATCCTTAGCAAACATCATAGATGGACCTGCCGATCTTGTAAAATCATCAGAATATCTTGCTAACATACACTATTGTTGTGACAACATCAACATAATGTTCTATATACTCGATTTCTCTTCCATCAATCATATATCTAGCACTCTCAAATAGCGCCATAATACCATTATTGACAAAGCCGACTTTGGCACCAAGTGCATATGGTGTATCTGCTGCAACATTTGTTACGAGTTCTCCTTCTACTTCGATAAATGCTTGAGCGGGTAGAAAGTATTCGCTGGCATCACGGACCTGAAGTTCGATTCTTGATCGAATATTTGGTTGTACTGCATTATAGGAATAATACTGATAATCGCGTACAGAATCATTCTTGGATACTGGTGCATCTAAATGCTTTCCCGGCAACATCACCAACAGCGCTAATATCCTTATCACGATAAACATTAATAGCTTTCTTTGATAATTGTTTTACGATTGGTGCTATTTTTGGAGCCATTCTTGCAAATAACCCTGCAATAGTACTGCCGAGACCATCTCCATAGTACGCGTTATAAACTGGCAATCGTGAGTTTACTACGTAAGTCATGGTTGGTTTATTGTGGTTGTAGTGTATGATCATCTTATTTAAATGCTATTTATCTAATCGCGAAATCGTAAACGATTTCCAATCCTACGGATTTTCATCGTAAACGATTTCCAATCCTACGAATTTTCATCGTAATCGATTTTCATTGCTGGCAATTTCAGTGATTAGTCACTGTGGTAACCGTCCGCTAGCTCATCAATAAACTCTTGAAATACACCAATATCCATGATACCACCCTCAAATAGTTGTCTGCAGATATCAGCGGCCTCATTAATTTTATTTCCGGTGAGTTATTTCCAGTTCGCCTTCCTCCTACGAGAATTTCTAATCGTGTATATCCCCGACAATACTATTAGACCACGAACTAGACCACTACCTGAAATCCCCCTTGGGGTTCCACTTTGAGAAAAACCATCCCCACTACTATAACCAGTTGCACCTTGTGCATCATCATCATCTTCTTTTCAATCAGATGGTGTTTGATTACTCTTTTTACTTTTATGACTTTTTATATGCATTAAAATTATTATTATCTCTTGAGGTTTTAATTCCACCGTGTTTTGCCAAATATATTTTTTATACCAGGTGTCAAAGGCTTTTATAGAGTCTTCACCTCCCTCCATCGTTTATATATTTTTCCCTTATTCCCTTTTGAAAATGTTTAACAGCAAAATCAGGTAATTCATCATCCGTGGAATTTTTAAATTTATTTATCGCTTCTTTCGTAAATATCTTTTAAGGTGGATATATTCTCTCTCTCTCTCTCTCTCTCTCTCTCTCTCTCTCTCTCTCTCTCTCTCTCTCTCTCTCTCTCTCTCTTTCTCTCTCTCTCTCTCTCGAAATTTCTTCTTTTTCTTCAATTTGTTTTTGTTTATTATCTTCTTCAATAATATCACCTAGTTGTTGTTGTTCTGGTTCCTGTTGTTCCTGAAGACCTGCAGCGTCTACTATATCACCAGGAAGTGTTTTTAAAGATTCCTTTGTTTGCTTGGATCTCTTTGCTATTTTTTCAAGTACAGGAAGAAGGGCCGGTTTTTTTCCTCTCGTTGTTCCTCAGGAATATCTCCCGATATAGCTTTTTCAGTGGTCGATACGATTTTCCTGGTTGCAGTGGTTATTGGTTTGAATAATTGTTCGGTTCTGGTTGTAAAATCAGTTTGAAATTCCTGCCTCATTTGGAGCTTATTTCGAACGGAATTACGAATTGGAATAAATTTCTTAATCGCAGCCAATCTCTCGCGTGCTAATCTAGTTGTTAGGGCTTCACCTACCATTATAAATATAATATACAATCTAAATTGCATGTGAAAAATCCACAGATAGCTACGCGTTTCATTTATTTTATGTGAAAATCGAGGGTAAAAATCCATAGGAATTCATTTAGAGAAAATCGATTTTCATGAAATCATGTCTACGGATTAGCTAGAAACAACACAAAATCAATGAAAAAAGCATCGAAGGATCGACGATCATGATGAAAAACACCACACAATTTGCCTCACAAGGATAGAAATCTCATCAAAATCGATTTTCTCTAAATGAATTTCTGGGGTTTTCACCCTCGATTTTCATGAAATCTTGTCGACGGATTAGCCATAAACACTACAAAAATAACCCCAAACACAAAAATGACCAAAAATCAATAACAAAAAATAAAAAATTTCAGCAATTAACAAATGAAATAAAATCCGTGATTTCCCACCTACCCGAAATTCTTTTGAATTTCACTAGTGTTTTATTACTTCCGCGTTGGTAATTTATCACCACGCAAAAAAAAACAACACAATACTTGGAAAGGTATGTTCTGCGTGAGTAAGCATACCTGTCTATAGAATTGTAGATTACTCATACTATGGGCTTTGTACATGTTTGTGTTTAGAGTATCAGAGATTTTTCACTGTGTTGAGGCAACCAACAGGGGATTTTCATTTTGTCTGATGATTTCTTCTCTTATTGTTTCGATTTTCGAGTTTATTGTGCGTTTGATTTTATATCGTTTGCCCAATTCACTTCTGACCTTTTCGACAGCAAAAAACAGCGGGATAAATTTGTTGATGTCGATACAGAATACAAGCGAGTCATTTACCGCGTGCTGAATTCGTTTGATCAACCATACTGTTTGGCAAGGACATACCTATTATTCCGAGCGCTATCATCGAGATCATGAAGTTCAGAGAGAATCTGATTACAATCTAATTTATCTGATAACTGTATTCCTTGATTTTTCAAATTTGACATCTCAATTATGATGACATTCATATTTTTGAAATTCATTATATGAAATATTATATATCTAATAAAAAATTTAGGGGTCAATTTTGACCAGTAATTGTATGATATGATTATATATGATTATATATGCTATGATTATGTATGATTATATATGAACTCCATTCGCTCTAAGGTGTTATTCACATCTTATTTCGCCTAGAGATATTATGCAAGTTATGATATGATATGATGATGAACTCCATTCGCTCTAAGGTGTTTTATTCACATCTTATTGCGCCTAGAGATATTATGCAAGTTATGATATGATATGATGATGAACTCCATTCGCTCTAAGGCGTTTTATTCACATCTTATTGCGCCTAGAGATATTATGCAAGTTATGATATGATGAACCCCATTTGGAACTCCCTCAGGTGTTATTCACATCTGAGAGGCCCAGGGGTTATATATATATAAGACAACATATCCCCATTTGGAATCTATCAGGTGTTATTCACATCTGAGAGGCCCAGAGGTACCACGAAGCATAGTCTCTGAGAGTGTATCTAACTCGTCAAATAACGGGTGAGTACCCCAAGAAGGTATGCTTGGTGAATAGACGTCATATATAATATATATATATATATATATATATATATATATATATATATATATATATATATATATATATATATATATATATATATATATATATATATATATATATATATATATATATATATATATATATATATATATATATATATATATATATATATATATATATATATATATATATATACATATATATATATATATATATATATATATATATATATTTACAAGTATTTACATATTTACATTGATATATACAAATAGGAAAGCACAAGACAATACAACATATAACAATGGATTATAGGTTGACACACAGCACATACACACACGGGGCTATTCTACATTCAAACTGAAACCACCATACCCCCAACAAAATCACCCCGGGTTGAATGCAAAAAAAACATTCACACCGTGTGACGGTGTGTGACATATGGTGGTTTCAAGATTTGAATTTCGAATGGCTTAAAGCCCAAGTTATTATATAGAAAAACCTTCAAATCGGTACCGTTGACAATAATGCCTGCCACGAGGTTCGAACGATGGGCCCAGGAGGCAATCCCACCTGTGTAAGGAATACACAAGTGTTTGTAATCTACGGGTATATAATTTTGAATACGATATATGTGTATGTGAACCAAAACAAAAAACCATTCAGTCAGACCATGAAGCCATCGAAAAATCCCATTGAGATCCGCAATTCTTATCTCTGTTTCAAAAACCGTATACATGCCCACACGAGGTATTCCCCTTAATGCTACATATAATAATTTAGATGTAAACGAATTGAATTCTATGTCCGGTTCGCTTTGAAATCGCTGATTGATTGAAATATTCTTTCTTCATTATTTTCTGTATTAAATGATTTTATAGGTTATGCATTTTTTGAGTGTTTTCCAGTCCTCCCTCGTTTGGTGTTTTCACTCTGAGTAATAGACTGTAGATTCGATAAAAAATTGTTCTTAGGATTGGAATCAATGTGGACGATTGCAAATCCATCCTTTATCAATCCATGTCAACACACATATGCGATTTTGTGATTAAGATGACTTTTTCTTCCAGAATTATATATAAGAATATCCCATACCATTGTCAACACCAATTGGTTTCTTCAGCCTGCGGTGTCTGATTGTTTGTTTGTTTGATTAGTATTTTTAACGTAGCTTTAACAATTTTTCAGTCATATCGCTACGATGTCTGCAGTGAGGCAGTTTTTAGTGATGTTTAGCACTGAGACATCATGCCGCAGACATGTAGCATGATGTCTCACCCAGTCACATTATCCTGACACCAGGCCGACCAGTCCTAACACTAACCTCTTAATGCTGAGCGTCAAGCGAGGCAGCTGTTAGTACCATTTTTGTAAGTCTTTGGTATGACTCGGCCGTGGATCGAACCGACGACCTCCCGCTTCCGCGGCGGACGCTCTAACCACTAGGCCACCGGAGCGGTTCGCGGTGTCTGACAATACCGTCACGAGATGCTTCATAATTGGTAATCACGGGATGTGGTTGAAATTCTTGGTTCATTTATATACTAACTACTATTTGTCTAATGATGTACCAAAGGGTCTAATAAGTGATAGAAGCAAGTTGGGTAGAATCCGTTATGGTTTAGCAGCAGAGGGGGTGAACAGACCAACTTTTTAGGCGTATTTTAGACTTCCTTCTCGTTAATATTTTATAGAAAGGTCTATTTGACAAATTGAGACTTCCTAGTAAATATATAATAACGGGGTCGATTCGTCAAACTAAGGCTTCCTTGTAAGGTCCATTTGGCAAAAAAATAAACGCCATGATTGTTGGAATTCACCCGCTCTGCTGCTATGGTTAACAATTGTTTTACGATATTCAGTAAACGATTTTAACCGAATATTTTATCAAGGCCGACACGATATCGCGTTCGAGGATCTGCTAAATTTTTCGTCACGAATCAATGTTGGATTGACTGAGCGCGACTAAAGAAATTTCTAAATTGATTATAATCCATATCACCGCAGCACCAAGTTTGCCAAATATTTCTAAGAGTATGAGTATCAACTCCGTTAAACAAACATAACAAATTGCAGTTATATCTGATCACCTTCGGAATTTGTGTGTACCGTTGAGTGACATATATCACGTCGGTGTTTTTATGCCTACCTCTGGAAAATATCCTAGCGGGATTCTTTTGATTGTCTAACATGATATCGTCGTATACGACTAAATTGTTAATATCTCCATCAATATCATCAATGCTCGGTGCTTCATCGATATCGGTTATAAACTCAATAATACCCTCGCCGGATTTTTCTACCGCTCTGTCGTTAAAATCTTTCAATACATTGTAGCATCGCTGATCGTCTACGCTAAGAGCTATCAAATACAACTTGTCCCATGTCATCCATCTCGTTATTAAATTAAGTAGCAGCTGTGTCTTGCCACTTCCAGATGGTCCGATTATAATCATTCTAATTGAATTCGGCAACATCGCATGGTGTTTAATAGGTTCCCGTCGTCGGGTAGCTGAATAATCAATTACATTCATGTTATTATATATAAATTATGGATCTATATTGTGTGAAGTGTAAGACGCGTACTGGCACAAACGACTTGACGACGATTACGACTAAAAATAACCGATCAGCACTTTCTGGTACGTGTGTACAATGCAGTACAAAGAAATTTAGATTTGTTTCCCTTGATAAATCAAAGGGATTAAAAAAAACGAGGAGATGATATTGCAGCCAAGTTAACTAAACTTCCAGGGACACCGTGGGCGAAGTATCCAGGAGAAAAAACACCTTCCAGGATATAGTTACTGTGGACCCGGAACCAGACTCGATATCAGACTCGATGATCAAAACCAACATCGATCGGGTGAATATCCAATAAACGCCATTGATAAGGCGTGTCATACTCATTATGTTGCTTATAAAAGCAGTAATCTGCAACACAGACATCTCGCAGATGTAAAATTGATTCACGCGTTGAATTCTATCACTGATAAATCCTTCAAAGAAAAATTGGCTTCATGGTTAGTAAAATCAGCGATGAAAGGTAAATTGATGTTAGGTGCCGGTAATTAATAACAACATGGAATCTATTTATTATTCTCCTTGCGGATACTTGCGGGATAAAGCAGCAATTGGTAAACTCGCTAGTGTCGCGAAGGTGAAATATACCACTGCGGCTAATTGGTTATCCAAACAGGCAATATGGCAAATTTATCTACCGCCGCCTAAACAAATTAACTACTCGCATTTTGATGTGACCGTTCCTAATGAAGTTCATCAAGCTGATATATTATTTCTGCCGCATGATGGTGGTTACAAATACGCGCTAACCATAGTTGATGTTGCGAGTCGATACAAACAAGCAGAACCGCTAAAAACAAAATCATCAACTGAAGTGGCTTCTGCGTTTGAAAGGATTTATCAAAGGGGTCCTCTACACTGGCCAAATCTATTACAAGTTGATCCTGGCAAGGAATTTCAGGGTGCAGTGTTATCAACAATGAAACATCATAATATCACCATCAGACGAGGGCATACTGCATTACATCGCGATCAGGCAATTGTTGAACGATTTAATCGTACACTTGCTGAGCGGTTATTTGGATATCAATACGCGAAGAAATTTATTCAACATAAACGATCTCGTGAATGGGTCAAGAGATTACCAGGTGTGATTACTGCGCTGAATAACGAGATTACTCGAACAATCAACATGAAACCTAACAACGCCATTAAAAAGAAGTATATACCCGTACAACCGCAAAAAGATTTTTCAAGACAACCAATACTCGGCAATTTCACTGTTAGGTATTTATATGAACCAGGAGAGCTCGAAGGTGGCAAAAAAAGAGCTACTGATCCTATTTGGAGTGTTACCGCGCATAAAATATCCGGTATAACACGATCCACGGGTATACCATCAACCTATAGACTGGATTCAACTGCCCCTCAGCGAGAATTTACTCGACAACAACTACAAGTGATACCCGAGGATACTCAATTACCACCGCGTGGTCTTAACTAGCACCTCTTCGTCTGTTGCACTCAAGACAAGTCAGCATCACGTAATTTCTAGTATGGCCAACGCTACTATCTTTTCTGTCTACGGTAAATTGTCAAGAATCCTTATCCGACCAACACCAACTTATTATACAATTGCAACTCGCGCAGTGATTATTCTGTTGTTAATTCAGCGTAATTATTAATTCAGCATCAATATCAAATTCTCTATTATTTTTTTTATCCTGTTGTTTATAACCAGATAGTTTTTTTCTGATTATATCATCGCTGACAATATCATTGATTGTAGTGTCATTATCATCTAAAATAACTCTTCTAAGTTGATTTATTCTTCGTACTCTGGATACTGCAAGATAAACTAAATTTGACCACTCGATGTGATTATCCACCATCCAAACAATTGTGTCTGTGATAGTTAATCCCTGTGAAGAATGTATCGTCGCTGCGTAACCTAGCGTCCATGGGGATTTATCAGCGCGTAATGCATCTTCGACGTTGCTGATATCCACCAGCACAATATCATTTACCACTAAATTCTGCTTTTCACGTTGTCCTGGAATATCAACTTCAATATTCTGCTTTCGTGTATCCGAAGGCCTATAACATAACGGTACTGGAAGTGTTGCAAATTTTTCTTTATGTGTTTCAAATAACTTCATCTGAAGTGTGTCCCTGACTATCTTTCTACTTGCGATTATCAAATCGTTTGGTCTCCACGCTTCCCAGAAATCTTTCATGGGAGTTTCCAAAATTATTTCACGCGCTATTTCACATTGAATTCTATCCGGTTGTAATCTGATTAGTTTTTTGAACTCTCGTAATTGTTCATCAAGTGCTCTTTGATCGGTGTTAATTTATTCATATTAGTCTACAAAATTCTTCAGCCAATCATGCGGGGATAAACCGACAAATGGTGGTGGTTGGCCGTGATCACCGCACATGACGACCTTTGTGTTCGCGTGCAATAACCACTCGAGAAACTTTTGTAATACATATAATGACACCGTGCATATCTCATCCCAAATTATGACATCAGATAAATTTCTCACCCATTCGATCAGGAGTCCATTCATCATCTTTCCATCGAAAGAAGCTATGATAAGTGCAAGCATTTACCCCTCATTGTTTCATTTCTCTGGCAAGTCTGTGTGTTGGTGTTAACAAAATCATGTTTGCGAAATCTGTAGTTTTTTCCCACGAAATAACTCAATCGCGCTAGTCGTCTTTCCTGACCCGCCACAACCGTTTAAATAAACTGTTTTATATCTATATATTGGATCAGATACCTGCGGTGCGTTAGATAGTTCTGAACACTGATTGCTTTTCAAGTATTTATCTTCAATCGTAACATCTGCTGATTTGGAATAATCACACGGTATTTCCTGCTTAATTCTCCATGATCCCCAACTCTCGTCGGAATTTGTGAATTCAGCTACTGCGTTTCTGTGTTTCATGTCTGTGTAAATTGAATCAGTGGCGACTCTAACTGCGGTGTCAGGAAATCTATTTATCATCGAAAACAGATTAATAGAAGCATAAGCCAGCATAGATGCTCTCAAATGTGTATACTGAAGACTGTCCATCGCTGTAAGTAACAATTGTTCCCAATTTGGTTCCATCGGACAAGAAAGCGTCTTTACGATTGACATATATACCCTTAGATGTTACATCCGCGATTATAAAATCGTATTCAACACTATCCATAATCAACCGTGAAGAATTTCTTGTATTGTCGTATTTACCACCTTGAGTGAATTTACCAATTATTCTTCTACCAAGATCTTTTGCGTCTTTATTTCTGATTTCAAATAACAGTTTGGACCAATTCATGATATATTCTTCGTCTAGATCGGGAAGTTGTTTTCGTTGTTCGCTGATTATACTATCTAGATCAGATTGTGGCAACCAGACCTCAGTCTGTGCTCGATATGATATAATCGCTTCGCTGACAATCAGCGATATCAGCATGCTACAATCGATCATATAACGTAATAGCACTATTGGTATCCAATGTTTCGCAGACATGTGTCTACCAATCCATACGTAACAGCACGGATGAAGTCCTTTAGCCAATTCAAATGATACCACACGAGCGAATCCAGTTAAATTAAAATCGGGTAGTGGTCCATTAATCGCAACACTTGCCATATCATGGGTGGGATGTCCAAATCGCTTGAAGTATTTAGCGCATTCTCCGAACCCGAGAAAACTCCCTGGGTAACACGCGACTATATCAACCGAAATAATGGTTTTGGGGTCGTATTTTGTATTTCATAATCCGCCGTGGTTGTATTCAATGCAGCTTTATTTGATGTATGTGAGAAATTCAGCTCACGTTGGTTTCCATGTGTTTCTGTTTCTCGCAAAATGAGCTGCAACCGATGGAATTGTAGAGCAATTTGTTAATAATTGTTCATCGTCGAAACTCTTTACGAAACTCATAGCTAGTTTTTTCATCTTGTCATGGAGGGCTTCAGTGCGGTATAATTCTCCATTGGGTCTTACAAACTGATCGAATCCACCCTCGGGGTTTTCAGCGCTGCGAAGTAACCACACTGACACCGGATCGTTTTTACTCAACTGGTAAAAAGCATCGAACAATTTTTTCTCAGAGAATTCTGAGGGGGATTCAATTGGTATATACTTTATTGTTCGTTCCCGCAGGAATATTGTTACCGCAGATGTCCATGCGTGTTCGTTATGATCAATAATCTCGATTTATATTTCGGTTCGTATAATGCTTCTCCTGTTATTGTCGTTACTGATATTGGAAATTTTAGTATTCGTTCTAACTCTGCTACATTTTGAATTGTCGCCCCACGCTGTTTCACTGTTAGTCCTCACTCGGTTATTTTTTGGCGTCTTAAATCAGTCAATTTGTTTCCCCGGGATGCATTTGTAAAGTGTTCTAATATTCGTTCTGCTACAGAATTCATTCTTGACGAAGTCGATGACGAAGTCATCAATGACAGTTTCATGGTTTTTAGTTTTTCAACACTTGGTTTATCATTTAACGGATATATCCCATAAACAATTGCTGTTACAGGATAAGATCTTTCGTAGTACGGTCTGTCAATTCCAGTCCGAATTCCTGGTTTGGAATCTCGACTCACAGTGAAAGTTCTTTTATCCTTCAAGATGGGTTCAAATTTATCCCTGATAATCCAATCTCCAGTGTCTGAACGAACAATGAATTTTATTCTAAAAAAATACTTTTTCCGCGTAAGATGTGAAATTATCTTTGCTGCGTTTTCGTCATTCATGGTAGCATCAACGCTACCATCAATTCGAAATGTTGACCAACAGTGAGATGCTCCATCACGCTTGAATTCATTAAAACAATCGCTGATTTTATTTATCATGGTTCTATCACTTATTAGACTATTTTTTTATCAGAGACTCTATCGAGATTGAATTTAGTATTTTTCCAAGGCGTAATTTTTGATAATCTCTCGAACTGCTTCATGTTATAATTAAAACAAGTATTTAAATAGAGAATTTATTATATAATGAATCATTGCAAATGGCTCATGATTGGATCAGTAACCCCGTGTAACAAATCAGGCAAAAGGGAGTTCTGTGGGTATCATATGCAAAGTGTCCGTGGTGGGAGTTATGGCCCGCTACCCTGCTTACGATGTGTGGGTAGGGGTGAGAGGAATATCACAATTATGTCTTGGTTGTGGTGATAGGAGATACAGAGAGTTGAAGCGTTATTATGATAAGAAAATCAAAAACTTCTTTAATGACTGTACTCCTGACAGCGTCCTTGACTCCGTCAAGGAAAAAGTCATTAGAACCCCTCAAGATTACATCGAAAGATTTCCAAATGTAATAATTCAACCAAAGAATGAATTAGACAAACAATAGTATAGTATATAATGAACCAAGAATTCAGACCGCATCCCCTGATTGCAAACTATGAGGCGTCCCGTGATGGCATTATCAGAAACCGTAGAAGAAACCAATTAGTTTTGACAACGGTATGGGGTATTTGAAGTTTAGCGCTGAAAAGAAGAAATATTACTGTCACAGATTCGTCTTCGAGGTGTTTAATGGATTGATCAAGGATGGTTTTGTTATCGATCACATTGATTCTAATCCACATAATAACAAATTGGATAATCTAGAAGCTGTTACATAGAGTGAGAATTTAAAACGAGGAGGAACTGGTAAAAAAAAATCTATTGGGAAAAGACCCGTAAAATCTTTTAATACAACAACTAACGAACAAATTGTATTCAAATAAATGGGTGAGGCTGGTAGGTATTTTGATATTTTTAGACCCTCGGTACGAAAAGTAGCAGAGGGAATAACCAAGACGGTTTGTTCTAAAAAGATTGTTCAAACAATTCAATTTTCGTATGTCTAATCATGTTTTATATAACACCAAGTGAGATAACTCGTTTAGGTATGTTTACGGTCTATGAAATAATTATCTCTGTTAGATTGTGTCACCGATTTTGATGGGCTATCTTCTGATTGGTTTACAAAAAGTAAATAAATTTACTATTTTTTTGGGGACTGATTTTGGTCGATTTTTGACTGATTTTGGTCGGTTTTTGACTGATTTTAGTCGATTTTTTACTGATTTTCAGTGGCTTCAGTCGGGTAAAGTAGTCGATTCTGCATGGAATTTCTCGTAGACTTTTTCATGAAAATCAATTTTTGCGATATTATTTTCATTGTATTATGTATTAAAAATCAGTCGAAATCAGACAAATAAAAACAAAAACAGACAAAAATCAGTCAAAAAACATCAAAATATCGCTGTGGTCTCAGTCGGGTAAAGTAGTCGATTTTGCATGGAATTTCTCATAGACTTTTTCACGAAAAATGACTTTCGTATGTCTGATTATATTTTGGTATAAACGGAGATAACTCGTCAGGGTATATCAGCCTATGAAATAGTTATCTCCGTTAGATTGTGTCGCCGGTTTTGATGGGTTATCTTATATTGGCTGTAATAATTATCACGATTCTCAACGGAGATAATCAATTATCGGCTTTTATAGAAAAACGAATCAAATAGGAACTATTTACAAACAGCTGTATTCTTTTTTGTTAGTGTTTTCAAACATTCAGTCTTGCTTAAATGCCGTTAATAATCATTATTAAGCACACAGCGGATATAGTGATCACACACCTTTGTGTTCAACTTTCATCTATAACCAGCTTATATACTATATCGTCTGTGTTATTATTGGGCTTTAGCGTCGAAGCCCATATGTGACCAATTCATACAACTCACACACTACTCCACGGTGTGTGGGTATTTTTTGTATCCATACAACCTGTGAATTTTGTTCTGGGTTGTATGAATTAGGTCCGTATGAATGTAGACCCGCCCATCATTCATTTTATCCCAATCACGATTACTGTTTATTTTTTGAAAAAAATATATCAATGTTTTTTTGTATTAGACATATATTATATAATTATATATGAACTCTGAAGATATTGATGAAATTATAAATGAAATATCTAATCTAAAATCCCTAAAAATACCATTGTCAGATGGTTTAGATTGTGATACAATCCTCTCTGATCATCAGGATATTTGTTTCGCTTCTATGCATAATAAATACGTATTACCAAAGAAATAGTCTTTGATAAAAAAGATCCAGAATTCTCTCCGTGATACCCTTACAAAATGTAACGATATTCATGTGTTTGTCCCGTTATTTACCATCGTAGAAAAAGATAGAGGAGAACTAGGCCAACAATATGAGATCAAAAAGCAGGTTAATGCAAAAATTAGAAATATACGGGCATTAATAAATGAACAAAAACCGCTAGATAACGACCATGCATGAATTTCCATGTTTTCCTCACCGTTAGTTGTATGACATGTATAACGCGTAGTAAAATTCTCGCTATAAATGTATGTAACAGATGTTACATTCCGCTATAAGCTTGCAAGGTAAAATTTGTACTATAAATAATCATGGACTGCAATACAATGGAAAGGTATGTGCGCACAACTATATAATCAATACTGGCTCAACACGGGAGTAAATTACCATGGTGAAAAACCTTTTAGCGAGTGTTTTTTTTATCTTTTTTTTCATTCATGCTTGCCTATCTGAGTCTGGTTAAACGTGAAAATCATTTTATGATGACAAAATCTCTTCGGGATTCAAATTGCTTTACTGTTTCAATAATGGTAAACGAAGCATTTCGCTATAATCTTGTAAGGTAAAATTTGTACTATAAATAACCAAGGACTGCAATACAATGGAACAGATGTTGCCATGGAAAGGTATGTACGCTCAATCAATACCGGATTGCAACACGGGGGTAAATTGACACGATAAAAAACATTTTAGTGAGTAGTTTTGTTTTGGTTATTTTTCATTGACACTTGTCGGGTTGAATAGTCAATTCTTTTTAAATGAATCAATTAGACTCTTTTCATTTGAAGTCCTTTGGATTTTCATTATGATGACAAAATCACTATATGAAAATCTCTTCAAGATTCAAATTGGAAGATTGTTTACGATTTCAATAATGGTAAATGAAGCATTAACCACTCGATTAGTGAGAGAGAGAGACTGGCGAATATAAAAAAAATATATACCCGTCCGTGATTCTGTCAGGGGTAAATTACAAAATCGGCAGAGTCTTCAGACTGACCTTTCCGTGGGATCTGAACAATTATTTCAACCGATTACTACAGCAACAAAGGAAGCAGTAAAAGGGATAATATCAGCTACTGAGCGAGCTATATGGGGGGATGTTCCCAAGGACGAACCAAGAAAAGAAAAGCCTCTTATTGGTGAACTTGAAAAAATAGCAAAAAGATCCAAATAAACAAAAAAAAATCTTTAAAAACACTTCCTGGTGATATATTTAACCGCTACAAAACGACAAGAACAACAAGAACGAGAACTTCAACAAGAACGAGAACAACAAGAACGAGAACTTCTTAAAGAACTTGAAGAAGAACTTGCTAGTAGACCACCACTTATCGCACCACCTGAATTTCAACAAGAAGAACAAAAGGGTAAAAAAGATAGAGTTTCATTCAAAGATAAATTTATTCCGGATCAACTCAATGAATTAAAAAATAAAAGATTTTCCAATATGGAAGAAATGACTAAATTCGTCATTGATAGTTTTAATTACAGACAACAATATATCGACGACTATTATAAAACCGTAGACAAGAATACATGGAGAGATGGTCTATACCGTGTGTTTACAAAAAAATAACAAATAAGAGATAAAGATAAAGATGATATATATATATATAAGGATTATATCAAAGCAATAGAAAAGATTGAAAAAAAAACAGAAGAAGATCCTGGATTTCTTCATTTACCACAACAATCAAAATTTCTCGATATAACACAAGGTGCGACTGGTATCACGGGCAAAAAAAAAACAATCAGGACATGGATATTCCAGTAGCCCAAGAGGGATTTCAGGGGATAATCGAAGATTTTCAGGTCTTATTCAATGTCCTGGTAATATTCTCGGTGATATAGCACGATTAGAGGTTCTCATCGGTAGAAACGAGCCGGAAATAACTCACCGGAAATAATTAATGAAGCAGCTGATATATGCATGCGGTTATTTCAAGGTGGCATCATGAACATTGCAACATATCGATATTTCATCGATGAGTTAGTTGAAAATCCTACGGGTTATTACAGCGACTGAAAATCTCCTGGATTGGAAATCATTTACGACTTCCACATTAGATGAATATCATTTAAATAAGATGATCATACACTACAACCATGATAAACCAATCAGCGTCTATGTAGTAAACTCGCGGTTTCCAGTCTATAGAGAGTACTATGGTGATGGTCTCGGTAATACCATTGCAGGGTTATTTGCAAGAATGGCTCCAAAAGTAGCGCCGCTAGCAAAACTGTTATCGATGAAAGCTATTGATGTTATTCGTGATAATGGTATTAGCGCTGTAGGAGATGCTGCCGGAAAAGCATTTATGTCCGCTCGGGATAAACTAACAGCGCTAGTTCGACGGCGAAACAAACCGGGACCATTACCATCTACAGCGGAAATGCCTGCGAGTGTTAGTAAAATAATAAATAACACAGTAGATCAAAAACTAGCGTCGCTGATAACTCCGTCATACACCAGCGACCAAAGCAACATCGCAAATATGATAGCGGGAAGTGGCTTAAAAAAAGGACGACGACGTCGATGATTTAGACGCTGATAAATATAATAAAATGTTTAAAAGGTCACCTGATCCAGCGTTTGATATGAACGCCCCAGTGCGCATGGATGATTCTGTACGTGATTATCAATTTTATGCCTATCACGCAATAGATTCAATAGTCGAACAAGAATTGAACTTCAAGTTCATGATACCAGTAAATACTTTTTACCTTGTGAGGCGTTTATTGAAGTAGAAGGTGAAATTGTACGAGCAAATGATACAACATATCCACTTGATACCCAAGTCGGATTTGTTAATAATGGGATCATGGCGTTATTTGATAGTGCAAAATATCTCATCGATGGAAAAGATATTGAGTCGATAGATCGTGACGTTGATGTAGCTACAACAATAATCGGGCTAGCAAGATATTCCGATGATTATACAAGATCGGCGGGTCCTTCTATGATGTTTGCAAAGGATGGTAGGGATAAAGCTAGAAAAAATCCATTTATTTTCAGACAACCAAAGAATCGTGCTGCTGACCCTGCTAATAATGATGAAGTCGAGGATATGATTATAAACCATGAGCCTGATTTCAACTTAGGAGCTGCAACACGTATGTCAATGTTGGAAGAAGCGCGTAGATCATTTTCATGCGCGATTCTACTGCATCATATATTTGGATTCTGCAGAAATGTTCGAAAAGTTATTTATGGAGCAAAGCATACAGTAGCACTCGTACGAAAAGGTACTGACGATGATGCAATTTGGAGAATTTCAGCAGATCCAGATCATCCAAATGTTGATGCTGGTAAAGTTAATTTAACAAAACTATCATTGTGGATGCCAGTGTTGACTCCATCAATCACCGCAGAAGAACAATTACTATCATTTATGGACCAAGGAGGAAAATCACTGATAAGTTGGCTCACAACGACTACAGATGTTATGCAATCAGATGTTAGTGGGTTATTTACGTGGAACCTAGCATCACAACAAGGCGTTTCAGCCCCACGTCATATATTTATTGCGTTACAGGATAATGCGCGAGCTGGTTCACAATTATGCAGCCATATGATATTTGATCAACTTGGTATCAGTGACGTCTCACTGAGAATAAACGGTCAGCAAGAACCATCCGAGGATATACAACTTAATTACGGTCAAAACCATATTGCCCGCGTGTATCATAGATTGTTGTCATTTATGGCACGCGATCAAAATGTCGATACTGGTTTGCAAAATATCACAATATGATTTTAGGAAATGATATCCGATTTATTACTTTTCATTGGAACATCTTGATTTAACAAGACAGTCAGTTGTTGATATACACTTTAGAGCTAATGTAAACCGGGTTATTATGGGTCCTAATATGATTGCCAATTATAGAGCAGTTGCTTTCATTCTTAGCGATAAATCAATTCTACTCGAAGGTGTTGGTGGAGGAATGAGAGTGATAGATGCGCCAGTGGAAAACATGTAACAATTAGATCAATCTGTTATTGTATAATGTCATATAGTCATATTAGTGTTGCATTAACTCCCGGTCAACTCAAGAAATTACAATCGGAATCAGCTAAAACATGTGGAACTACAATAACACTGAAACCCAAACGGATGACTGGCGGGGAGAATAAATTGTCGCTGACGACTCGTCAAGTAAAACACTTCAATGATGCTTTCAAAAATAAAAAAGGCGTTCAAGTTACTCTCCCTGCAGCTGCAATTGCCAATATGAAAAAGACCGGCGGTATATTTCCGTTGATAGCTGCGTTACCAGCATTGATTGCAGCAGCGGCCCCAGCGGTGGCTAAAGGGGCGGCGTTAGGAGCCGTTGGTACCGCGGCAGGAATGGCACTAAAGAAAGCAACTGGGCGAGGATATAAAAAAGGGAAAGGGTCTAAGACTACCAGGAACCCCGTATTCATGGTACAGCGGAAAGGGTCTAAGACTACCAGGAACCCCGTATTCATGGTACAGCGGAAAGGGTCTAAGACTACCAGGAACACCCGTATTCATGGTACAGCGGAAAGGGTCTAAGACTATCAGGAACGGTTTATTAATTCAGAAATCTTCGATTTCCAAACCGATGGTTGTAGAGTCTTTGACTCCAATGTCCAATTTTGATTTACTCGATGCTGCTAAAAAGCTCGCGATTAAAAACTTCAGAGGCGTCTTTATGAAAGATCAGTTACCGACACAACCAAACAGCGTTGAAACCGGCATCATTAATCTCGATAACAGCACCGGACCCGGAACCCACTGGGTTGCATACTCGATTGATCCACGTGCAATCGTTTATTTCGATTCATATGGATTAGCACCACCGAAGGAATTTAACAGCTATATAAATCGCTTAAAAACTCCTCGTTGGTATTCCACGCTACCAACACAACAAATGAATGATCCACCAATATGCGGCAGCGAAGTATTGAATGTTCTTGATGCTATTTCAACATCAGGAAAACCACCACATATCGTCGTAAATGAATATCAGCAATCGCCTTTTAGAGAGAGAAAGAGTTTTACAATAACATGATTGATATTTGGGGAAGACCTCTATTAGCGCTGAAGAAACCAACCACAGAAACATCTGCGACCAGTGATATAAAAAAATAATCGAAGATGAAATCGCTGAGACGTTGAACTTATCAAGTGTTGACCCCGGGGGAATAGTTGTATTTCAAGATCGTCAGGGTAAATTGAAATCTAGTAATGTTTCTCTAGATGATATTTTAGTTAAACAACGAGACGCAACAAAAGGCACTATCGCGTTATTTTCCGATCAGGGTAAATTGAAATATAGTAATGTTTCCCTGGATGATATTTTAATTAAACAACGAGACGCAACCGAAGGCACTATCGCGTTATTTTCCGATCAGGGTAAACTCAAACCGGGTGTACTTGTATCAACTATTGTTGATAGAATTAACAATATTGACAAGCCGTTACTAGATTTCCTTGGAAATCCACCGGTGACTACACCGAAGCTCACAACGATAAAAGATTCTATGATGGAACTAGCAACACTTCAAAGCAAATATGCAGATCACGTTGAAAAATTTACATGATTTCGTAAAAATATCATTGAGAAATTTTTTGCAATCACGCTGGATAAAATTAATATAAAACTTCCTGATATTAAAAAATCCATCGATGAGATGAAAAACATTATCGAGGCAATCAGGGATGATGCAACGAGGATGATAACAATCGTTGAAAAAACAAAAATCCCTCATGCGAAAACCAACAACGTAGTATACACGATCCAACACGGATCATTTGCATGGACACCCAAAAACAACAAATGAGATATCATTGCAACCGTCAAAGGTATTTATCGATTAACACTAGTGACACCAACTCAATTTAATATATCATCGTCGAGTTCATATGGGGTCAACAATACGATATCAACAATCATCGACAAGGATACAACCGAACAGTTCACGATAGCATCCACTGACAAAAATTTGGTTAGAATTTCGGTGTCATGGTATGTGGAATTCGTAGCAGATTTGAGTAAACAATTAAACTGAAAATTGCAAAGCAATTTCATTAGCGGTTTCAATTGAAATCGTAAACTGATTTAGAAATAAAATGTCGTCATCAACGGTACCTTCGGTATCTCAATATCGCTATGATCAGGTCAGAGATTTTCAAACTAGACTCAAAACCCTCGCCGATTAGTATCAAATAAAAATAAAAAAATACCGACGAAAAATCACCGTAATTGATGTTACCGTGTACTCGGTGAGTGATGTAATCGCCGGAGCTGGTATAATACTATCTTCGGTGACAATGGTTGCTCCGATAGCTGTTCCAATTTGTATATCCGCGGCGACAACAATCGCGGGAATTATTTCGATAATAACAAAAAAATATCATCATGCAGCCAGTGTAAACTGCAAGATTATTTAATTAAATTTCATGTTGTATCAACCGCGTACTCGCAATTATCCTCGTTGATATCGTCGTCGCTCGATGATACATTTATATCAGATAGTGAATTCTCAGTGATGGTAAGTATTTATGATTCCGCGATATCAAAATTAGAGCGACAACATGAATATAATAACAATGACAACACCGATGGAATTACTTCAACAAATAGTGGAGAACACAAACCCGAAAACCAGCATGATCTCAATAACCTCAACGATATCAGATAGTGAGTTCTCAGTGGTGGTAAGTATTTATGATTCCGCGATGTCAAAATTAGAAATACAGCATAAGTATAATAACGATGACAACACCGCAGGAACTACTTCAACGAATATCGGAGAACACAGCCCGGATAGTGGAGAACACAAACCCGAAAACCAGCATGATCTCAATAACATCAACGAATCCTGAATTCAGTGTAAATTTCCCTATCCCAGTCCCCGTGAAGGAAATCGCGTAAGCAAACTTACGAGTGTATCCCAGTTGGCCTAATATTAGGTCGGTAGCATTTGGCGGTCAACAACCGCATAATTCCTTGGTATTTGCGAATAAGAATAAACCCGATGGAACCCCAGACTGGAACGTTGTTTCGATACCATCTGGGTCATACGAAATCGAACAAATCAATGCTGAATTCCAGCATAGAATAAAATCAATTACTGGAGCAGAATCGAAAATCGCTATAACGGTCCACGAGCCGACGTTATCATCCGCGATCGAGATAAACTCACCTAGTTATGTCGTAGATATCTATCAGAGTTCAATAAGAACTAAACTAGGATGGCCTGAAATCCCACCTGAAGCTTCTCAAATACCCGAACCACAAAAATCTGATTATATCACAGACAATAAATATCACGATTTTAAACCCAGAATAATCGATTCTACTTATACGAAACTTTTAACAGAGCCTGTTATTTACAGTAATGGAATATGGTTCTTTGGACAGCGGGATGGTGGCTGGATCGAAATTTCTTCAAATAACATCTCGGAAAATTTTAATATTTTTAAACGAGAACATAAGAATTATTTAGATAAATTACGGCAGAGTTTTCAAGAACAATCGTGGTAAACTTTAATTATCAAATACACGGAAATATTAAATCAAATTGCACACGATATAGAATTGTTTCACAAACGACTTATTCAAGGAGTATTAGATGCCAGGGTCGGTTCTGAGAAGATAGAATTTGCAAAGAAATATAATATACGCGTTGAAGATATTCTGACATTTAAGTTTCCTGAGTATAATATTCCAGAACTAAAAAAATCAACCAATGATCTCCTCAATGGATACTTTCCCCATATACTCGCAGCGTGGAAGAAATTGCAACTACCACCAACAATCCTCAAGCATAATAATGACCCAGACGGCGGCGGCAGGCATATCGCTCCTCAAAATGTGAATATAACTTCAGTGATAGCATTGAATTTAGTATGTGATGTTATCGAAGGTAGCTATCAAATAAATCTCGAGCGATCAAATCAAGCTCAGCAGGGATATATTTTATATTCATTTGCACCAACAGCTCCTCCAGGAATTTTAATAATCGAGGATCCAACTAATCCAGTGTATATGCGATGTCATAATGATTCACTAACGAGACTTAATTTCAGTCTCACTGACCAGTCCAATAATCTAATTGATTTACAAGGTGAGGTTCTACAAATTAGTCTGTTTGTGAAATCATAAGGACTTTCATCGTAAATGATTTTCATTGTTAACCCATAGCAGCAGAGATTGGCGGACTTGATAAAATATTCGGTTAACCCATAGCAGCAGAGGGGGTGAATTCCAACAATCATGGCGTCTTTCTTTTTTGCCAAATGGACCTTACAAAGAAGCCTTATTTCGACGAATCGACCCCGTTATTATATATTTCCTAGGAAGCCTCAATTTGTCAAATAGACCTTTCTATAAAATATTAACGAGAAGGAAGTCTAAAATACGCCTAAAAAGTTGGTCTTTTCACCCCTCTCTGCTGCTGGTTTTAATAAATTCAAGCGCGATGTAGCATCTCACTGTTGGTCAACATTTCGAATTGATGGTAGTGTTGATGCTACCATGAACGACGAAAGAGCAGCAGTGATAATCTCACATCTTGACAAGAAAAGGTATTTTTTAGAGTGAAATTCATTATCCGCTCAGAAACGGGGAATTGGATTATACGCGACAAATTTGAATCCATCCTGAAAAATAAGAGAACTGTCACTGTCAGTCAGGATTCCAAACCAGGAATTCTGACTGGGATTGACAAACCGTATTACGAGAGATCCTATCCTGTAACCGCGGTTGTTTATGGAATCTATCCGATAAATGAAAACAAAGTATTGAAAAATTAAAACCCATGAAATATTCGTCGTTGAATTGTGTAGCAGAACGAATAATAGAGCATTTTACAAATGCGTTGCGTGGAAACAAATTGACGGATCTAAGACGCAAAAAATAAATGAATGGGGATTAACAGTAAAGGAGAGCGGAGCAACAATTCAAAATGTGGCCGCGTTAGAGCGGAGGTAGTGCAGTATGTCCTCGTCTGATGGTGACATTATGATGTTTCATTGTTGATAACACTGCACCCTGAGATTCCTTGCCAGGATTAACTTGTAATAGATTTGGCCACTGCAGAGGGCCTCGTCGATAAATCCTTTCAAACGCAGAAGCAACTTCAGTTGATGATTTTGTCTTTAGAGGTTCTGCTTGTTTGTATCGACTCCCAACATCAACTACGGTTAGGGCATATTTGTAAACACCATCATGCGGCAGAAATAATATATCAGCCTGATGAACCTCATTAGGGACGCTGGCATCAAAATGCGAGAAGTTAATTTGTTTAGGCGGTGGTAGATGCATTTGCCATATCGCCTGTTTGGATAACCAATCCGCTGTTGGAGTATTTTTTCACCTTTGCGGCGCTAGCGAGTTTACTGATTGCTGATTTACCCCTCCAGTATCCTCTTATAAGCAACATCATGAGCATGACACGCCTTATCAATGGCGTTTATTGGGTTTTCACCGTGTCGAGGTTGGTTTTGATCATCGAGTCTGATATCGAGTCTGGTTCCGGTCCACAATAACTATACCCTGGAAGGTTTTTTCTCCCGGATATTTTGCCCATGGTGTTCCTGGGAGTTTTACTAACTTGGCTGCAATATCACCTCCTAGTTCTTTTTTAAAATCCTTGATTCTATCAGGGGAAACAAATCTAAATTTTTTGTACCACATTGTACACACTTACCAGCAAGCGCTGATCTGTTATTTTTAGTTGTAATCGTCAAGTCATTTGTGCTAGTACGCTTCTTATATTTCTCACAATATAGATCCATAATTTATTTATATTAACAGAAATTTAATTGATTTTTTGGCGACAAAAATAAGAGAACAAGTTAAACATCATGCAGCGCTACCGGATTCTATTCGCATGATTATAGTCGGACCATCTGGAAGTGGCAAGACGCAGTTGTTACTTAATTTAATAACGAGATGGATGAAATGGGATAAGTTGTATTTAATAGCCCCGAGTGTAGACGATCAGCGATGTTACGAGGTGTTAAAGGATTTTAACGATAAAGCAAAATCGGAAATCGATGAGGATTTTATTGAGTTTATTACCGATATCGACGAAGCACCGAGCATTGATGATATTGATGGAAGTATTAACAATTTAGTCGTATATGATGATATCATGCTAGACAATCAAAAAAAATCCCGCTAGGATATTTTCCAGAGGTAGGCATAACAATACCGATGTGTCACTCAACGATACACACAAATACCAAAAGTGATCAGAGATAATTGCAATATTCTTGCTGTATTCAATGGAGTTGACACATATACGCTACTAAATATTTGGCAAACTTGGTGCGGCGGTGATATGGATTATAATCTCTTTAGACATTTCTTTAGTCACGCTTAGTCAATTCCACATGGATTTGTAACGATAAATTTGCACGACCCGAGATCAAGATATCGTAACGGACTTGATCAAATATTCGGTTGAAACAATTCGTCTCCGCAGCGACATCAGTGCCGGGTCTTTAGCGTAAAATCCTAAAGGATTTCTTTTTTTTTTGTCTGCCTGAATTGGTTTCGGTTTGAAATCCTTTAGGATTTTACTGAATTGGTTTCGGTTTGCTTTAAATAGTTTCGGTTTGCTTGAAATAGTTTCGGTCTGTCCACCCTCTCTGCTGCTGCAATTGATCCATGTAATGATGATTTTTCTAACTTTGAACATGAAACTTTAATATCACTTTTATGATGTAGTACTGTTTTTGGCAGAACATATGCTTGATATGTTTTCTTTGTAAGTAGGTTAGGCTGTAAATCTATCAAGACATTTTAGGTATTGTAACAGGCAATATTTATGCTAGTGCAGTGAAGGCTATAAAGTACTAAATTTAGAAAATTCTCAGAATTTCATCAGTACTATTTTATGTACATATGGGATAGACATCTGAACAAATATTTACCTGGTTATTGATTTAATGTTATGAACACATAACGGATTAAAACATGGAAACTGCTGTAATAAATCCACCTTCGTTTCATGTATAGCGTGTTACACGCAATGAATCGGTTGTGAAAGTAGTTTATATGTTTCCCTTTACCAGGAGAATATTTTCATTCCTATTTCAGAAGGAAGTAACCTTATCGGTGCAAACTGCGTATTGGTGTATTTCCGCAGCAAGCAATGTTTTTCGTTAATGAAATTGCATTATAAATGACAATACTATTTACAATATACAGATAATATCAACAAGAATCTAGAGCAAAAACCACTGCATGCATTTATTTTGTTATATTTTAAAATGTTGGCACACAATGTACAAACAGACTGAACAAAAAATGGTGGAGACATTTAATTAAAAAAGGACCTCAATTTAACAATAATCATGTAGTCTCATCGTACTCCCCAACCACATTCAATCCATACAAAATTGTGGTAAATGACAATGTGACACTTACAATAATGCATCAGTATTAATTTAATTGTCATAATAAAATAATAATAAAACGACAGAAAACGGAATATATAATTGAGTACAACTTTTATTTTAGTACTATTATTACTTTAAGTTCAAAACTTCTTGAATAGATTGATTTGTACCGACTATTCAACGATGCCTGCCCGGGTTCGTGTACAGAACATAGGGGAGGCGATGTTTAAGGATGAGTTTTTGTTGTTACCAACGTGTGTGATGTCGGTGAGACAAACGGCAGTGTGGAGTCTGTTTTCGGTAGAGCAGAAGCCGACGTAGTAGTTGGTAGCGATATGGTTGTTAAAGACCCACTTGTGGATTCTGCAGTTCCATGACTGGTAGTTGTAAGAGCAACTGTGGTTTCATTTGTTGGAGTCAAAATTGTTGTTGTTGGAGTTATTTTGGCTACAACAGAACGTGAAGTCAGTGTAGTTGTGGCAGCAACTGTACTTGTTATGCGAGGCGATGCAGTTGTCGTAATAACTTGTACTCGGAGACGATACTATTGGAAAATGCTCAAGCATATTTATTGTGACTGTATTCGTACCTAATGATTTCGATCCAGAGGATGTTCTTGAAATCGATGATGGTGATGGTGCATTTGTAGAGGCGAGATTTGTCGTTCTTACAGTGTGTTCTGACATAGTTGATGTGACAGCTTTAATGACTGGACTTTGACCCTCTGTTGTAGTTGCTTCAGCCCGTGTAGTTTCTGTAACAGCCGGGTTGTGTTCTGTCAATGAGACATATGTGTATGTCTGTGTGGATATTGTTGTAGTTATTGCTGAAGCCGATGTGGTAGGTGCTGGTAAGGGTAATGTTTCTGACTGTCCGCTTGTGGATTCTGATGTGGATACTGTGCTTGTTCGAAGAGTCTCTGAGGTTGATGTTGTTCAAGTCACAATGGATGTTGTTAGAGTTCATGTGGCTGGAACTGAAATTCAGGAAGTCAGTGTAGTTGTGGGAGAGAATGCAGTTGTAGATGAAGGTGACGCAGTTTTCATAGTACATGATGTGGTAGTACTTATATCCGATGATACTGATGTGCGTCCGATTGTATTTGTTATAGGAATCTCAGTAGTTGTTGCACTAGATCCGTACGTTCTTGAAATTGATGATGTTGACGCAGATCCTTTAGACTGCATAGTTGTTGCTGTGGACGTAATTTCTGAGGTGGTGGTTGCTGAAGTGGATGCGGGCGATGTGAAGGATGTTGTGAATGTGAGTTGAGTCGCTGTGGTTGTGGCTGAAGGCATTGTGGTTGTTTCAATTGTGATGTGTTTTTCGTGTCGGCAAAACTGATGAAATTGTGAACGCCGATGTAGTTTTTCCAGGAGCCGAAGTGGATTCTTCAGTTTCTAATGTGGTTATGCTATCAGGTCGAGTGCGCGATGTAGTAAACAACGTGTTTGATGTCAGTGAGAGCGATGACAGTTTGGATTCTATCTTGGTTATAGTAGTAGCAGATATGGTAGTTGTTGGGAGCGATATGGTCGTTGATTGTCCTTTCGTAGATTCTGATGTGGATGTCGTCTTGTTAGAAGTGACTCTGTGGTTGATTCTGCTGCTGTCGTAACGGAAGTTATCAGAGTTAATTTAGATGGAACTGACATTGTTCAAGTAAGTGTAGTTGTGGGAGAGAATGCAGTTGTAGCTGAAGGTGACGCAATTATAATAAGATCTGATGTGGTGGTATCGGATGCTATTGATGTGGGTACGAGTGTATTTGTTGTAGCACTCTCAAGGCTTTTTTTTACTAGACTGGGACGTGTTGTTGACATTGTTGATGTTGACGCAGATTTTGTAGATAATAGAGTTGGTGTGGTCGATATGATTACTGAGGTGGTTGTTGCTTCATTGGATGCGGTCGACGTAGAGGATGTTGTGAATGTGGGTTGAGGCGCCGTTGTTGTCGCTGAAGTTGGTGTGGTTATTTCAACTGTCAATGTGTATCCTGTCGAAAAGTCTGATGAAGGTGTGGAAACCAATGTGGTTATTTCAGGAGCCGTTGTGATTGTACCTTCAGGAAGATTATTTGTTGTAGTTTCCAACGTGTGAGTTATCGATGAGACCGACGTCAGTGTGGAGTTTGTTCTCGTAGCAAATGTAGTAGTTTTTAGCGATATCATTGTTGAAGACCCACCTGTGGATTATGCAGTTCCATGACTTGTAGTTGTAATAGTAAATGTGGTTTCAGTTGTTGGAGTCGAAATTGTTGTTGTTGGAGTTATTCTGGCTACAACGAAACTTGAAGTCAGAGTAGTTGTGGCAGTAACTGTACTTGTTATTACAGACAACCCAGTTGTCGTAATACATCAAGATATTGCACTCGGGACAAAGCTATTGGCACATTCCCAATCATAATTGTTCTAAATGTTTCCGTACTTGTTGAAGTCGATCCGGAGGTTGTTGTTGAGATTGGTGTTGATGTTGACGGTGACGAAGATATCATATTCCCAGATGTTGTGGAACTTCTATCCGATGATAATGATGTGGGAATGAGTGTAGGTGTAGTAGTAATATCAATGTTTGTTGTACTAGACTCGTATTGTGTTGTTGAAATTGTTGATGGTGATGAATATTCTGTAGATGCTTGAGTTGTTGTGGGCGACGTGATCGGTGCGGTGGTTGTTGCTGCAGTGGATGCGGGCGATGTGAATGATGTTGTGAATGTGGATCGAGTGTCCGTGTTTGTCGCTGGAGGCGGTGTTGTTGTTTCAACTGTACGTGTTTCTACTGTCGAAAAGACTGATGAGAGTGTGGAAACCGATGTGGTTAATCCAGGAGCTGTTGTGATTGTGCTTTCTGGGGGAGTGTTTGTTGTAGTTACGAAAGAGTGAGATGTCGTATAGATGGACGGTATTGTCGAGTCTGTTTGGGTTGCAGAATTTACCGATAATGTAGTTGGCAGCAATAAGGTTGTTGAAAAACCACTTGTGGATTCTGTAGTTCCATCACTTGTAGTTGTAAGAGGAACTATGGTTGATGTTGTTGGAGCCGCAATTATTGTTGTTGGAGTTAATTGGGCTACAACAGAACTTGAAGTCAGCGTAGTTGTGGCAGCTACTGTACTTGTTACGCCAGGCGATGCAGTTGTCGTAATAAGAGAAGATATTGTAGTCGGGGTCGATTCTGTTGGTAAATGCCCACTGATAGTTGTTGTGACTGTCTCCGTACTTGTTGAAGTCAATCCGGAGGTTGTTGTTGAGGTTGGTGTTGATGTTGACTGTGACGCATTTATCATAGTCCCTGATGTTGTGGAAGTTCAATCCGATGCTATTGATGTGGGGCTGAGTGTAGGTGTTGTAGTAATATCAATGTTTGTTGTGCTAGACCCGTATTGTGTTGTTGCTATTGTTGATGGTGATGCATATTCTGTCGATCCTTGAGTTGTTGTGGGCGACGTGATCGGTGAGGTGGGTGTTGCTGCAGTGGATGCGGGCGATGTGAATGATGTTGTGAATGAGGATCGAGTCACCGTGTTTGTCGCAGGAGGCGGTGTGCTTGTTTCAACTGTACGTGTTTCTCCTGTCAAAAAGACTGATGAGAGTGTGGAAACCGATGTGGTTATTCCAGGTTCCGATGTGGTTATTCCAGGAGCTGTTGTGAATGTGCTTTCTGGGTAGTGTTTGTTGTAGTTACGAAAGAGTGAGTTGTCGTAGAGACCGACGGTATTGTGGAGTCTGTTTGGGTTATAGTGTTTGCCGATACTGTAGCTGGCAGCAATAAGGTTGTTGAAAACCCACTTGTGGATTCAGTAGTTCCATCACTTGTAGTTGTAAGAGGAACTATGGTTGATGTTGGAGCCGCAATTGTTGTTGTTGGAGTTGCCTGGGTTACAGCAGAACTTGAAGTCAGCGTAGTTGTGGCAGCTACTGTACTTGTTACGCTAGACGATGCAGTTGTCGTAATAACAGACGATATTGTAGTCGGAGACGATTCTGTTGGTAAATGCCCAGTCGTAGAGGTTGTGACTGTCTCCGTACTTGCTGAAGTCGATCCGGAGGTTGTTGTTGAGATTGGTGTTGATGTTGACGGCGATGAATATTCTGTAGATGCTTCAGTTGTTGTGGGCGACGTGATCGGTGCGGTGGTTGTTGCTGCAGTGGATGCGGGCGATGTGAATGATGTTGTGAATGAGGATCGAATCTCCGTGTTTCTCGCTGGAGGCGATGTGGTTGTTTAAAGTGTACGTGTTTCTACTGTCAAAAAGACTGATGAGAGTGTGGAAACCGATGTTGTTGTTCCAGGAGATGTTGTGAATGTGCTTTCTGGAGGAGTGTTTGTTGTAGTTACGAAAGAGTGAGATGTCTTATAGATGGACGGTATTGTCGAGTCTGTTTGGGTTGTAGAATTTACCAACACTGTATTTGGCAGCAATAAGGTTGTTGAAAACCCATTTGTGGATTCTGTAGTTCCATCACTTGTAGTTGTAAGAGGAACTATGGTTGATGTTGTTGGAGCCGCAATTGTTGTTGTTGGAGTTAATTGGGCTACAACATAACTTGAAGTCAGCGTAGTTGTGGCAGCTACTGTACTTGTTAAGCTAGGCGATGCAGTTGTTGTAATAACAGAAGATATTGTAGTCGGAAAGGATTCTCTTGGGAAATGCCCACTGATAGTTGTTGTGACTGTCTTCGTACTTGTTGAAGTCAATCCGGAGGTTGTTGTTGAGATTGGTGTTGATATTGACGGTGACGCAGTTATCATAGTACCTGATGTTGTGGAACTTCTATCCGATGCTATTGATGTGGGGCTGAGTGTAGCTGAGTAGTAATATGAATGTTTGTTGTACTAGACCCGTATT
Source organism: Unio pictorum (assembly GCA_030141615.1). NCBI lineage: Eukaryota > Metazoa > Mollusca > Bivalvia > Unionida > Unionidae > Unio > Unio pictorum. Next base: position 13,185,928 of record JARLTB010000048.1, read on the forward strand.
GTGTTGTTGAAATTGTCGATTGTGATGCATATTCTGTTGATGCTTGAGTTGTTGTGGGCGAAGTGATCGGTGCGGTGGTTGTTCCTGCAGTGGATGCGGGCGATGTGAATGATGTTGTAAATGTGGAGCGAGTCTCCCTGTTTGTCGCTGGAGGCGGTGTGGTTGTTTCAACTGTACGTGTAACTCTTGTCGAAGAGACTGATGAGAGTGTGGAAACCGATGTGGTTATTCCAGGTGCCGGTGTGGTTATTCCAGGAGCTGTTGTGAATGTGCTTTCTGGAGGAGTGCTTGTTGTAGTTACGAAAGAGTGAGATGTCGAACAGATGGACGGTATTGTCGAGTATGTTTGGGTTCTAGCATTTAACGATACTATAGTTGGCAGCAATAAGGTTGTTGAAAACCCACTTGTGGATTCTATAGTTCCATCACTTGTAGCTGTAAGAGGAACTATGGTTGATGTTGTTCGAGCCGCAATTGTTGTTGTTTTTAATTGGGCTACAACAGAACTTGAAGTCAGCGTAGTTGTGGCAGCTACTGTACTTTTTACGCTAGGCGACGCAGTTGTCGTAAAAAGAGAAGATATTGTAGTCGGAGTCGATTCTGTTGGTAAATGTTCAATGATAGTTGTTGTGACTGTCTCTGTACTTGTTGAAGTCGATCCGTAGGTTGTTGCTGAGATTGGTGTTGATGTTGACGATGACGCATTTATCATAGTCCCTGATGTTGTGGAACTTCTATCCGATGCTATTGATGTGGGGCTGAGTGTAGGTGTAGCAGTAATATCAATGTTTGTTGTGCTAGTCCCGTATTGTGTTGTTGAAATTGTTGATGGTGATGAATATTCTGTAGATGCTTGAGTTGTTGTGGGTGACGTGATCGGTGCGGTGGTTGTTGCTGAAGTGGATGCGGGCGATGTGAATGATGTTGTGAATGAGGATCGAATGTCTGTGTTTCTCGCATCAGGCGATGTGGTTGTTTCAAGTGTACGTGTTTCTACTGTCGAAAAGACTGATGAGTGTGGAAACCGATGTTGTTGTTCCAGGAGCTGTTGTGAATGTGCTTACTGGAGGAGTGTTTGTTGTAGATACGAAAGAGTGAGATGTCTTATAGATGGACGGTATTGTCGAGTCTGTTTGGGTTGTAGCATTTACCAATACTGTATTTGGCAGCAATAATGTTGTTGAAAACCCATTTGTGGATTCTGTAGTTCCATCACTTGTACTTGTAAGAGGAACTATGGTTGATGTTGGAGCCGCAATTGTTGTTGTTGAAGTTAATTGGGCTACAACATAACTTGAAGTCAGCGTAGTTGTGGCAGCTACTGTACTTGTTACGCTAGGCGATGCAGTTGTTGTAGTAACAGAAGATATTGTAGTCGGAATGGATTCTGATGGGAAATGCCCACTGATAGTTGTTGTGACTGTCTCCGTACTTGTTGAATTCAATCCGGAGGTTGTTGTTGAGATTATTGTTGATGTTTACGGTGACGAAGTTATCATAATCCCTGATGTTGTGGAGCTTCTATCCGATGCTATTGATGTGGGGCTGAGTGTAGGTGTAGCAGTGCTACCAATGTTTCTTGTGCTAGTCCCATATTGTGTTGTTGAAATTGTTGATGGTGATGAATATTCTGTAGATGCTTGAGTTGTTGTGGGCGACGTGATCGGTGCGGTGGTTGTTGCTGAAGTACATGTGGGCGATGTGAATGATGTTGTGAGTGAGGATCGAACCTCCGATTTACTCGCTCGAGGCGATGTGGTTGTTTCAACTGTGCGTGTTTCTACTGTCGAAAAGACTGACGAGAGTGTGGAAACCGATGTTGTTGTTCCAGGAGCTGTTGTGAATGTGCTTTCTGGGTGAGTGTTTGTTGTAGTTACGAAAGAGTGAGATGTCGTATAGATGGACGGTATTGTCGAGTCTGTTTGGGTTGTAGCATTTACCAATACTGTATTTGGCAGCAATAAGGTTGTTGAAAACCCATTAGTGGATTCTGTAGTTCCATCACTTGTAGTTGTAAGAGGAACTATGGTTGATGTTGTTGGAGCCGCAATTTTTGTTCTTGGAGTTAATTGGGCTACAACAGAACTTGAAGTCAGCGTAGTTGTGGCAGCTACTGTACTTGTTACGCCAGGCGATTCAGTTGTCGTAATAAGAGAAGATATTGTAGTCGGGGTCGATTCTGTTGGTAAATGCTAACTGATAGTTGTTGTGACTGTCTCCGTACTTGTTGAAGTCAATCCGGAGGTTGTTGTTGAGGTTGGTGTTGATGTTGACTGTGACGCATTTATCATAGTCCCTGATGTTGTGGAAGTTCAATCCGATGCTATTGATGTGGGGCTGAGTGTAGGTTTTGTAGTAATATCAATGTTTGTTGTGCTAGACCCGTATTGTGTTGTTGCTATTGTTGATGGTGATGCATATTCTGTCGATCCTTGAGTTGTTGTGGGCGACGTGATCGGTGAGGTGGGTGTTGCTGCAGTGGATGCGGGCGATGTGAATGATGTTGTGAATGAGGATCGAGTCACCGTGTTTGTCGCAGGAGGCGGTGTGCTTGTTTCAACTGTACGTGTTTCTCCTGTCAAAAAGACTGATGAGAGTGTGGAAACCGATGTGGTTATTCCAGGTGCCGATGTAGTTATTCCAGGAGCTGTTGTGAATGTGCTTTCTGGGTAGTGTTTGTTGTAGTTACGAAAGAGTGAGTTGTCGTAGAGACCGACGGTATTGTGGAGTCTGTTTGGGTTATAGTGTTTGCCGATACTGTAGTTGGCAGCAATAATGTTGTTGAAAACCCACTTCTGGATTAAGTAGTTCCATCACTTGTAGTTGTAAGAGGAACTATGGTTGATGTTGGAGCCGCAATTGTTGTTGTTGGAGTTGCCTGGGTTACAACAGAACTTGAAGTCAGCGTAGTTGTGGCAGCTACTGTACTTGTTACGCTAGACGATGCAGTTGTCGTAATAACAGACGATATTGTAGTCGGAGACGATTCTGTTGGTAAATGCCCAGTCGTAGAGGTTGTGACTGTCTCCGTACTTGCTGAAGTCGATCCGGAGGTTGTTGTTGAGATTGGTGTTGATGCTGACGGCGATGAATATTCAGTAGATGCTTGAGTTGTTGTGGGCGACGTGATCGGTGCGGTGGTTGTTGCTGCAGTGGATGCGGGCGATGTGAATGATGTTGTGAATGAGGATCGAATCTCCGTGTTTCTCGCTGGAGGCGATGTGGTTGTTTAAAATGTACGTGTTTCTACTGTCAAAAAGACTGATGAGAGTGTGGAAACCGATGTTGTTGTTCCAGGAGAGGTTGTGAATGTGCTTTCTGGAGGAGTGTTTGTTGTAGTTACGAAAGAGTGAGATGTCTTATTGATGGACTGTATTGTCGAGTCTGTTTGGGTTGTAGAATTTACCAACACTGTATTTGGCAGCAATAAGGTTGTTGAAAACCCATTTGTGGATTCTGTAGTTCCATCACTTGTAGTTGTAAGAGGAACTATGGTTGATGTTGTTGGAGCCGCAATTGTTGTTGTTGGAGTTAATTGGGCTACAACATAACTTGAAGTCAGCGTAGTTGTGGCAGCTACTGTACTTGTTACGCTAGGCGATGCAGTTGTTGTAATAACAGAAGATATTGTAGTCGGAATGGATTCTGATGGGAAATGCCCACTGATAGTTGTTGTGACTGTCTCCGTACTTGTTGAATTCAATCCGGAGGTTGTTGTTGAGATTATTGTTGATGTTTACGGTGACGAAGTTATCATAATCCCTGATGTTGTGGAACTTCTATCCGATGCTATTGATGTTGGGCTGAGTGTAGGTGTAGCAGTACTACCAATGTTTCTTGTGCTAGTCCCATATTGTGTTGTTGAAATTGTTGATGGTGATGAATATTCTGTAGATGCTTGAGTTGTTGTGGGCGACGTGATCGGTGCGGTGGTTGTTGCTGAAGTTCATGTGGGCGATGTGAATGATGTTATGAATGAGGATCGAACCTCCGTGTTTCTCGCTCGAGGCGATGTGGTTGTTTCAACTGTGCGTGTTTCTACTGTCGAAAAGACTGACGAGAGTGTGGAAACCGATGTTGTTGTTCCAGGAGCTGTTGTGAATGTGCTTTCTGGGTGAGTGTTTGTTGTAGTTACGAAAGAGTGAGATGTCGTATAGATGGACGGTATTGTCGAGTCTGTTTGGGTTGTAGAATTTACCAATACTGTATTTGGCAGCAATAAGGTTGTTGAAAACCCATTAGTGGATTCTGTAGTTCCATCACTTGTAGTTGTAAGAGGAACTATGGTTGATGTTGTTGGAGCCGCAATTGTTGTTGTTGGAGCTAATTGGGCTCCAACAGAACTTGAAGTCAGCGTAGTTGTGGCAGCTACTGTACTTGTTACGCTAGGCGATGCAGTTGTCGTAATAAGAGAAGATATAGTAGTCGGAAAGGATTCTCTTGGGAAATGCCCACTGATAGTTGTTGTGACTGTCTCCGTACTTGTTGAAGTCAATCCGGAGGTTGTTGTTGAGATTGATGTTGATGTTGACGGTGACGAAGTTATCATAGTCCCTGATGTTGTGGAACTTCTGTCCGATGGTACTGATGTGGGTCTGAGTGTAGGTGTAGTAGTAATATGAATGTTTGTTGTACTAGACCCGTATTGTGTTGTTGAAATTGTCGATTGTGATGCATATTCTGTTGATGCTTGAGTTGTTGTGGGCGACGTGATCGGTGCGGTGGTTGTTGCTGCAGTGGATGCGGGCGATGTGAATGATGTTGTGAATGTGGAGCGAGTCTCCCTGTTTGTCGCTGGACGCGGAGTGGTTGTTTCAACTGTACGTGTTTCTACTGTCGAAAAGACTGATGAGAGTGTGGAAACCGATGTGGTTATTCCAGGTGCCGATGTGGTTATTCCAGGAGCTGTTTTGAATGTGCTTTCTAGAGGAGTTTTTGTTGTAGTTACGAAAGAGTGAGATGTCGAATAGATGGACGGTATTGTCGAGTATGTTTGGGTTCTAGCATTTGACGATACTGTAGTTGGCAGCAATAAGGTTGTTGAAAAACCACTTGTGTATTCTGTAGTTCCATCACTTGTAGTTGTAAGAGGAACTATGGTTGATGTTGTTGGAGCCGCAATTGTTGTTGTTGGAGTTAATTGGGCTACAAAATAGCTTGAAGTCAGCGTAGTTGTGGCAGCTACTGTACTTGTTACGCTAGGCGATGCAGTTGTTGTAATAACAGAAGATATTGTAGTCGGAAAGGATTCTGATGGGAAATGCCCACTGATAGTTGTTGTGACTGTCTTCGTACTTGTTGAAGTCAATCCGGAGGCTGTTGTTGAGATTGGTGTTGATGTTCACGGTGACGAAGTTATCATAGTCCCTGATGTTGTGGAACTTCTATCCGATGCTATTGATGTGGGGCTGAGAGTAGGTGTAGTAGTAATATGAATGTTTGTTTTACTAGACCCGTATTGTGTTGTTGAAATTGTCGATTGTGATTCATATTATGTTGATGCTTGAGTTGTTGTGGGCGACGGGCGGTGGTTGTTGCTGCAGTGGATGCGGGCGATGTGAATGATGTTGTGAATGTGGAGCGAGTCTCCCTGTTTGTCGCTGGAGGCGGTGAGGTTGTTTTAACTGTACGTGTAACCCTTGTCGAAGAGACTGATGAGAGTGTGGAAACCGATGTGGGTATTCCAGGTGCCGGTGTGGTTATTCCAGGAGCTGTTGTGAATGTGCTTTCTGGAGGAGTGTTTGTTGTAGTTACGAAAGAATGAAATGTCGTATAGATGGACGGTATTGTCGAGTGTGTTTTGGTTGTAGCATTTAATGATACTGTAGTTGGCAGCAATAAGGTTGTTGAAAAACCACTTGTGGATTCTGTAGTTCCATCACTTGTAGTTGTAAGAGGAACTATGGTTGATGTTGTTGGAGCCGCAATTGTTTTTTGTTTTCAATTGGGCTACAACAGAACTTGAAGTCAGCGTAGTTGTGGCAGCTACTGTACTTGTTACGCTAGGCGATGCAGTTGTTGTAATAACAGAAGATATTGTGGTCGGAGTCGATTCTGTTGGTAAATGCCCACTGAAAGTTGTTGTGACTGTATTCCCACTTGTTCAATTCAATCCGGAGGTTGTTGTTGAGATTGGTGTTGATGTTGACGGTGACGCAGTTATCATAGTCCCAGATGTTGCAGAACTTCTATCCGATGCTATTGATGTGGTGCTGAGTGTGGGTGTAGTAGTAATATCAATGTTTGTTGTACTAGACCCGTATTGTGTTGTTGCAATTGTCGATTGTGATGCATATTCTGTTGATGCTTGAGTTGTTGTGGGCGACGTGATCGGTGCGGTTGTTGTTGCTGCAGTGGATGCGAGCGATGTGAATGATGTTGTGAATGTGGATCGAGTGTCCGTGTTTGTCGCTGGAGGCGGTGTGGTTGTTTCAACTGTACGTGTTTCTCCTGTCGAAAAAACTGATGAGAGTGTGGAAACCGATATGGTTATTTCAGGTGCCGATGTGGTTGTTCCAAGAGATGTTGTGAATGTGTTTTCTGGAGGAGTGTTTGTTGTAGTTACGAAAGAGTGAGATTTCGTATATATGGACGGTATTGTCGAGTCTGTTTCGGTTGTAGCATTTAACGATACTGTAGTTGGCAGCAATAAGGTTGTTGAAAAACCAATTGTGGATTCTGTAGTTCCATCACTTGTAGTTGTAAGAGGAACTATGGTTGATGTTGTTGGAGCCGCAATTGTTGTTCTTGGAGTTAATTGGGCTACAACAGAACTTGAAGTCAGCGTAGTTATGGCAGCTACTGTACTTGTAACACTAGGCGATGCTGTTGTCGTAATAAGAGAAGATATTGTAGTTGGAGCCGATTCTGTTGGTAAATGTTCAATGATAGTTGTTGTGACTGTGTCTGTTCTTGTTGAAGTCGATCCGGAGGTTGTTACTGAGATTGGTGTTGATGTTGACGGAGAAGCAGTTAACATAGTCCCTGATGTTGTGCATCTTCTATCCGATGCTATTGATGTGGAGCTGAGTGTAGGTGTAGTAGTAATATCAATGTTTGTTGTGCTAGTCCCGTATTGTGTTGTTGAAATTGTTGATGGTGATGAATATTCTGTAGATGCTTGAGTTTTTGTGGGCGACGTGATCGGTGCGGTCGTTGTTGCTGAAGTGGATGCGGGCGATGTGAATGATGTTGTGAATGAGGATCGTCTCCGTGTTTCTCGCTCGAGGAGATGTGGTTGTCTCAACTTTACGTGTTTCTACTGTCGAAAAGGCTGATGAGAGTGTGGAAACCGATGTGGTTGTTCCAGGAGCTGTTGTGAATGTGCTTTCTGAAGGAGTGTTTGCTGTAGTTACGAAGGAGTGAGATGTCGTATAGATGGACGGTATTGTCGAATCCGTTTGGGTTGTAGCATTTACCAATACTGTAGTTGGCAGCAATAAGGTTGTTGAAAACCCACTTGTGGATTCTGTAGTTGCATCATTTGTAGTTGTAAGAGGAACTATGGTTGATGTTGTTGGAGCCGCAATTGTTGTTGTTGGAGTTAATTGGTCTACAACAAAACTTGAAGTCAGCGTAGTTGTTGCAGCTACTGTACTTGTTACGCTAGGCGATGCAGTTGTTGTAATAACAGAAGATATTGTAGTCGTAGACGATTCTGTTGGTAAATGCCCACTGATAGTTGTTGTGACTGTCTCCGTACTTGTTGAAGTCAATCCGGAGGTTGTTGTTGAGATTGTTGTTGATGTTGACGGTGACGCAGTTATCATAGTCCCTGATGTTCTGGAACTTCTAACCGATGCTATTGATGTGGGGCTGAGTGTAGATGTAGTAGTAATATGAACGTTTGTTGTACTAGACCCGTATTGTGTTGCTGCAATTGTCGAATGTGATGCATATTCTGTTGATGCTTGAGTTGTTGTGGGCGACGTGATTGGTGCGGTGGTTGTTGCTGGAGTGGATGCGGGCGATGTGAATGATGTTGCGAATGTGGATCGAGTGTCCGTGTTTGTCGCTGGAAGCGGTGTGGTTGTTTCAACTGTACGTGTTTCTCCTGTCGAAGAGACTGTAGAGAGTGTGGAAACCAATGTGGTTATTCCAGGTGCCGGTGTGGTTATTCCAGGAGCTGTTGTGAATGTGCTTTCCGGAGGAGTGTTTGTTGTAGTTACGAAAGAGTGAGATGTCCTAGAGACCGACGGTATTGTGGAGTCTGTTTGGGTTATAGAATTTGCCGATACTGTAGTTGGCAGCAATAAGGCTGTTGAAAACCCACTTGTAGATTCTGTAGTTCCATCACTTGTAGTTGTAAGAGGAACTATGGTTGATGTTGTAGGAGCCGCAATTGTCGTTGTTGGAGTTAATTGGGCTACAGCAGAACTTGAAGTCAGTGTAGTTGTGTCATCTACTGTACTTGTTACGCTAGGCGATGAAGTTGTCGTAATAAGAGAAGATATTGTAGTCGGAGACAATTCGTTTGGTAAATGCCCACTCATAGTTGTTATGACTGTCTCCGTACTTGTTGAAGTCGATCCGGAGGTTGTTGTTTAAATCGATGATGTTGATTGTTCATTTGTAGAGGCGCGATTTGTTGATGTTGCTATGTTTTCTAATATAGTTGATGAGTCATCTGATATTGTTGGTGTGACAGATGTAGTAACTGTTCGTTGACCCTCTATTGTTGTAGCTTCAGACCGTGTATTTGATGTAACAGGCGAGGTGTGTTCTGTCGATGAGACATATGTCTGTTTGGATTTTGTTGTAGTTATTGCTGTGGCCAACGTGGTAGTTGTTGGTAAGGGTAGGGTTGTTGACTGTCCGATTGTGGATTGTAATGTGCTTGCTGTCCTTGTTCGAAGATCCTCTACGGTTGATGGTTTTGCTGGTGCAGTGGATGATGTCAGAGTTGATGTGGTTGGAACTGAATTTGCTAAAGTCACTGTAGTTATGGGAGAGAATGCAGTTGTAGATGAAGGTGACGCATCTGACGTAGCTGATGTGTCGGTACTTATAACAGATGAAACTGATGTGTGTCCTAATGTACTTGTAATAATCAAAGTGCTAGTTGCATTAGATCCGTACCTTGTTCTTAAATCTGATGATGGTGACGATGATTCTGTAGATCCCACAGTTGTTCTGGTCGTTATGATTTTTGAGGTGGTTGTTGCTGCAGTGGAAGCTTGCGATGTGAAGGGTGTTGTGAATGCGGGTTGTGTCGCCGTTGTTGTGGTTGAGGGCAGAACTGTTGTGTCAACTCTCAGTGTTTTCTCAGGCGTAAAAATGGATGACATTGTGGACGCGGATGTGGTTATTCCAGAAGCCGATGAGGTTATTTCAGGAGCTGATGTGGTTTTTTCTTCAAGACGAGTGTTTGTTGTAATTACCAACGTGTGTGATGTCGATGGGATCGATTGCAGTGTAGCTCCTAATTTAGTTATTGGAGTAGCCGATGTGGTACTTGTTGGTAGCGATATGGTTGTTGACTGTCTTTTTGTTGATTCTGATGTGGATGCTGTGCTTGATGAATGCGCCTCTGAGGTTGATGGTGTTTCTGTCGCAATGGATGTTGTCAGTGTTGAGGTTGGGAATGAAATTGTTGAAGTCGGTGTATGTGTGGGAGAGATTGATGTTGATGTTGACGGTGACGCAGTTTTCCTAGTCCCTGATGTAGTGGAAGTTCCGTCGGATGCTATTGATATGGGGCCGAGTGTAGGTGTTGTAGTAATATTTGTTCTCGTTGTACTAGACTCGTACGTTGTTGTTGAAATTGTTGATGGTGACGTATATTCTGTAGATCCTTGAGCTGTTGTGGTCGACGTGATCGGTGCGTTGGTTGCTGCTGCAGTGGTTGCGGGCGATGTGTATGATGATGTGAATGTGGATTGAGTCGCCATGTTTGTCGCTGGAGGCGATGTGGTTGTTTCAACTGTAAGTGTTTCTCCTGTCGTAAAGAGTGATGAAAGTGTGGAAACTGATGTAGTTATTCCAAGTGCTGATGTGGTTATTCCAGGAGCTGTTGTGATTGTGCCTTCAGGACGAGTGTTTGCTGTAGTTACCGAAGAGAGAGATGAAGTTGTTGGAGCCACAATTTTTGATGTTGGAGTTATATTGGCTGCCGATGTGTTTGATATTAAAAGTGTCGAGATTGTTCGTTGAGTTTCTGTTGATGTTCCTTCAGGTCGAGTGGTTGTTGTATTGACGAATATATTTCCTGTCGATGCGACCGGTGGTAGTTTAGATTCGTTTCTGGTTATAGCAGTTGCCGATGTTGTAAATGTTGGTAGCGATATGGTTGGTGAAGGTCCATTTGTGGACTCTGCAGTTCCTTCTCTGCTTGCTGTATTAGCGTTTGTCATTGACGTTGTTTCTGTCACAATTGTTGTTAGAGTTGATGTGGTTGTGTTAGAACCTACAGGTTTCATTGTAGTTGTGGATGCAATTGTAGGGGACTCAGCTGATAAAGTCTTTGATATGTTTGTACTCTTAACGATCGTAGTTGTTGTGAAAGTCGCCTTTGTTGTTGCAATAGTTCCGGTGGTTGTTGTTGCATTCGATGATGGTGATGGTGCCTCTGTAGCAGAGGAAATTGTTGACGTTTCAGTGTCTTCATCTCTTTTGTTTGTATCCGCCATTGTGCTTACTGTGACAAGACTTGTGACTGTTTGTTGGTTTTCTGTGCTTGTTGCTTCAGTCCGTTTCGTTGTCGTAGTTTGTGCCGTCTGTCTTGGAGATGGCAATGTTTGCTTGTTGTAGTATCCATCTTGGTTGTGAAAACACCGGCAGTTGTTGATGGTTTCTTACTCTGAAGTCCAGCTGGGTTACGTTGGTTGCACTTTAATTGTTACTATGTATTTTGCCCTTATACATAAGCCTCGGTAACACCACTCTAAAGTATACGCAAAAAAAGAAATGAATCTACCTCTTTACATATCACTCTTTATATGTTAATATATTCATGATTCGTTTATATAAGGAATTGGTAATTCTGATATCAAACATATTTAACCGGATAAAATTGATATATACCTACATGTTGGAAAATCCTTACCATTTCTCATATTATCAAGGTCTTTTGCAACAATTTTTAAAATGGTTTAAAAACTTACGTGTTTGCAGTTTTTAACTATGCTTCTTTGTCATTTTAAAATGCGATGTTTCCAAAATAAGTGCATGCAAAGTAAGTAAGATAAATATTACACTCAATTGAATAAGATAACAATTAATCACTGTCTCAATGTTTTGACACATACCACTCTGTGTTCTATTTATCTCCTCTTGTTAACATTTATCCTTTAACCATAATAAGGCTCTAGATTTGAAGAAAAACCAGTTTAAGTCAATTATCTTTGCAAAATATTAACAATTGTCTCTAATTGTATTCCTCCTCAAAATGTTTTCTTTAAAATTTGCATTGTGACAATGTACTTTGTATAATAGTTTATATTTAAATCTGATAATAAAATTCGAAACATTCCGCTAATGGATTGGTTCAAGATATAATTTTAATATCGGACATATTTCATTAAATACATTGTTACATCTCTCGTTGAGTATGTACTCTAAACTACTCATGTGTTTCCATGGTTCCTTTCATAAATGATAGTTTGATTTTACAGGAGGTCAATATAACACTTTATTAAAACAAACGTTTATTGAAATCTGAATGTCTTGTTTGACAAGTATATAATCTCAATTATTTATGGTCCAGATATGACAAATATGACAAATAAACAATGGCATTATCTTGTGTAAGTATCGGAGATCTCAATTGTTAACAGGTTGAGAAGTATTATATTGGTGGTTGGACACATCATTTACTAAATATTTTCAGATGTAGTGATTGACATGAAAATGGACTCATTTAAATTATACATTTCGAATTGTTTAATGTATAATTTACAATTATGTTGATATAATATATTGATATTTTGACAATACCGACTTTTCAGGCGAGTTTAAAGATTGATGTGCAGTCCTGGGAATGTCTTGCTTAGTTGCATGGGGCTCAGAAACATTCTGGAAGATACGGTTTTCATAATAAAAATGATTTTTCAAACTTAGACAAACTGAATTAGGTGTGGTTTGTATACCATGTTAATAACAAAGTGATTATATCTATCTATCTATCTTTATATATATATATATATATATATATATATATATATATATATATATATATATATATTACGTTCTGTGGAGATTAAATTATTGGTCTGATTGTTGTAAATATTACAGTCACGAACATATTATAAAGCATTACTGTCACGCATTTGTTTCAATATATGATTTTAAATCACCGATGTGTTGTATTACATGACATTTATACGAGTCTCCTAAAAGCTTATCTGTCTATATACTCAAAAGTAACATGTTAATTGGAAAGGGGGATAAACCACAAACTGTGTAAATTGTCTTAGATCATATTAGCCGTTTAAATAAATCTTCTTGAATTCCTGATATGATTTTTACGGTCATGTTAAAAACGTTTCTACAGATGTTTTGCCAGTAAACGTCATAATGCCTAGGATTTCACGTTTGCCGGTATCTATAACAATTAACAGCACCAAAGCTCCACTGACACTATGTGTCGCATTGTAGCATTTAAGTTAATCCAAATGTGTCAATGAGCGCGAGGCTTACAGCAAATGACGTCAGGTGCTGACATTTACCGGTGTTTTAAACTACTTAGCAGCATCAAAGTCACCACTGATGCGATAATGTGGCATTTATACTAATATACAGTTGTCAAATGAGCACCAGGAAACGAACCCATTTTTGTGTCGTATTAAGACATATTCGAGATAAAGTCTCATTTGGCGTATGTGTACAAAAGCGTCATTAATATGCGGTGATAACAATGCTGCCCCTCCCTAAGACGAAATATTATGAAGAAAAAACTTTCAGTCGTCGTAGCTGCGAGTCATGTAAAAGAAACTTATAAGGACAAATTAAAACAGGTAAAATAGTTTGATATATTCAGCTATTTGCAACCTGTCGTAAAGTTATGGTGCATGACTATTTGTTACGACCAGCAGCTGTATCGCATGATAAAGAACAAATGGTTTTAGAAATTCTGATTTGTCTTTGACCCTGAATTACGCACTATACTTATTGTAACAAACTACTACATACATTTCACATTATATCATTTCTTTGATGTCACCGGTTAGTGTTTTTACTTTGTTACTTACTGGCTAAGCACATCTGACGTTGGGCATTGCACACTTATGTTTGTTTTGTATTTAAGGTTAAATGAAATCCTACAAGCGTGCATATTCCTGTAAGGTGGGCGATTTAATAACTTTCTTAGGTATACCAAAATCATTTTTCCCCGACCAGTGACGTCTTTAAAGTTTCCCATTTTTATTTATGGCAGACTACTATCTTATGCAAGTAAATTATCCATCGTTTAAGGAAACAATGCAATGACCTTGCTGCATACCTCATACAAAGCAAGAAACATAAGCTGTGTGATTTAAAAATTAAATCACATAAACTTGTGAAGTGTAAGAGAAAGTACTTCAAACTAATACATACGACATGTAAACTGTAAACAGTTACGATGACCTGCCACGGTGCTATTTTCAGCAAAGACTGCTTGTACAACATTTTTCTGGCATGACTTAACACTTATGCGTGTGAAAGAAAACAAATTAAAATTGCTTTAACACAAAGAGACCTGCTTAATTTCAAATGTAAATAATAAACATTACAAATATACCTGGTACTCACATGATTTATTTTGCTATGTATGTCTGTACGTTTTGTTTGTAATTGCTGGGACATGTATTATAATTTTAATAATTTGTATTCAGTGATGTAAACGTACAGAGAGCATCTTTAAAGGCTTATGCTTTGTAATATAAGTCTGTTAAAAGCATTATATTGTTTGCGAACTATAAATACATACCTGCGGAAATGTTGACGATTATTAACAATAATCTTTATAAGATAATATCAGTGTGCTTACTTTAGGTTTAATTGCCTACTGGCTGATTTGTTGTCGAAGTATGAAGAATAATTGGTAATTTTCGCATTGGCTATGCTAGGTCACATGATTAGGTCGGTTCGATGCAAACTTATTTAAAGTAAAAAACACTAATAAGGTTACAGGTAGAAAAGCAAAATGAGAGATGGGAATTCAATTTCACAAAGTAAAACAAAGGATGGTAATACAATTACAACGAACATAATTAGAACTGTCACGCATTTAGCTTTCCATTCAGGATAGTTGAGTTATTGAGTAAAGATTGAGGAAGCATATAACATACTTTGAAGACTTCTGTATTTGACAGAGTTAAAATACCATATTCATGGTGAAGTAAACATGTACCTCGATGAACACAAAATAGGTACCTTGGAAAACGTTGTTTGTACAGCTGACGTGCATCACGTGACTCCCAAAGTTTCATTTATCGATATGTTTTTTCTTCTCCTGAGCAGAAGGTTAACAAGAAAAGTATTCGGAATCAATCGAAAAGCAGCAATTTACAAATCCGGGAGAACTAGTAAAAATCCGGGGTCCATAATGGCATAGTGGTCTAAAGCTCTCTCTGGACGTAACGGGTAATTCCCGTTTCACCTCTGTCTGCGTGGGTTCGAGTCTCTGATTCGGGCAATATGGGTATGTGAGAAAACTTGCCAGTAACATCTCGTGGGTCGGTGGTTCTTTCCGGTGTTTTTTCCTGGGTTATTACTCCACCACTAATACCGGCTGACATGTATAGCATACCAAGCACTGAAATATTGCGTTAAACTCCAAAACAACAATTTCTAGACGTCCTTGTTTCTCAATTTGTACGAAACGATCTTGTCTCTCATAGTTTAAGGTCGTCGTAATGTACTGGAAACAGTACAAATATGATGCCAAACGAAACCAAATCTTATTATCGAGAATTATAAATCATTTATTTCGTACGCTTACAGATCACTTATTGGTGATTCCACCAATCTTATATTAAGAGACACATGGGATTCGCTGATCTTTTTGTTATAAGGTACAATGCCGTTGTCTGACATGACCTAGTCTTCTGAAACGGTTTATGTTCATGGAGTATAGTGCAGCTTTATTTAAATTCCTCTCCAAAATGTTAATTTGTCGTCAGATCAGACCTACTATATGTACCAGTGAATGTCAGTGCATATAAATCTTTACTTACTGAAGGTGATTGTTTAGTTATTAGCAATGATATAGGTTAAGATAAAGTTGGTGTTTAATACACTAATTGACAGGCCTTATTTGGATCAAAAGGTTCATCTTCTGGAACATGGAATCCTTGTTTTAAGTCCATCTTGTGCAGTTACTGGAGCTATACCAGCAATAAACTCTGGAAAATGCGTTAATCAATACATTACACATTTAGCTGATAGATGAATTCGTCAGGATTTGAATATGTCACCCATTCTTCCTGGAATTAATCAATGAAAATACATTGATAATTGTTATTTTCTGTTACGGTCTAATTGTCTTCCTTCTAATCAAAATGACCAGTCATAATCGCTTGTCGTCAAATAGGAGCAATATCCTCATGTTTGTTTCAGGGGGCTATAAGCGATGTCGACTCCTCAGATGTGGTACAAATTTACTATTGATTTAAGAGGTCTTTTGAGGAAATGGAGACCACCTACGGTTCCCAACTATGACATGTAATTGATCATTTGACAACTTATCATTCCAAAGTCAGATAGAAATTCATAATCTAGTCAACGAAACTCTAATGCCTTGTCATTTAAAAGTCACCATGACTTAATATAAAATGTTATATCAACTTTAATGGCCGGAATGAAAAATATGTTTCAAAGTGTTGTAGATATTTATCTAGTGTCATTTGACATGTTGTAGTTCTTTTGAACGAACTTATTATACCTACTGTACCATTTTATTTGTAAAAGGGAAAACAGTTTGTAACAGATGGTTAATCTTCCAGTTCATGTTGTTAAATACGAAGTAATAAAATATAATCTTCATTATATTCACTCACAAAACAATTAAGACAATTCAAAACTAGAAACGTTTATACTCTTCCATCTGGTGATTTTGTTGCTGCAGGGTTTAACGCTTTTTTTCAGCACACGATGGGCTACACATGGCGGTTATTATTAATGGTGGTGGAAGAACCCGGGGAAAATCACCGACCAATTAGTGGCAAGTTTTCTCACATACTCACATTGTCCGAATCTGAGACTCGAACCCATGCAGACAGGTGAACAGGCAATGATCTGTAACGGAGATCGCTACAGTTACGTTTCCTTTGCCAATACGTCAAATTCCTGTTTTAATTAGATTATATGGCAATTATCAAGTTACAACTAAAGCGAGCACTCTTGGGAGGTGGAAATAATGTTATCTCATTAGTAATGTACGTATGTTAAACGAGGATGTTGATCGAGATAGATATGTAAATTATTGAATGAACGTAGTTGTTCCTTTTTATAGTGCATTAGCTGCATCCATACTTCACAATTCTGAAATATTACAGAATCTGGATAATACAATTTCGCGTGTACATCCACAGGAAAAATATGAGTTTAAGCAGCTAATATATGAATATGAGGTCTTGTTGCCAGAAGTTCCAAATCAAACTGACCAAATCGATCACGATGTCGAAACTGTAGAATCAAAACTTGTTAAATTATACTCTTACATGAGTCATATTGAGCAGGAATTTGTA
Source organism: Unio pictorum (assembly GCA_030141615.1). Lineage (NCBI taxonomy): Eukaryota > Metazoa > Mollusca > Bivalvia > Unionida > Unionidae > Unio > Unio pictorum. The sequence continues at coordinate 13,202,595 of JARLTB010000048.1, forward strand.
AAGGAAATTTAATTTTAATTGAAGAATGACCTTATTGAACCAACTAAACGTTACCAGTTTTGTTTGTGTTTGTAGGGTTTAACGCCATTTTCAGCACACGATAGGCTATACATGACGGCCAGTATTATTGGTGGAGGAAGAAACCGAGAAACCCACCGGACAGAACCATCGACCCACGAGAAGCTACTGGCAAACATTCTCACTTAACTACATTAGCCGAATCTTAGACTCGAACCAACGCAGAGTTGAATTGGCTATGATCCGTAACGGAGAGCTCTTTAGACCACTCAGTCTCTCGGGGACCCCCAAACGTTCCTAGAGTTTGCCGTGTAATGTTGTGCTATCTAATCTTGTGAAATATAAATTTTGCTGCAGTGCACTGACAACCAAAAAATTAGACAGAATCACCCAAATAAACTAATTTTCAGTACCAATAATTAATTGAAGTAATGGTGATTTTTGGAGAGCTCGTATCACATTTCGAAGAGAGATTGCTTGACATGGTTACATGAAGGTTGTACAACAAACGAAATTTAGGAACACCGTTATTTTTTATGTGCCTATCAATAAGAAACTAACTGATCCGATTTTTGGATATGCCTCAAATATTTTAGGAATGGTTAATCATACGTTCATATAATTGATGACGGTTTGATAGAATAAATGTTACACTTAATATTTCACCACAACTTTCAGTACCAGACTTTAGCAATATGCACTATATTTTCGTGCAAGGGCATGGTGGTATATGAAATGAAGATGTTGAAAATGGTGTGGATCATCCAAAGTACAACTTTATGTAACTAAACTTAAGAAAGAAACATACGTTATTTTGCAATCGATAAAGAGTGCTTGGCTTTAATTTTGGCTTTGGATTGCGTTAGACTGTACATTTAATCTGCTACTTCAGTGACCATGACAAATAAAATTCAAAGATTGTTGAGATCTAGTTTTTTGTTGCTAGAATACAACAACGCATCATGACCAAGTGTCATTATTTAATATAGAACAAAGCTTTATTTCATATAACTCTTTGCGGTATGAGAGGAGAGGGGAGGTGTTGTTTATATTTATATGTTTGTAACCCGTGGTGCATGATTTTATCTAATGTTCGTAATTGTAAATTGTAAAGACTATCTTTAGTTAGTTTGTATATGACATCAGAGTCTGTTAAGAGTAACATTACATAGGAATTATAAATAAATGTTTACCTATGTGTTAACAATTATTAAAAATAAACTTAATAATGAGACTTAATAAACCATTGGATTAAATTTCTTACTGGGTGACGCGCTTTCGTTGTTTCTGGAAGAATTCCGTAACTTAGAACTGGCTGGTCTGGGACGTATGAATTGGGAAGTGCGACGCAAAAAACAAGTCATATATTAGATTATATAATGAAAGAGATGAACTACCATATTTATTCTGAATTTGGAGTCATTCTCATTCATTGTATTTATGTTGTAAGTTTGCTATTGGGTATAATGTTTTACTTAGGTATTGTTAAAGATGGACTGTTTTGTGGAAACAGAAATGACTCGTAGGATTGATTATATTACTATGTAGCTATTGTGAATGTTTCATATGAGTTGACAAGGTTAATTTGACACCCTCACCAGCACAGTTCAGTTTTGAAATTCATACAGAAATGTTCGTTCATTAGGAGGTTCTTAGAAAGATGTCAAGATTATGTTGGATTCACATCCTAACAATATAAGGTATTTTCATATTTCCTTTTATGACTTTGATAATTAGTTTTCCTACGTTTATGACTTTGATAATTAGTTTTCCTACGTTTCCAGACGTTGTTGGTTTTCCTGCTTTCCAATACTTGTTTTGTGAACCATTTTAGTTATGGTGTATTAATATGTGCATTAATTTATACTTGTGCATGATTTGTACATTTAAGTTGTTAAAATATCGTATCTGCTACACAGTGCAATTGATCCATGTACTGTTGATTTTTGTAACCTTGAACATGAAAATTTAATATCATTTTTTTATGTAGTATTGTATTTGGCAGAAATTATGTCTTGATATGTTTTCTTTTTAGACAGATTTGGCTGTAAGTCAGTCAAGATATGTTAAGTATTTGAATAGGCAATATGTATGCTACTGCAGTAAATGCTGCAGAATAAGTACCTAATTTAGAAAATTCTCAGAATCTCATTTTTCTTTATAATCTCAAACACAAATGAAAAATTACTTCTTATTTGCCTAGTGATACTTTTAATGTTATGAACACATAACGGATTAAAACATGTACACTTCTGTAATAAACCCACCTTGATTTTATGTATGGCGTGTTACATAAAATGAAGCATTTGTGATACTAGTTGATATGTTTCATTTTACCAGAATAATATATTTTCATACCTATTTCAGAAAGAAGTAACCTTATCGGTGCGAAGTGCCTTTATGTTTATTTCCGCAGCAAGCAATGTTTTCCGTTGATGAAATTGCATTACAATGTCAAGAATATTTACAATATCTAAATAAAGCAACAAATGCTGCATGAATGTATTTTATTATATTTGAAAATGGTGGCATATAATGTACAAAAAGACTGAAAAAAAATAGATGAGACTTTCAAGTAAAAAGGCGTCACAGTAAAGCGATAATCATATAATATCGTACTCTCATCCTCATACAACACATACAATCATTGCGGTAAATGACAACCGAGTTGTGACACATTAATTAAGGTATCAGTATTGTTTTAATTGTCACAGTTATGACTAATAAAACGAACGATTAAGGAATAGATAATAGAGTAAAACTTTTTCTTTAGTAATATATTTTTTTCTAATTCAAACTTCTTGAATTGCTCCACTAGAACGACTATTCAACGACGCATGCCTCGTCTCGTGTGGAGAGCATAGGGAAGGCGAGAATTAAGAATGAGTGTTTGTTGTAGTTACTAACGTGTGTGATGTCGATGAGAACGATGACCGTGTGGATTCTATTTTAACGATAGCAGGAGACGATGTGGTTGTTGTTGGTAGCTATAGGGTTGTTGAAGACCCAGTTGTGGATTCTGAAGTTTCATATCTGGTTGCTGTAAAAGTAATTGGTGTTGAAGTTAATTTAGCTACAAGAGAACTTTAAGTCAATGTACCTGTGGTAGCTACTGTACTTGTAATGCGTGGCGATGCAGTTGTCGTAACAACTGAAGATATTGTACACAGTGACGACAGTTATTGCCAAGCACATCTGTTGTATGTCTTAGTACCTGTTGCAGTCGATCCGGAAACTGCTGTTAAAATCGATGAAGGTGATGATACATCTGTAGAGGCAAGTTGTTGTTGCAGTGTTTTCTAATATGGATGATGAGGCAGTTTATATGTTGGTGGAACAGATACAATGTCTGTTCTTTAACCCACCGTTATTTCTTCAGGCTCTATAGTTGCTGTAAGTGCCGAGGTGTGTTATGTCGATGGGACATATTTTGTGTGGCTGTTGTTGTAGTGATTGCTGTCGCCAATATTGTAGTTTTTGCAAAAGGTATGGTTGTTGACTGTCCACTTATTGATTCTGATAAGGATGCCGTGCTTTTTGGAACAGCTTCTACGGATGAAGGTGTTGCTGTCGCAATGGATGTTGTCTGAGTTTATGTGGTTGGAAACTGAAAGTGCTGAATTCATGGACAGTTTTGAGATAATGAAGATGTTGATGAAGGTGACGTAGTTGTCATAGTCCCGGATGTGGTTTTTGTTTGATCCAATGATATTGATGTAGGCAATATAGAAATGTTTGTAGCAAACAACGTGCTTTTGCAATAGACCAGTAAGGTGTTGTTGTCGGAGTAGGCGGTGTGGTTGTTTCCACTATTAGAGTATTTTCCTCTCGCAAAGACTGATTGAAAGTATGGACGCCGAAGTTAATATTCCAGGAGACGAAATGATTATTTCAGGAGCTGATGTCGTTGTGCCTTCAGGACGAGTGTTTGTTGTAGTTACAAACGTGTTTTTTTGCGATGAGAGCGATGGCAGGGTTATTTCTGTTTCTGATTGGGTAGTTGTTTGTGGCGATATGGTTATTGAATGTCCTTGTGTTGATTCTGATGTGGATGCTGTGCTTGATGAAAGCACCTCTGAGGTTGATGGTGTTGATGCAGCAAAGGATGAGGTCAGAGTTGAGGATGGGAATGAAATTGTTGAAGTCAGTGCAGATGTGGGAGCGAATGGAGTTGAAGTTGACGGTGACGCAGTTGTCTTGGTCTTGATGTAGTGGAACGTCTGTCCGATGCTATTGATGTGAGGCCGAATGGTGGTGTTGTAGTAATATCGGTGCTTGTTCTACTAGACCCGTACGTTGTTGTTGAAATTGTTAATGATGACGCTTACACTACATACCTTAGAATTGTTGTTCGAGAAGATGCAGTTGTCGTAATAACTGAAGATACTGTACTCGGAGACGATACATTTCTTATAAGCCAATCATATTTGTTGTGACTGTCTCCGTACATATTTAAGTCGATCCGGAAGTTGTTGTTGGAGTCGATAATGGTGATTGTGTTTGTGTAGAGGAGATATTTGTTGTTCTTGCAGTGTTGTATGACACAATTGATGAGGCAACTGATATTGTTGGTGTGACAGATGTAATGACTGGTCTTTAACCCTGTATTGTTGCTTCAGGCCATAAAGTTCATCTAACTACCGAAGTGTGTTCTGTCGATGAGACATATCTGTGGATATTGTTTTAGTTATTGATGGCACCGATGTGGTACTTGTTGGTGAGGATATGGTTGTTGTCTGTCAGACAGTGGATTCTGATGTGGCTCCAGTGCTTATTCGAAGAGCCTATACGGTTGTTGGTGTTGCTGTCGCAGTGGATGATGTTATAGTTAATTTGGATGGAACTGAAATTGTTGGCAGCAATAAGGTTGTTGAAAACCCACTTGTGGATTCTGTAGTTCCATCACTTGTAGTTGTAAGAGGAACTATGGTTGATGTTGTTGGAGCCGCAATTGTTGTTGTTGGAGTTACCTGGGTTACAACAGAACTTGAAGTCAGCGTAGTTGTGGCAGCTACTGTACTTGTAACGCTAGGCGATGCAGTTGTCGTAATAACAGACGATTCTGTAGTCGGAGACGACTCTGTTGGTAAATGCCCAGTCGTAGAGGTTGTGACTGTCTCCGTACTTGCTGAAGTCGATCCGGAGGTTGTTGTTGAGATTGGTGTTGATGTTGACGGTGACGCAGTTATCATAGTCCCTGATGTTGTGGAACTTCTATCCGATGCAATTGATGTGGGGCTGAGTGTAGGTGTAGTAGTAATATCAATGTTTGTTGTACTAGACTCGAATTGTGTTGTTAAAATTGTTGATTGTGATGTATATTCTGTAGATGCTTGAGTTGTTGTGGGCGACGTGATCGGTGCGGTGGTTGTTGCTGCAGTGGATGCGGGCGATGTGAATGATGTTGTGAATGTGGATCGAGTCACCGTGTTTGTCGCAGGAGGTGGTGTGCTTGTTTCAACTGTACGTGTTTCTCCTGTCGAAAAGACTGATGAGAGTGTGGAAACCGATGTGGTTATTCCAGGTGCCGATGTGGTTATTCCAGGAGCTGTTGTGAATGTGCTTTCTGGAGGAGTGTTTGTTGTAGTTACGAAAGACTGAGTTGTCGTAGAGACCGACGGTATTGTGGAGTCTGTTTGGGGTATAGTATTTGCCGATACTGTAGTTGGCAGCAATAAGGTTGTTGAAAACCCACTTGTGGATTCTGTAGTTCCATCACTTGTAGTTGTAAGAGGAACTATGGTTGATGTTGTTGGAGCCGCAATTGTTGTTGTTGGAGTTACCTGGGTTACAACACAACTTGAAGTCAGCGTAGTTGTGGCAGCTACTGTACTTGTTACTCTAGGCGATGCAGTTGTCGTAATAACAGACGATATTGTAGTCGGAGACGATTCTGTTGGTAAATGCCCAGTCGTAGAGGTTGTGACTGTCTCCGTACTTGCTGAAGTCGATCCGGAGGTTGTTGTTGAGATTGGTGTTGATGTTGACGGTGACGCAGTTATCATAGTCCCTGATGTTGTGGAACTTCTATCCGATGCAATTGATGTGGGGCTGAGTGTAGGTGTAGTAGTAATATCAATGTTTGTTGTACTAGACTCGTATTGTGTTGTTGAAATTGTTGATTGTGATGTATATTCTGTAGATGCTTGAGTTGTTGTTGGCGACGTGATCGGTGCGGTGGTTGTTGCTGCAGTGGATGCGGGCGATGTGAATGATGTTGTGAATGTGGATCGAGTCACCGTGTTTGTCGCTTGAGGCGGTGTGCTTGTTTCAACTGTACGTGATTCTCCTGTCGAAAAGACTGATGAGAGTGTGGAAACCGATGTGGTCATTCCAAGTGCCGATGTGGTTATTCCAGGAGCTGTTGTGAATGTGCTTTCGGGAGGAGTGTTTGTTGTAGTTACGAAAGAGTGAGTTGTCGTAGAGACCGATGGTATTGTGGAGTCTGTTTCGGTTATAGTATTTGCCGATACTGTAGTTGGCAGCAATAAGGTTGTTGAAAACCCACTTGTGGATTCTGTAGTTCCATCACTTGTAGTTGTAAGAGGAACTATGGTTGATGTTGTTGGAGCCGCAATTGTTGTTGTTGGAGTTACCTGGGTTACAACAGAACTTGAAGTCAGCGTAGTTGTGGCAGCTACTGTACTTGTTACGCTAGGCGATGCAGTTGTCGTAATAACAGACGATATTGTAGTCGGAGACGATTCTGTTGGTAAATGCCCAGTCGTAGAGGTTGTGACTGTCTCCGTACTTGCTGAAGTCGATCCGGAGGTTGTTGTTGAGATTGGTGTTGATGTTGACGGTGACGCAGTTATCATAGTCCCTGATGTTGTGGAACTTCTATCCGATGCAATTGATGTGGGGCTGAGTGTAGGTGTAGTAGTAATATCAATGTTTGTTGTACTAGACTCGTATTGTGTTGTTGAAATTGTTGATTGTGATGTATATTCTGTAGATGCTTGAGTTGTTGATGGCGACGTGATCGGTGTGGTGGTTGTTGCTGCAGTGGATGCGGGCGATGAGAATGATGTTGTGAATGTGGATCGAGTCACCGTGTTTGTCGCTTGAGGCGGTGTGCTTGTTTCAACTGTACGTGATTCTCCTGTCGAAAAGACTGATGAGAGTGTGGAAACCGATGTGGTCATTCCAAGTGCCGATGTGGTTATTCCAGGAGCTGTTGTGAATGTGCTTTCTGGAGGAGTGTTTGTTGTAGTTACGAAAGAGTGAGTTGTCGTAGAGACCGACGGTATTGTGGAGTCTGTTTCGGTTATAGTATTTGCCGATACTGTAGTTGGCAGCAATAAGGTTGTTGAAAACCCACTTGTGGATTCTGTAGTTCCATCACTTGTAGTTGTAAGAGGAACTATGGTTGATGTTGTTGGAGCCGCAATTGTTGTTGTTGGAGTTACCTGGGTTACAACAGAACTTGAAGTCAGCGTAGTTGTGGCAGCTACTGTACTTGTTACGCTAGGCGATGCAGTTGTCGTAATAACAGACGATATTGTAGTCGGAGACGATTTTGTTGGTAAATGCCCAGTCGTAGAGGTTGTGACTGTCTCCGTACTTGCTGAAGTCGATCCGGAGGTTGTTGTTGAGATTGGTGTTGATGTTGACGGTGACGCAGTTATCATAGTCCCTGATGTTGTGGAACTTCTATCCGATGCAATTGATGTGGGGCTGAGTGTAGGTGTAGTAGTAATATCAATGTTTGTTGTACTAGACTCGTATTGTGTTGTTGAAATTGTTGATTGTGATGTATATTCTGTAGATGCTTGAGTTGTTGTGGGCGACGTTTGGATTATAGTATTTGCCGATACTGTAGTTGGCAGCAATAAGGTTGTTGAAAACCCACTTGTGGATTCTGTAGTTCCATCACTGGTAGTTGTAAGAGGAACTATGGTTGATGTTGTTGGAGCCGCAATTGTTGTTGTTGGAGTTACCTGGGTTACAACAGAACTTGAAGTCAGCGTAGTTGTGGCAGCTACTGTACTTGTTACGCTAGGCGATGCAGTTGTCGTAATAACAGACGATATTGTAGTCGGAGACGATTCTTTTGGTAAATGCCCAGTCGTAGAGGTTGTGACTGTCTCCGTACTTGCTGAAGTCGATCCGGAGGTTGTTGTTGAGATTGGTGTTGATGTTGACGGTGACGCAGTTATCATAGTCCCTGATGTTGTGGAACTTCTATCCGATGCAATTGATGTGGGGCTGAGTGTAGGTGTAGTAGTAATATCAATGTTTGTTGTACTAGACTCGTATTGTGTTGTTGAAATTGTTGATTGTGATGTATATTCTGTAGATGCTTGAGTTGTTGTGGGCGACGTTTGGGTTATAGTATTTGCCGATACTGTAGTTGGCAGCAATAAGGTTGTTGAAAACCCACTTGTGGATTCTGTAGTTCCATCACTTGTAGTTGTAAGAGGAACTATGGTTGATGTTGTTGGAGCCGCAATTGTTGTTGTTGGAGTTACCTGGGTTACAACAGAACTTGATGTCAGCGTAGTTGTGACAGCTACTGTACTTGTTACGCTAGGCGATGCAGTTGTCGTAATAACAGACGATATTGTAGTCGGAGACGATTCTGTTGGTAAATGCCCAGTCGTAGAGGTTGTGACTGTCTCCGTACTTGCTGAAGTCGATCCGGAGGTTGTTGTTGAGATTGGTGTTGATGTTGACGGTGACGCAGTTATCATAGTCCCTGATGTTGTGGAACTTCTATCCGATGCAATTGATGTGGGGCTGAGTGTAGGTGTAGTAGTAATATCAATGTTTGTTGTACTAGACTCGTATTGTGTTGTTGAAATTGTTGATTGTGATGTATATTCTGTAGATGCTTGAGTTGTTGTTGGCGACGTGATCTGTGCGGTGGTTGTTCCTGCAGTGGATGCGGGCGATGTGAATGATGTTGTGAATGTGGATCGAGTCACCGTGTTTGTCGCTTGAGGCGGTGTTCTTGTTTCAACTGTACGTGATTCTCCTGTCGAAAAGACTGATGAGGGTGTGGAAACCGATGTGGTCATTCCAAGTGCCGATGTGGTTATTCCAGGAGCTGTTGTGAATGTACTTTCTGGAGGAGTGTTTGTTGTAGTTACGAAAGAGTGAGTTGTCGTAGAGACCGACGGTATTGTGGAGTCTGTTTCGGTTATAGTATTTGCCGATACTGTAGTTGGCAGCAATAAGGTTGTTGAAAACCCACTTGTGGATTCTGTAGTTCCATCACTTGTAGTTGTAAGAGGAACTATGGTTGATGTTGTTGGAGCCGCAATTGTTGTTGTTGGAGTTACCTGGGTTACAACAGAACTTGAAGTCAGCGTAGTTTTGGCAGCTACTGTACTTGTTACGCTAGGCGATGCAGTTGTCGTAATAACAGACGATATTGTAGTCGGAGACGATTCTGTTGGTAAATGCCCAGTCGTAGAGGTTGTGACTGTCTCCGTACTTGCTGAAGTCGATCCGGAGGTTGTTGTTGAGATTGGTGTTGATGTTGACGGTGACGCAGTTATCATTGTCCCTGATGTTGTGGAACTTCTATCCGATGCAACTGATGTGGGGCTGAGTGTAGGTGTAGTAGTAATATCAATGTTTGTTGTACTAGACTCGTATTGTGTTGTTGAAATTGTTGATTGTGATGTATATTCTGTAGATGCTTGAGTTGTTGTTGGCGACGTGATCGGTGCGGTGGTTGTTGCTGCAGTGGATGCGGGCGATGTGAATGATGTTGTGAATGTGGATCGAGTCACCGTGTTTGTCGCTTGAGGCCGTGTTCTTGTTTCAACTGTACGTGATTCTCCTGTCGAAAAGACTGATGAGAGTGTGGAAACCGATGTGGTCATTCCAAGTGCCGATGTGGTTATTCCAGGAGCTGTTGTGAATGTGCTTTCTGGAGGAGTGTTTGTTGTAGTTACGAAAGAGTGAGTTGTCGTAGAGACCGACGGTATTGTGGAGTCTGTTTCGGTTATAGTATTTGCCGATACTGTAGTTGGCAGCAATAAGGTTGTTGAAAACCCACTTGTGGATTCTGTAGTTCCATCACTTGTAGTTGTAAGAGGAACTATGGTTGATGTTGTTGGAGCCGCAATTGTTGTTGTTGGAGTTACCTGGGTTACAACAGAACTTGAAGTCAGCGTAGTTGTGGCAGCTACTGTACTTGTTACGCTAGGCGATGCAGTTGTCGTAATAACAGACGATATTGTAGTCGGAGACGATTCTGTTGGTAAATGCCCAGTCGTAGAGGTTGTGACTGTCTCCGTACTTGCTGAAGTCGATCCGTAGGTTGTTGATGAGATTGGTGTTGATGTTGACGGTGACGCAGTTATCATAGTCCCTGATGTTGTGGAACTTCTATCCGATGCAATTGATGTGGGGCTGAGTGTAGGTGTAGTAGTAATATCAATGTTTGTTGTACTAGACTCGTATTGTGTTGTTGAAATTGTTGATTGTGATGTATATTCTGTAGATGCTTGAGTTGTTGTGGGCGACGTTTGGGTTATAGTGTTTGCCAATACTGTAGTTGGCAGCAATAAGGTTGTTGAAAACCCACTTGTGGATTCTGTAGTTCCATCACTTGTAGTTGTAAGAGGAACTATGGTTGATGTTGTTGGAGCCGCAATTGTTGTTGTTGGAGTTACCTGGGTTACAACACAACTTGAAGTCAGCGTAGTTGTGGCAGCTACTGTACTTGTTACGCTAGGCGATGCAGTTGTCGTAATAACAGACGATATTGTAGTCGGAGACGATTCTGTTGGTAAATGCCCAGTCGTAGAGGTTGTGACTGTCTCCGTACTTGCTGAAGTCGATCCGGAGGTTGTTGTTGAGATTGGTGTTGATGTTGTCGGTGACGCAGTTATCATAGTCCCTGATGTTGTGGAACTTCTATCCGATGCAATTGATGTGGGGCTGAGTGTAGGTGTAGTAGTAATATCAATGTTTGTTATACTAGACTCGTATTGTGTTGTTGAAATTGTTGATTGTGATGTATATTCTGTAGATGCTTGAGTTGTTGTTGGCGACGTGATCGGTGCGGTGGTTGTTGCTGCAGTGGATGCGGGCGATGTGAATGATGTTGTGAATGTGGATCGAGTCACCGTGTTTGTCGCTTGAGACGGTGTTCTTGTTTCAACTGTACGTGATTCTCCTGTCGAAAAGACTGATGAGAGTGTGGAAACCGATGTGGTCATTCCAGGTGCCGATGTGGTTATTCCAGGAGCTGTTGTGAATGTGCTTTCTGGAGGAGTGTTTGTTGTAGTTACGAAAGAGTGAGTTGTCGTAGAGACCGACGGTATTGTGGAGTCTGTTTCGGTTATAGTATTTGCCGATACTGTAGTTGGCAGCAATAAGGTTGTTGAAAACCCACTTGTGGATTCTGTAGTTCCATCACTTGTAGTTGTAAGAGGAACTATGGTTGATGTTGTTGGAGCCGCAATTGTTGTTGTTGGAGTTACCTGGGTTACAACAGAACTTGAAGTCAGCGTAGTTGTGGCAGCTACTGTACTTGTTACGCTAGGCGATGCAGTTGTCGTAATAACAGACGATGTTGTAGTCGGAGACGATTTTGTTGGTAAATGCCCAGTCGTAGAGGTTGTGACTGTCTCCGTACTTGCTGAAGTCGATCCGGAGGTTGTTGTTGAGATTGGTGTTGATGTTGACGGTGACGCAGTTATCATAGTCCCTGATGTTGTGGAACTTCTATCCGATGCAATTGATGTGGGGCTGAGTGTAGGTGTAGTAGTAATATCAATGTTTGTTGTACTAGACTCGTATTGTGTTGTTGAAATTGTTGATTGTGATGTATATTCTGTAGATGCTTGAGTTGTTGTGGGCGACGTGATCGGTGCGGTGGTTGTTGTAACAGTGGATACGGGCGATTTGAATGATGTTGTGAATGTGGATCGAGTCACCGTGTTTGTCGCAGGAGGTGGTGTGCTTGTTTCAACTGTACGTGTTTCTCCTGTCGAAAAGACTGATGAGAGTGTGGAAACCGATGTGGTTATTCCAGGTGCCGATGTGGTTATTCCAGGAGCTGTTGTGAATGTGCTTTCTGGAGGAGTGTTTGTTGTAGTTACGAAAGACTGAGTTGTCGTAGAGACCGACGGTATTGTGGAGTCTGTTTGGGTTATAGTATTTGCCGATACTGTAGTTGGCAGCAATAAGGTTGTTGAAAACCCACTTGTGGATTCTGTAGTTCCATCACTTGTAGTTGTAAGAGGAACTATGGTTGATGTTGTTGGAGCCGCAATTGTTGTTGTTGGAGTTACCTGGGTTACAACAGAACTTGAAGTCAGCGTAGTTGTGGCAGCTACTGTACTTGTTACGCTAGGCGATGCAGTTGTCGTAATAACAGACGATATTGTAGTCGGAGAGGATTCTGTTGGTAAATGCCCAGTCGTAGAGGTTGTGACTGTCTCCGTACTTGCTGAAGTCGATCCGGAGGTTGTTGTTGAGATTGGTGTTGATGTTGACGGTGACGCAGTTATCATAGTCCCTGATGTTGTGGAACTTCTATCCGATGCAATTGATGTGGGGCTGAGTGTAGTTGTAGTAGTAATATCAATGTTTGTTGTACTAGACTCGTATTGTGTTGTTGAAATTGTTGATTGTGATGTATATTCTGTAGATGCTTGAGTTGATGTTGGCGACGTGATCGGTGCGGTGGTTGTTGCTGCAGTGGATGCGGGCGATGTGAATGATGTTGTGAATGTGGATCGAGTCACCGTGTTTGTCGCTTGAGGCGGTGTGCTTGTTTCAACTGTACGTGATTCTCCAGTCGAAAAGACTGATGAGAGTGTGGAAACCGATGTGGTCATTCCAAGTGCCGATGTGGTTATTCCAGGAGTTGTTGTGAATGTGCTTTCTGGAGGAGTGTTTGTTGTAGTTACGAAAGAGTGAGTTGTCGTAGAGACCGACGGTATTGTGGAGTCTGTTTCGGTTATAGTATTTGCCGATACTGTAGTTGGCAGCAATAAGGTTGTTGAAAACCCACTTGTGGATTCTGTAGTTCCATCACTTGTAGTTGTAAGAGGAACTATGGTTGATGTTGTTGGAGCCGCAATTGTTGTTGTTGGAGTTACCTGGGTTACAACAGAACTTGAAGTCAGCGTAGTTGTGGCAGCTACTGTACTTGTTACGCTAGGCGATGCAGTTGTCGTAATAACAGACGATATTGTAGTCGGAGACGATTCTGTTGGTAAATGCCCAGTCGTAGAGGTTGTGACTGTCTCCGTACTTGCTGAAGTCGATCCGGAGGTTGTTGTTGAGATTGGTGTTGATGTTGACGGTGACGCAGTTATCATAGTCCCTGATGTTGTGGAACTTCTATCCGATGCAATTGATGTGGGGCTGAGTGTAGGTGTAGTAGTAATATCAATGTTTGTTGTACTAGACTCGTATTGTGTTGTTGAAATTGTTGATTGTGATGTATATTCTGTAGATGCTTGAGTTGTTGTGGGCGACGTTTGGGTTATAGTATTTGCCGATACTGTAGTTGGCAGCAATAAGGTTGTTGAAAACCCACTTATGGATTCTGTAGTTCCATCACTTGTAGTTGTAAGAGGAACTATGGTTGATGTTGTTGGAGCCGCAATTGTTGTTGTTGGAGTTACCTGGGTTACAACAGAACTTGAAGTCAGCGTAGTTGTGGCAGCTACTGTACTTGTTACGCTAGGCGATGCAGTTGTCGTAATAACAGACGATATTGTAGTCGGAGACGATTTTGTTGGTAAATGCCCAGTCGTAGAGGTTGTGACTGTCTCCGTACTTGCTGAAGTCGATCCGGAGGTTGTTGTTGAGATTGGTGTTGATGTTGACGGTGACGCAGTTATCATAGTCCCTGATGTTGTGGAACTTCTATCCGATGCAATTGATGTGGGGCTGAGTGTAGGTGTAGTAGTAATATCAATGTTTGTTGTACTAGACTCGTATTGTGTTGTTGAAATTGTTGATTGTGATGTATATTCTGTAGATGCTTGAGTTGTTGTGGGCGACGTGATCGGTGCGGTGGTTGTTGCTGCAGTGGATGCGGGCGATGTGAATGATGTTGTGAATGTGGATCGAGTCACCGTGTTTGTCGCAGGAGGTGGTGTGCTTGTTTCAACTGTACGTGTTTCTCCTGTCGAAAAGACTGATGAGAGTGTGGAAACCGATGTGGTTATTCCAGGTGCCGATGTGGTTATTCCAGGAGCTGTTGTGAATGTGCTTTCTGGAGGAGTGTTTGTTGTAGTTACGAAAGACTGAGTTGTCGTAGAGACCGACGGTATTGTGGAGTCTGTTTGGGTTATAGTATTTGCCGATACTGTAGTTGGCAGCAATAAGGTTGTTGAAAACCCACTTGTGGATTCTGTAGTTCCATCACTTGTAGTTGTAAGAGGAACTATGGTTGATGTTGTTGGAGCCGCAATTGTTGTTGTTGGAGTTACCTGGGTTACAACAGAACTTGAAGTCAGCGTAGTTGTGGCAGCTACTGTACTTGTTACGCTAGGCGATGCAGTTGTCGTAATAACAGACGATATTGTAGTCGGAGACGATTCTGTTGGTAAATGCCCAGTCGTAGAGGTTGTGACTGTCTCCGTACTTGCTGAAGTTGATCCGGAGGTTGTTGTTGAGATTGGTGTTGATGTTGACGGTGACGCAGTTATCATAGTCCCTGATGTTGTGGAACTTCTATCCGATGCAATTGATGTGGGGCTGAGTGTAGGTGTAGTAGTAATATCAATGTTTGTTGTACTAGACTCGTATTGTGTTGTTGAAATTGTTGATTGTGATGTAGATTCTGTAGATGATTGAGTTGTTGTTGGCGACGTGATCGGCGCGGTGGTTGTTGCTGCAGTGGATGCGGGCGATGTGAATGATGTTGTGAACGTGGATCGAGTCACCGTGTTTGTCGCTTGAGGCGGTGTGCTTGTTTCAGCTGTACGTGATTCTCCTGTCGAAAAGACTGATGAGAGTGTGGAAACCGATGTGGTCATTCCAAGTGCCGATGTGGTTATTCCAGGAGCTGTTGTGAATGTGCTTTCTGGAGGAGTGTTTGTTGTAGTTACGAAAGAGTGAGTTGTCGTAGAGACCGACGGTATTGTGGAGTCTGTTTGGGTTATAGTATTTGCCGATACTGTAGTTGGCAGCAATAAGGTTGTTGAAAACCCACTTGTGGATTCTGTAGTTCCATCACTTGTAGTTGTAAGAGGAACTATGGTTGATGTTGTTGGAGCCGCAATTGTTGTTGTTGGAGATACCTGGGTTACAACAGAACTTGAAGTCAGCGTAGTTGTGGCAGCTACTGTACTTGTTACGCTAGGCGATGCAGTTGTCGTAATAACAGACGATATTGTAGTCGGAGACGATTTTGTTGGTAAATGCCCAGTCGTAGAGGTTGTGACTGTCTCCGTACTTGCTGAAGTCGATCCGGAGGTTGTTGCTGAGATTGGTGTTGATGTTGACGGTGACGCAGTTATCATAGTCCCTGATGTTGTGGAACTTCTATCCGATGCAATTGATGTGGGGATGAGTGTAGGTGTAGTAGTAATATCAATGTTTGTTGTACTAGACTCGTATTGTGTTGTTGAAATTGTTGATTGTGATGTATATTCTGTAGATGTTTGAGTTGTTGTGGGCGACGTTTGGGTTATAGTATTTGCCGATACTGTAGTTGGCAGCAATAAGGTTGTTGAAAACCCACTTGTGGATTCTGTAGTTCCATCACTTGTAGTTGTAAGAGGAACTATGGTTGATGTTGTTGGAGCCGCAATTGTTGTTGTTGGAGTTACCTGGGTTACAACAGAACTTGAAGTCAGCGTAGTTGTGGCAGCTACTGTACTTGTTACGCTAGGCGATGCAGTTGTCGTAATAACAGACGATATTGTAGTCGGAGACGATTCTGTTGGTAAATGCCCAGTCGTAGAGGTTGTGACTGTCTCCGTACTTGCTGAAGTCGATCCGGAGGTTGTTGTTGAGATTGGTGTTGATGTTGACGGTGACGCAGTTATCATAGTCCCTGATGTTGTGGAACTTCTATCCGATGCAATTGATGTGGGGCTGAGTGTAGGTGTAGTAGTAATATCAATGTTTGTTGTACTAGACTCGTATTGTGTTGTTGAAATTGTTGATTGTGATGTATATTCTGTAGATGCTTGAGTTGTTGTGGGCGACGTGATCGGAGCGGTGGTTGTTGCTGCAGTGGATGCGGGCGATGTGAATGATGTTGTGAATGTGGATCGAGTCACCGTGTTTGTCGCAGGAGGTGGTGTGCTTGTTTCAACTGTACGTGTTTCTCCTGTCGAAAAGACTGATGAGAGTGTGGAAACCGATGTGGTTATTCCAGGTGCCGATGTGGTTATTCCAGGAGATGTTGTGAATGTGCTTTCTGGAGGAGTGTTTGTTGTAGTTACGAAAGACTGAGTTGTCGTAGAGACCGACGGTATTGTGGAGTCTGTTTGGGTTATAGTATTTGCCGATACTGTAGTTGGCAGCAATAAGGTTGTTGAAAACCCACTTGTGGATTCTGTAGTTCCATCACTTGTAGTTGTAAGAGGAACTATGGTTGATGTTGTTGGAGCCGCAATTGTTGTTGTTGGAGTTACCTGGGTTACAACAGAACTTGAAGTCAGCGTAGTTGTGGCAGCTACTGTACTTGTGACGCTAGGCGATGCAGTTGTCGTAATAACAGACGATATTGTAGTCGGAGACGATTCTGTTGGTAAATGCCCAGTCGTAGAGGTTGTGACTGTCTCCGTACTTGCTGAAGTCGATCCGGAGGTTGTTGTTGAGATTGGTGTTGATGTTGACGGTGACGCAGTTATCATAGTCCCTGATGTTGTGGAACTTCTATCCGATGCAATTGATGTGGGGCTGAGTGTAGGTGTAGTAGTAATATCAATGTTTGTTGTACTAGACTCGTATTGTGTTGTTGAAATTGTTGATTGTGATGTATATTCTGTAGATGCTTGAGTTGTTGTGGGCGACGTTTGGGTTATAGTATTTGCCGATACTGTAGTTGGCAGCAATAAGGTTGTTGAAAACCCACTTGTGGATTCTGTAGTTCCATCACTTGTAGTTGTAAGAGGAACTATGGTTGATGTTGTTGGAGCCGCAATTGTTGTTGTTGGAGTTACCTGGGTTACAACAGAACTTGAAGTCAGCGTAGTTGTGGCAGCTACTGTACTTGTTACGCTAGGCGATGCAGTTGTCGTAATAACAGACGATATTGTAGTCGGAGACGATTCTGTTGGTAAATGCCCAGTCGTAGAGGTTGTGACTTTCTCCGTACTTGCTGAAGTCGATCCGGAGGTTGTTGTTGAGATTGGTGTTGATGTTGACGGTGACGCAGTTATCATAGTCTCTGATGTTGTGGAACTTCTATCCGATGCAATTGATGTGGGGCTGAGTGTAGGTGTAGTAGTAATATCAATGTTTGTTGTACTAGACTCGTATTGTGTTGTTGAAATTGTTGATTGTGATGTATATTCTGTAGATGCTTGAGTTGTTGTTGGCGACGTGATCGTTGCGGTGGTTGTTGCTGCAGTGGATGCGGGCGATGTGAATGATGTTGTGAACGTGGATCTAGTCACCGTGTTTGTCGCTTGAGGCGGTGTGCTTGTTTCAACTGTACGTGTTTCTCCTGTCGAAAAGACTGATGAGAGTGTGGAAACCGATGTGGTCATTCCAAGTGCCGATGTGGTTATTCCAGAAGCTGTTGTGAATGTGCTTTCTGGAGGAGTGTTTGTTGTAGTTGCGAAAGAGTGAGTTGTCGTAGAGACCGATGGTATTGTGGAGTCTGTTTGGGTTATAGTATTTGCCGATACTGTAGTTGGCAGCAATAAGGTTGTTGAAAACCCACTTATGGATTCTGTAGTTCCATCACTTGTAGTTGTAAGAGGAACTATGGTTGATGTTGTTGGAGCCGCAATTGTTGTTGTTGGAGTTACCTGGGTTACAACAGAACTTGAAGTCAGCGTAGTTGTGGCAGCTACTGTACTTGTTACGCTAGGCGATGCAGTTGACGTAATAACAGACGATATTGTAGTCGGAGACGATTTTGTTGGTAAATGCCCAGTCGTAGAGGTTGTGACTGTCTCCGTACTTGATGAAGTCGATCCGGAGGTTGTTGTTGAGATTGGTGTTGATGTTGACGGTGACGCAGTTATCATAGTCCCTGATGTTGTGGAACTTCTATCCGATGCAATTGATGTGGGGCTGAGTGTAGGTGTAGTAGTAATATCAATGTTTGTTGTACTAGACTCGTATTGTGTTGTTGAAATTGTTGATTGTGATGTATATTCTGTAGATGCTTGAGTTGTTGTTGGCGACGTTTGGGGTATAGTATTTGCCGATACTGTAGTTGGCAGCAATAAGGTTGTTGAAAACCCACTTGTGGATTCTGTAGTTCCATCACTTGTAGTTGTAAGAGGAACTATGGTTGATGTTGTTGGAGCCGCAATTGTTGTTGTTGGAGTTACCTGGGTTACAACAGAACTTGAAGTCAGCGTAGTTGTGGCATCTACTGTACTTGTTACGCTAGGCGATGCAGTTGTCGTAATAACAGACGATATTGTAGTCGGAGACGATTTTGTTGGTAAATGCCCAGTCGTAGAGGTTGTGACTGTCTCCGTACTTGCTGAAGTCGATCCGGAGGTTGTTGTTGAGATTGGTGTTGATGTTGACGGTGACGCAGTTATCATAGTCCCTGATGTTGTGGAACTTCTATCCGATGCAATTGATGTGGGGCTGAGTGTAGGTGTAGTAGTAATATCAATGTTTGTTGTACTAGACTCGTATTGTGTTGTTGAAATTGTTGATTGTGATGTATATTCTGTAGATGCTTGAGTTGTTGTGGGCGACGTTTGGGTTATAGTATTTGCCGATACTGTAGTTGGCAGCAATAAGGTTGTTGAAAACCCACTTGTGGATTCTGTAGTTCCATCACTTGTAGTTGTAAGAGGAACTATGGTTGATGTTGTTGGAGCCGCAATTGTTGTTGTTGGAGTTACCTGGGTTACAACAGAACTTGAAGTCAGCGTAGTTGTGGCAGCTACTGTACTTGTTACGCTAGGCGATGCAGTTGTCGTAATAACAGACGATATTGTAGTCGGAGACGATTTTGTTGGTAAATGCCCAGTCGTAGAGGTTGTGACTGTCTCCGTACTTGATGAAGTCGATCCGGAGGTTGTTGTTGAGATTGGTGTTGATGTTGACGGTGACGCAGTTATCATAGTCCCTGATGTTGTGGAACTTCTATCCGATGCAATTGATGTGGGGCTGAGTGTAGGTGTAGTAGTAATATCAATGTTTGTTGTACTAGACTCGTATTGTGTTGTTGAAATTGTTGATTGTGATGTATATTCTGTAGATGCTTGAGTTGTTGTTGGCGACGTTTGGGGTATAGTATTTGCCGATACTGTGGTTGGCAGCAATATGGTTGTTGAAAACCCACTTGTGGATTCTGTAGTTCCATCACTTGTAGTTGTAAGAGGAACTATGGTTGATGTTGTTGGAGCCGCAATTGTTGTTGTTGGAGTTACCTGGGTTACAACAGAACTTGAAGTCAGCGTAGTTGTGGCAGCTACTGTACTTGTTACGCTAGGCGATGCAGTTGTCGTAATAACAGACGATATTGTAGTCGGAGACGATTTTGTTGGTAAATGCCCAGTCGTAGAGGTTGTGACTGTCTCCGTACTTGCTGAAGTCGATCCGGAGGTTGTTGTTGAGATTGGTGTTGATGTTGACGGTGACGCAGTTATCATAGTCCCTGATGTTGTGGAACTTCTATCCGATGCAATTGATGTGGGGCTGAGTGTAGGTGTAGTAGTAATATCAATGTTTGTTGTACTAGACTCGTATTGTGTTGTTGAAATTGTTGATTGTGATGTATATTCTGTAGATGCTTGAGTTGTTGTGGGCAACGTTTGGGGTATAGTATTTGCCGATACTGTAGTTGGCAGCAATAAGGTTGTTGAAAACCCACTTGTGGATTCTGTAGTTCCATCACTTGTAGTTGTAAGAGGAACTATGGTTGATGTTGTTGGAGCCGCAATTGTTGTTGTTGGAGTTACCTGGGTTACAACAGAACTTGAAGTCAGCGTAGTTGTGGCAGCTACTGCACTTGTTACGCTAGGCGATGCAGTTGTCGTAATAACAGATGATATTGTATTCGGAGACGATTTTGTTGGTAAATGCCCAGTCGTAGAGGTTGTGACTGTCTCCCTACTTGATGAAGTCGATCCGGAGGTTGTTGTTGAGATTGGTGTTGATGTTGACGGTGACGCAGTTATCATAGTCCCTGATGTTGTGGAACTTCTATCCGATGCAATTGATGTGGGGCTGAGTGTAGGTGTAGTAGTAATATCAATGTTTGTTGTACTAGACTCGTATTGTGTTGTTGAAATTGTTGATTGTGATGTATATTCTGTAGATGCTTGAGTTGTTGTTGGCGACGTTTGGGGTATAGTATTTGCCGATACTGTAGTTGGCAGCAATAAGGTTGTTGAAAACCCACTTGTGGATTCTGTAGTTCCATCACTTGTAGTTGTAAGAGGAACTATGGTTGATGTTGTTGGAGCCGCAATTGTTGTTGTTGGAGTTACCTGGGTTACAACAGAACTTGAAGTCAGCGTAGTTGTGGCAGCTACTGTACTTGTTACGCTAGGCGATGCAGTTGTCGTAATAACAGACGATATTGTAGTCGGAGACGATTTTGTTGGTAAATGCCCAGTCGTAGAGGTTGTGACTGTCTCCGTACTTGCTGAAGTCGATCCGGAGGTTGTTGTTGAGATTGGTGTTGATGTTGACGGTGACGCAGTTATCATAGTCCCTGATGTTGTGGAACTTCTATCCGATGCAATTGATGTGGGGCTGAGTGTAGGTGTAGTAGTAATATCAATGTTTGTTGTACTAGACTCGTATTGTGTTGTTGAAATTGTTGATTGTGATGTATATTCTGTAGATGCTTGAGTTGTTGTGGGCGACGTTTGGGTTATAGTATTTGCCGATACCGTAGTTGGCAGCAATAAGGTTGTTGAAAACCCACTTGTGGATTCTGTAGTTCCATCACTTGTAGTTGTAAGAGGAACTATGGTTGATGTTGTTGGAGCCGCAATTGTTGTTGTTGGAGTTACCTGGGTTACAACAGAACTTGAAGTCAGCGTAGTTGTGGCAGCTACTGTACTTGTTACGCTAGGCGATGCAGTTGTCGTAATAACAGACGATATTGTAGTCGGAGACGATTCTGTTGGTAAATGCCCAGTCGTAGAGGTTGTGACTGTCTCCGTACTTGCTGAAGTCGATCCGGAGGTTGTTGTTGAGATTGGTGTTGATGTTGACGGTGACGCAGTTATCATAGTCCCTGATGTTGTGGAACTTCTATCCGATGCAATTGATGTGGGGCTGAGTGTAGGTGTAGTAGTAATATCAATGTTTGTTGTAATAGACTCGTATTGTGTTGTTGAAATTGTTGATTGTGATGTATATTCTGTAGATGCTTGAGTTGTTGTGGGCGACGTTTGGGTTATAGTATTTGCCGATACTGTAGTTGGCAGCAATAAGGTTGTTGAAAACCCACTTGTGGATTCTGTAGTTCCATCACTTGTAGTTGTAAGAGGAACTATGGTTGATGTTGTTGGAGCCGCAATTGTTGTTGTTGGAGTTACCTGGGTTACAACAGAACTTGAAGTCAGCGTAGTTGTGGCAGCTACTGTACTTGTTACGCTAGGCGATGCAGTTGTCGTAATAACAGACGATATTGTAGTCGGAGACGATTTTGTTGGTAAATGCCCAGTCGTAGAGGTTGTGACTGTCTCCGTACTTGATGAAGTCGATCCGGAGGTTGTTGTTGAGATTGGTGTTGATGTTGACGGTGACGCAGTTATCATAGTCCCTGATGTTGTGGAACTTCTATCCGATGCAATTGATGTGGGGCTGAGTGTAGGTGTAGTAGTAATATCAATGTTTGTTGTACTAGACTCGTATTGTGTTGTTGAAATTGTTGATTGTGATGTATATTCTGTAGATGCTTGAGTTGTTGTTGGCGACGTTTGGGGTATAGTATTTGCCGATACTGTGGTTGGCAGCAATATGGTTGTTGAAAACCCACTTGTGGATTCTGTAGTTCCATCACTTGTAGTTGTAAGAGGAACTATGGTTGATGTTGTTGGAGCCGCAATTGTTGTTGTTGGAGTTACCTGGGTTACAACAGAACTTGAAGTCAGCGTAGTTGTGGCAGCTACTGTACTTGTTACGCTAGGCGATGCAGTTGTCGTAATAACAGACGATATTGTAGTCGGAGACGATTTTGTTGGTAAATGCCCAGTCGTAGAGGTTGTGACTGTCTCCGTACTTGCTGAAGTCGATCCGGAGGTTGTTGTTGAGATTGGTGTTGATGTTGACGGTGACGCAGTTATCATAGTCCCTGAT
Source organism: Unio pictorum (assembly GCA_030141615.1). Classification (NCBI taxonomy): domain Eukaryota; kingdom Metazoa; phylum Mollusca; class Bivalvia; order Unionida; family Unionidae; genus Unio; species Unio pictorum. The sequence goes on from JARLTB010000048.1 coordinate 13,225,005, forward strand.
GTTGTGGAACTTCTATCCGATGCAATTGATGTGGGGCTGAGTGTAGGTGTAGTAGTAATATCAATGTTTGTTGTACTAGACTCGTATTGTGTTGTTGAAATTGTTGATTGTGATGTATATTCTGTAGATGCTTGAGTTGTTGTGGGCAACGTTTGGGGTATAGTATTTGCCGATACTGTAGTTGGCAGCAATAAGGTTGTTGAAAACCCACTTGTGGATTCTGTAGTTCCATCACTTGTAGTTGTAAGAGGAACTATGGTTGATGTTGTTGGAGCCGCAATTGTTGTTGTTGGAGTTACCTGGGTTACAACAGAACTTGAAGTCAGCGTAGTTGTGGCAGCTACTGCACTTGTTACGCTAGGCGATGCAGTTGTCGTAATAACAGATGATATTGTATTCGGAGACGATTTTGTTGGTAAATGCCCAGTCGTAGAGGTTGTGACTGTCTCCCTACTTGATGAAGTCGATCCGGAGGTTGTTGTTGAGATTGGTGTTGATGTTGACGGTGACGCAGTTATCATAGTCCCTGATGTTGTGGAACTTCTATCCGATGCAATTGATGTGGGGCTGAGTGTAGGTGTAGTAGTAATATCAATGTTTGTTGTACTAGACTCGTATTGTGTTGTTGAAATTGTTGATTGTGATGTATATTCTGTAGATGCTTGAGTTGTTGTTGGCGACGTTTGGGGTATAGTATTTGCCGATACTGTAGTTGGCAGCAATAAGGTTGTTGAAAACCCACTTGTGGATTCTGTAGTTCCATCACTTGTAGTTGTAAGAGGAACTATGGTTGATGTTGTTGGAGCCGCAATTGTTGTTGTTGGAGTTACCTGGGTTACAACAGAACTTGAAGTCAGCGTAGTTGTGGCAGCTACTGTACTTGTTACGCTAGGCGATGCAGTTGTCGTAATAACAGACGATATTGTAGTCGGAGACGATTTTGTTGGTAAATGCCCAGTCGTAGAGGTTGTGACTGTCTCCGTACTTGCTGAAGTCGATCCGGAGGTTGTTGTTGAGATTGGTGTTGATGTTGACGGTGACGCAGTTATCATAGTCCCTGATGTTGTGGAACTTCTATCCGATGCAATTGATGTGGGGCTGAGTGTAGGTGTAGTAGTAATATCAATGTTTGTTGTACTAGACTCGTATTGTGTTGTTGAAATTGTTGATTGTGATGTATATTCTGTAGATGCTTGAGTTGTTGTGGGCGACGTTTGGGTTATAGTATTTGCCGATACCGTAGTTGGCAGCAATAAGGTTGTTGAAAACCCACTTGTGGATTCTGTAGTTCCATCACTTGTAGTTGTAAGAGGAACTATGGTTGATGTTGTTGGAGCCGCAATTGTTGTTGTTGGAGTTACCTGGGTTACAACAGAACTTGAAGTCAGCGTAGTTGTGGCAGCTACTGTACTTGTTACGCTAGGCGATGCAGTTGTCGTAATAACAGACGATATTGTAGTCGGAGACGATTCTGTTGGTAAATGCCCAGTCGTAGAGGTTGTGACTGTCTCCGTACTTGCTGAAGTCGATCCGGAGGTTGTTGTTGAGATTGGTGTTGATGTTGACGGTGACGCAGTTATCATAGTCCCTGATGTTGTGGAACTTCTATCCGATGCAATTGATGTGGGGCTGAGTGTAGGTGTAGTAGTAATATCAATGTTTGTTGTAATAGACTCGTATTGTGTTGTTGAAATTGTTGATTGTGATGTATATTCTGTAGATGCTTGAGTTGTTGTGGGCGACGTGATCGGTGCGGTGGTTGTTGCTGCAGTGGATGCGGGCGATGTGAATGATGTTGTGAATGTGGATCTAGTCACCGTGTTTGTCGCAGGACGAGGTGTGCTTGTTTCAACTGTACGTGTTTCTCCTGTCGGAAAGACTGATGAGAGTGTGGAAACCGATGTGGTTATTCCAGGTGCCGATGTGGTTATTCCAGGAGCTGTTGTGAATGTGCTTTCTGGAGGAGTGTTTGTTGTAGTTACGAAAGACTGAGTTGTCGTAGAGACCGACGGTATTGTGGAGTCTGTTTGGGTTATAGTATTTGCCGATACTGTAGTTGGCAGCAATAAGGTTGTTGAAAACCCACTTGTGGATTCTGTAGTTCCATCACTTGTAGTTGTAAGAGGAACTATGGTTGATGTTGTTGGAGCCGCAATTGTTGTTGTTGGAGTTACCTGGGTTACAACAGAACTTGAAGTCAGCGTAGTTGTGGCAGCTACTGTACTTGTTACGCTAGGCGATGCAGTTGTCGTAATAACAGACGATATTGTAGTCGGAGACGATTTTGTTGGTAAATGCCCAGTCGTAGAGGTTGTGACTGTCTCCGTACTTGCTGAAGTCGATCCGGAGGTTGTTGTTGAGATTGGTGTTGATGTTGACGGTGACGCAGTTATCATAGTCCCTGATGTTGTGGAACTTCTATCCGATGCAATTGATGTGGGGCTGAGTGTAGGTGTAGTAGTAATATCAATGTTTGTTGTACTAGACTCGTATTGTGTTGTTGAAATTGTTGATTGGGATGTATATTCTGTAGATGCTTGAGTTGTTGTTGGCGACGTGATCGGTGCGGTGGTTGTTGCTGCAGTGGATCCGGGTGATGTGAATGATGTTGTGAATGTGGATCGAGTCACCGTGTTTGTCGCTGGAGGCGGTGTGCTTGTTTCAACTGTACGTGATTCTCCTGTCGAAAAGACTGATGAGAGTGTGGAAACCGATGTGGTTATTCCAGGTGCCGATGTGGTTATTCCAGGAGCTGTTGTGAATGTGCTTTCTGGAGGAGTGCTTGTTGTAGTTACGAAAGAGTGAGATGTCGTAGAGACCGACGGTATTGTGGAGTCTGTTTGGGTTATAGTATTTGCCGATACTGTAGTTGGCAGCAATAAGGTTGTTGAAGATCCAGTTGTGGATTCTGTAGTTCCATCACTTGTAGTTGTTAGAGGAACTATGGTTGATGTTGTTGGTGCCGCAATTGTTGTTGTTGGAGTTAATTGGGTTACAACAGAACTTGAAGTCAGCGTAGTTGTGGCAGCTACTGTACTTGTTACGCTAGGCGATGCAGTTGTCGTAATAACAGATGATATTGTAGTCGGAGACGATTCTGTTGGTAAATGCCCAGTCGTAGAGGCTGTGTCTGTCTCCGTACTTGCTGAAGTCGATCCGGAGGTTGTTGTTGAGATTGGTGTTGATGTTGACGGTGACGCAGTTATCATAGTCCCTGATGTTGTGGAACTTCTATCCGATGCAATTGATGTGGGGCTGAGTGTAGGTGTAGTAGTAATATCAATGTTTGTTGTACTAGACTCGTATTGTGTTGTTGAAATTGTTGATTGTGATGTATATTCTGTAGATGCTTGAGTTGTTGTGGGCGACGTTTGGGTTATAGTATTTGCCGATACTGTAGTTGGCAGCAATAAGGTTGTTGAAAACCCACTTGTGGATTCTGTAGTTCCATCACTTGTAGTTGTAAGAGGAACTATGGTTGATGTTGTTGGAGCCGCAATTGTTGTTGTTGGAGTTACCTGGGTTACAACAGAACTTGAAGTCAGCGTAGTTGTGGCAGCTACTGTACTTGTTACGCTAGGCGATGCAGTTGTCGTAATAACAGACGATATTGTAGTCGGAGACGATTTTGTTGGTAAATGCCCAGTCGTAGAGGTTGTGACTGTCTCCGTACTTGATGAAGTCGATCCGGAGGTTGTTGTTGAGATTGGTGTTGATGTTGACGGTGACGCAGTTATCATAGTCCCTGATGTTGTGGAACTTCTATCCGATGCAATTGATGTGGGGCTGAGTGTAGGTGTAGTAATAATATCAATGTTTGTTGTACTAGACTCGTATTGTGTTGTTGAAATTGTTGATTGTGATGTATATTCTGTAGATGCTTGAGTTGTTGTGGGCGACGTGATCGGTGCGGTGGTTGTTGCTGCAGTGGATGCGGGCGATGTGAATGATGTTGTGAATGTGGATCTAGTCACCGTGTTTGTCGCAGGAGGTGGTGTGCTTGTTTCAACTGTACGTGTTTCTCCTGTCGAAAAGACTGATGAGAGTGTGGAAACCGATGTGGTTATTCCAGGTGCCGATGTGGTTATTCCAGGAGCTGTTGTGAATGTGCTTTCTGGAGGAGTGTTTGTTGTAGTTACGAAAGACTGAGTTGTCGTAGAGACCGACGGTATTGTGGAGTCTGTTTGGGTTATAGTATTTGCCGATACTGTAGTTGGCAGCAATAAGGTTGTTGAAAACCCACTTGTGGATTCTGTAGTTCCATCACTTGTAGTTGTAAGAGGAACTATGGTTGATGTTGTTGGAGCCGCAATTGTTGTTGTTGGAGTTACCTGGGTTACAACAGAACTTGAAGTCAGCGTAGTTGTGGCAGCTACTGTACTTGTTACGCTAGGCGATGCAGTTGTCGTAATAACAGACGATATTGTAGTCGGAGACGATTCTGTTGGTAAATGCCCAGTCGTAGAGGTTGTGACTGTCTCCGTACTTGCTGAAGTCGATCCGGAGGTTGTTGTTGAGATTGGTGTTGATGTTGACGGTGACGCAGTTATCATAGTCCCTGATGTTGTGGAACTTCTATCCGATGCAATTGATGTGGGGCTGAGTGTAGGTGTAGTAGTAATATCAATGTTTGTTGTACTAGACTCGTATTGTGTTGTTGAAATTGTTGATTGTGATGTATATTCTGTAGATGCTTGAGTTGTTGTGGGCGACGTTTGGGTTATAGTATTTGCCGATACTGTAGTTGGCAGCAATAAGGTTGTTGAAAACCCACTTGTGGATTCTGTAGTTCCATCACTTGTAGTTGTAAGAGGAACTATGGTTGATGTTGTTGGAGCCGCAATTGTTGTTGTTGGAGTTACCTGGGTTACAACAGAACTTGAAGTCAGCGTAGTTGTGGCAGCTACTGTACTTGTTACGCTAGGCGATGCAGTTGTCGTAATAACAGACGATATTGTAGTCGGAGACGATTCTGTTGGTAAATGCCCAGTCGTAGAGGTTGTGACTGTCTCCGTACTTGCTGAAGTCGATCCGGAGGTTGTTGTTGAGATTGGTGTTGATGTTGACGGTGACGCAGTTATCATAGTCTCTGATGTTGTGGAACTTCTATCCGATGCAATTGATGTGGGGCTGAGTGTAGGTGTAGTAGTAATATCAATGTTTGTTGTACTAGACTCGTATTGTGTTGTTGAAATTGTTGATTGTGATGTATATTCTGTAGATGCTTGAGTTGTTGTTGGCGACGTGATCGTTGCGGTGGTTGTTGCTGCAGTGGATGCGGGCGATGTGAATGATGTTGTGAACGTGGATCGAGTCACCGTGTTTGTCGCTTGAGGCGGTGTGCTTGTTTCAACTGTACGTGTTTCTCCTGTCGAAAAGACTGATGAGAGTGTGGAAACCGATGTGGTCATTCCAAGTGCCGATGTGGTTATTCCAGAAGCTGTTGTGAATGTGCTTTCTGGAGGAGTGTTTGTTGTAGTTGCGAAAGAGTGAGTTGTCGTAGAGACCGATGGTATTGTGGAGTCTGTTTGGGTTATAGTATTTGCCGATACTGTAGTTGGCAGCAATAAGGTTGTTGAAAACCCACTTGTGGATTCTGTAGTTCCATCACTTGTAGTTGTAAGAGGAACTATGGTTGATGTTGTTGGAGCCGCAATTGTTGTTGTTGGAGTTACCTGGGTTACAACAGAACTTGAAGTCAGCGTAGTTGTGGCAGCTACTGTACTTGTTACGCTAGGCGATGCAGTTGTCGTAATAACAGACGATATTGTAGTCGGAGACGATTTTGTTGGTAAATGCCCAGTCGTAGAGGTTGTGACTGTCTCCGTACTTGCTGAAGTCGATCCGGAGGTTGTTGTTGAGATTGGTGTTGATGTTGACGGTGACGCAGTTCTCATAGTCCCTGATGTTGTGGAACTTCTATCCGATTCAATTGATGTGGGGCTGAGTGTAGGTGTAGTAGTAATATCAATGTTTGTTGTACTAGACTCGTATTGTGTTGTTGAAATTGTTGATTGTGATGTATATTCTGTAGATGCTTGAGTTGTTGTGGGCGACGTTTGGGTTATAGTATTTGCCGATACTGTAGTTGGCAGCAATAAGGTTGTTGAAAACCCACTTGTGGATTCTGTAGTTCCATCACTTGTAGTTGTAAGAGGAACTATGGTTGATGTTGTTGGAGCCGCAATTGTTGTTGTTGGAGTTACCTGGGTTACAACAGAACTTGAAGTCAGCGTAGTTGTGGCAGCAACTGTACTTGTTACGCTAGGCGATGCAGTTGTCGTAATAACAGACGATATTGTAGTCGGAGACGATTTTGTTGGTAAATGCCCAGTCGTAGAGGTTGTGACTGTCTCCGTACTTGCTGAAGTCGATCCGGAGGTTGTTGTTGAGATTGGTGTTGATGTTGACGGTGACGCAGTTATCATAGTCCCTGATGTTGTGGAACTTCTATCCGATGCAATTGATGTGGGGCTGAGTGTAGGTGTAGTAGTAATATCAATGTTTGTTGTACTAGACTCGTATTGTGTTGTTGAAATTGTTGATTGTGATGTATATTCTGTAGATGCTTGAGTTGTTGTGGGCGACGTGATCGGTGCGGTGGTTGTTGCTGCAGTGGATGCGGGCGATGTGAATGATGTTGTGAATGTGGATCTAGTCACCGTGTTTGTCGCAGGACGAGGTGTGCTTGTTTCAACTGTACGTGTTTCTCCTGTCGGAAAGACTGATGAGAGTGTGGAAACCGATGTGGTTATTCCAGGTGCCGATGTGGTTATTCCAGGAGCTGTTGTGAATGTGCTTTCTGGAGGAGTGTTTGTTGTAGTTACGAAAGACTGAGTTGTCGTAGAGACCGACGGTATTGTGGAGTCTGTTTGGGTTATAGTATTTGCCGATACTGTAGTTGGCAGCAATAAGGTTGTTGAAAACCCACTTGTGGATTCTGTAGTTCCATCACTTGTAGTTGTAAGAGGAACTATGGTTGATGTTGTTGGAGCCGCAATTGTTGTTGTTGGAGTTACCTGGGTTACAACAGAACTTGAAGTCAGCGTAGTTGTGGCAGCTACTGTACTTGTTACGCTAGGCGATGCAGTTGTCGTAATAACAGACGATATTGTAGTCGGAGACGATTTTCTTGGTAAATGCCCAGTCGTAGAGGTTGTGACTGTCTCCGTACTTGCTGAAGTCGATCCGGAGGTTGTTGTTGAGATTGGTGTTGATGTTGACGGTGACGCAGTTATCATAGTCCCTGATGTTGTGGAACTTCTATCCGATGCAATTGATGTGGGGCTGAGTGTAGGTGTAGTAGTAATATCAATGTTTGTTGTACTAGACTCGTATTGTGTTGTTGAAATTGTTGATTGGGATGTATATTCTGTAGATGCTTGAGTTGTTGTTGGCGACGTGATCGGTGCGGTGGTTGTTGCTGCAGTGGATCCGGGTGATGTGAATGATGTTGTGAATGTGGATCGAGTCACCGTGTTTGTCGCTGGAGGCGGTGTGCTTGTTTCAACTGTACGTGATTCTCCTGTCGAAAAGACTGATGAGAGTGTGGAAACCGATGTGGTTATTCCAGGTGCCGATGTGGTTATTCCAGGAGCTGTTGTGAATGTGCTTTCTGGAGGAGTGCTTGTTGTAGTTACGAAAGAGTGAGATGTCGTAGAGACCGACGGTATTGTGGAGTCTGTTTGGGTTATAGTATTTGCCGATACTGTAGTTGGCAGCAATAAGGTTGTTGAAGATCCAGTTGTGGATTCTGTAGTTCCATCACTTGTAGTTGTTAGAGGAACTATGGTTGATGTTGTTGGTGCCGCAATTGTTGTTGTTGGAGTTAATTGGGTTACAACAGAACTTGAAGTCAGCGTAGTTGTGGCAGCTACTGTACTTGTTACGCTAGGCGATGCAGTTGTCGTAATAACAGATGATATTGTAGTCGGAGACGATTCTGTTGGTAAATGCCCAGTCGTAGAGGCTGTGTCTGTCTCCGTACTTGCTGAAGTCGATCCGGAGGTTGTTGTTGAGATTGGTGTTGATGTTGACGGTGACGCAGTTATCATAGTCCCTGATGTTGTGGAACTTCTATCCGATGCAATTGATGTGGGGCTGAGTGTAGGTGTAGTAGTAATATCAATGTTTGTTGTACTAGACTCGTATTGTGTTGTTGAAATTGTTGATTGTGATGTATATTCTGTAGATGCTTGAGTTGTTGTGGGCGACGTTTGGGTTATAGTATTTGCCGATACTGTAGTTGGCAGCAATAAGGTTGTTGAAAACCCACTTGTGGATTCTGTAGTTCCATCACTTGTAGTTGTAAGAGGAACTATGGTTGATGTTGTTGGAGCCGCAATTGTTGTTGTTGGAGTTACCTGGGTTACAACAGAACTTGAAGTCAGCGTAGTTGTGGCAGCTACTGTACTTGTTACGCTAGGCGATGCAGTTGTCGTAATAACAGACGATATTGTAGTCGGAGACGATTTTGTTGGTAAATGCCCAGTCGTAGAGGTTGTGACTGTCTCCGTACTTGATGAAGTCGATCCGGAGGTTGTTGTTGAGATTGGTGTTGATGTTGACGGTGACGCAGTTATCATAGTCCCTGATGTTGTGGAACTTCTATCCGATGCAATTGATGTGGGGCTGAGTGTAGGTGTAGTAGTAATATCAATGTTTGTTGTACTAGACTCGTATTGTGTTGTTGAAATTGTTGATTGTGATGTATATTCTGTAGATGCTTGAGTTGTTGTGGGCGACGTGATCGGTGCGGTGGTTGTTGCTGCAGTGGATGCGGGCGATGTGAATGATGTTGTGAATGTGGATCTAGTCACCGTGTTTGTCGCAGGAGGTGGTGTGCTTGTTTCAACTGTACGTGTTTCTCCTGTCGAAAAGACTGATGAGAGTGTGGAAACCGATGTGGTTATTCCAGGTGCCGATGTGGTTATTCCAGGAGCTGTTGTGAATGTGCTTTCTGGAGGAGTGTTTGTTGTAGTTACGAAAGACTGAGTTGTCGTAGAGACCGACGGTATTGTGGAGTCTGTTTGGGTTATAGTATTTGCCGATACTGTAGTTGGCAGCAATAAGGTTGTTGAAAACCCACTTGTGGATTCTGTAGTTCCATCACTTGTAGTTGTAAGAGGAACTATGGTTGATGTTGTTGGAGCCGCAATTGTTGTTGTTGGAGTTACCTGGGTTACAACAGAACTTGAAGTCAGCGTAGTTGTGGCAGCTACTGTACTTGTTACGCTAGGCGATGCAGTTGTCGTAATAACAGACGATATTGTAGTCGGAGACGATTTTGTTGGTAAATGCCCAGTCGTAGAGGTTGTGACTGTCTCCGTACTTGATGAAGTCGATCCGGAGGTTGTTGTTGAGATTGGTGTTGATGTTGACGGTGACGCAGTTATCATAGTCCCTGATGTTGTGGAACTTCTATCCGATGCAATTGATGTGGGGCTGAGTGTAGGTGTAGTAGTAATATCAATGTTTGTTGTACTAGACTCGTATTGTGTTGTTGAAATTGTTGATTGTGATGTATATTCTGTAGATGCTTGAGTTGTTGTGGGCGACGTGATCGGTGCGGTGGTTGTTGCTGCAGTGGATGCGGGCGATGTGAATGATGTTGTGAATGTGGATCTAGTCACCGTGTTTGTCGCAGGAGGTGGTGTGCTTGTTTCAACTGTACGTGTTTCTCCTGTCGAAAAGACTGATGAGAGTGTGGAAACCGATGTGGTTATTCCAGGTGCCGATGTGGTTATTCCAGGAGCTGTTGTGAATGTGCTTTCTGGAGGAGTGTTTGTTGTAGTTACGAAAGACTGAGTTGTCGTAGAGACCGACGGTATTGTGGAGTCTGTTTGGGTTATAGTATTTGCCGATACTGTAGTTGGCAGCAATAAGGTTGTTGAAAACCCACTTGTGGATTCTGTAGTTCCATCACTTGTAGTTGTAAGAGGAACTATGGTTGATGTTGTTGGAGCCGCAATTGTTGTTGTTGGAGTTACCTGGGTTACAACAGAACTTGAAGTCAGCGTAGTTGTGGCAGCTACTGTACTTGTTACGCTAGGCGATGCAGTTGTCGTAATAACAGACGATATTGTAGTCGGAGACGATTCTGTTGGTAAATGCCCAGTCGTAGAGGTTGTGACTGTCTCCGTACTTGCTGAAGTCGATCCGGAGGTTGTTGTTGAGATTGGTGTTGATGTTGACGGTGACGCAGTTATCATAGTCCCTGATGTTGTGGAACTTCTATCCGATGCAATTGATGTGGGGCTGAGTGTAGGTGTAGTAGTAATATCAATGTTTGTTGTACTAGACACGTATTGTGTTGTTGAAATTGTTGATTGTGATGTATATTCTGTAGATGCTTGAGTTGTTGTGGGCGACGTTTGGGTTATAGTATTTGCCGATACTGTAGTTGGCAGCAATAAGGTTGTTGAAAACCCACTTGTGGATTCTGTAGTTCCATCACTTGTAGTTGTAAGAGGAACTATGGTTGATGTTGTTGGAGCCGCAATTGTTGTTGTTGGAGTTACCTGGGTTACAACAGAACTTGAAGTCAGCGTAGTTGTGGCAGCTACTGTACTTGTTACGCTAGGCGATGCAGTTGTCGTAATAACAGACGATATTGTAGTCGGAGACGATTCTGTTGGTAAATGCCCAGTCGTAGAGGTTGTGACTGTCTCCGTACTTGCTGAAGTCGATCCGGAGGTTGTTGTTGAGATTGGTGTTGATGTTGACGGTGACGCAGTTATCATAGTCTCTGATGTTGTGGAACTTCTATCCGATGCAATTGATGTGGGGCTGAGTGTAGGTGTAGTAGTAATATCAATGTTTGTTGTACTAGACTCGTATTGTGTTGTTGAAATTCTTGATTGTGATGTATATTCTGTAGATGCTTGAGTTGTTGTTGGCGACGTGATCGTTGCGGTGGTTGTTGCTGCAGTGGATGCGGGCGATGTGAATGATGTTGTGAACGTGGATCGAGTCACCGTGTTTGTCGCTTGAGGCGGTGTGCTTGTTTCAACTGTACGTGTTTCTCCTGTCGAAAAGACTGATGAGAGTGTGGAAACCGATGTGGTCATTCCAAGTGCCGATGTGGTTATTCCAGAAGCTGTTGTGAATGTGCTTTCTGGAGGAGTGTTTGTTGTAGTTGCGAAAGAGTGAGTTGTCGTAGAGACCGATGGTATTGTGGAGTCTGTTTGGGTTATAGTATTTGCCGATACTGTAGTTGGCAGCAATAAGGTTGTTGAAAACCCACTTGTGGATTCTGTAGTTCCATCACTTGTAGTTGTAAGAGGAACTATGGTTGATGTTGTTGGAGCCGCAATTGTTGTTGTTGGAGTTACCTGGGTTACAACAGAACTTGAAGTCAGCGTAGTTGTGGCAGCTACTGTACTTGTTACGCTAGGCGATGCAGTTGTCGTAATAACAGACGATATTGTAGTCGGTGACGATTTTGTTGGTAAATGCCCAGTCGTAGAGGTTGTGACTGTCTCCGTACTTGCTGAAGTCGATCCGGAGGTTGTTGTTGAGATTGGTGTTGATGTTGACGGTGACGCAGTTATCATAGTCCCTGATGTTGTGGAACTTCTATCCGATGCAATTGATGTGGGGCTGAGTGTAGGTGTAGTAGTAATATCAATGTTTGTTGTACTAGACTCGTATTGTGTTGTTGAAATTGTTGATTGTGATGTATATTCTGTAGATGCTTGAGTTGTTGTGGGCGACGTTTGGGTTATAGTATTTGCCGATACTGTAGTTGGCAGCAATAAGGTTGTTGAAAACCCACTTGTGGATTCTGTAGTTCCATCACTTGTAGTTGTAAGAGGAACTATGGTTGATGTTGTTGGAGCCGCAATTGTTGTTGTTGGAGTTACCTGGGTTACAACAGAACTTGAAGTCAGCGTAGTTGTGGCAGCTACTGTACTTGTTACGCTAGGCGATGCAGTTGTCGTAATAACAGACGATATTGTAGTCGGAGACGATTCTGTTGGTAAATGCCCAGTCGTAGAGGTTGTGACTGTCTCCGTACTTGCTGAAGTCGATCCGGAGGTTGTTGTTGAGATTGGTGTTGATGTTGACGGTGACGCAGTTATCATAGTCTCTGATGTTGTGGAACTTCTATCCGATGCAATTGATGTGGGGCTGAGTGTAGGTGTAGTAGTAATATCAATGTTTGTTGTACTAGACTCGTATTGTGTTGTTGAAATTGTTGATTGTGATGTATATTCTGTAGATGCTTGAGTTGTTGTTGGCGACGTGATCGGTGCGGTGGTTGTTGCTGCAGTGGATGCGGGCGATGTGAATGATGTTGTGAATGTGGATCTAGTCACCGTGTTTGTCGCAGGAGGTGGTGTGCTTGTTTCAACTGTACGTGTTTCTCCTGTCGGAAAGACTGATGAGAGTGTGGAAACCGATGTGGTTATTCCAGGTGCCGATGTGGTTATTCCAGGAGCTGTTGTGAATGTGCTTTCTGGAGGAGTGTTTGTTGTAGTTACGAAAGACTGAGTTGTCGTAGAGGCCGACGGTATTGTGGAGTCTGTTTGGGTTATAGTATTTGCCGATACTGTAGTTGGCAGCAATAAGGTTGTTGAAAACCCACTTGTGGATTCTGTAGTTCCATCACTTGTAGTTGTAAGAGGAACTATGGTTGATGTTGTTGGAGCCGCAATTGTTGTTGTTGGAGTTACCTGGGTTACAACAGAACTTGAAGTCAGCGTAGTTGTGGCAGCTACTGTACTTGTTACGCTAGGCGATGCAGTTGTCGTAATAACAGACGATATTGTAGTCGGAGACGATTTTGTTGGTAAATGCCCAGTCGTAGAGGTTGTGACTGTCTCCGTACTTGCTGAAGTCGATCCGGAGGTTGTTGTTGAGATTGGTGTTGATGTTGACGGTGACGCAGTTATCATAGTCCCTGATGTTGTGGAACTTCTATCCGATGCAATTGATGTGGGGCTGAGTGTAGGTGTAGTAGTAATATCAATGTTTGTTGTACTAGACTCGTATTGTGTTGTTGAAATTGTTGATTGGGATGTATATTCTGTAGATGCTTGAGTTGTTGTTGGCGACGTGATCGGTGCGGTGGTTGTTGCTGCAGTGGATCCGGGTGATGTGAATGATGTTGTGAATGTGGATCGAGTCACCGTGTTTGTCGCTGGAAGCGGTGTGCTTGTTTCAACTGGACGTGATTCTCCTGTCGAAAAGACTGATGAGAGTGTGGAAACCGATGTGGTTATTCCAGGTGCCGATGTGGTTATTCCAGGAGCTGTTGTGAATGTGCTTTCTGGAGGAGTGCTTGTTGTAGTTACGAAAGAGTGAGATGTCGTAGAGACCGACGGTATTGTGGAGTCTGTTTGGGTTATAGTATTTGCCGATACTGTAGTTGGCAGCAATAAGGTTGTTGAAGATCCAGTTGTGGATTCTGTAGTTCCATCACTTGTAGTTGTTAGAGGAACTATGGTTGATGTTGTTGGTGCCGCAATTGTTGTTGTTGGAGTTAATTCGGTTACAACAGAACTTGAAGTCAGCGTAGTTGTGGCAGCTACTGTACTTGTTACGCTAGGCGATGCAGTTGTCGTAATAATAGATGATATTGTAGTCGGAGACGATTCTGTTGGTAAATGCCCAGTCGTAGAGGCTGTGTCTGTCTCCGTACTTGCTGAAGTCGATCCGGAGGTTGTTGTTGAGATTGGTGTTGATGTTGACGGTGACGCAGTTATCATAGTCCCTGATGTTGTGGAACTTCTATCCGATGCAATTGATGTGGGGCTGAGTGTAGGTGTAGTAGTAATATCAATGTTTGTTGTACTAGACTCGTATTGTGTTGTTGAAATTGTTGATTGTGATGTATATTCTGTAGATGCTTGAGTTGTTGTGGGCGACGTTTGGGTTATAGTATTTGCCGATACTGTAGTTGGCAGCAATAAGGTTGTTGAAAACCCACTTGTGGATTCTGTAGTTCCATCACTTGTAGTTGTAAGAGGAACTATGGTTGATGTTGTTGGAGCCGCAATTGTTGTTGTTGGAGTTACCTGGGTTACAACAGAACTTGAAGTCAGCGTAGTTGTGGCAGCTACTGTACTTGTTACGCTAGGCGATGCAGTTGTCGTAATAACAGACGATATTGTAGTCGGAGACGATTTTGTTGGTAAATGCCCAGTCGTAGAGGTTGTGACTGTCTCCGTACTTGATGAAGTCGATCCGGAGGTTGTTGTTGAGATTGGTGTTGATGTTGACGGTGACGCAGTTATCATAGTCCCTGATGTTGTGGAACTTCTATCCGATGCAATTGATGTGGGGCTGAGTGTAGGTGTAGTAGTAATATCAATGTTTGTTGTACTAGACTCGTATTGTGTTGTTGAAATTGTTGATTGTGATGTATATTCTGTAGATGCTTGAGTTGTTGTTGGCGACGTTTGGGGTATAGTATTTGCCGATACTGTAGTTGGCAGCAATAAGGTTGTTGAAAACCCACTTGTGGATTCTGTAGTTCCATCACTTGTAGTTGTAAGAGGAACTATGGTTGATGTTGTTGGAGCCGCAATTGTTGTTGTTGGAGTTACCTGGGTTACAACAGAACTTGAAGTCAGCGTAGTTGTGGCAGCTACTGTACTTGTTACGCTAGGCGATGCAGTTGTCGTAATAACAGACGATATTGTAGTCGGAGACGATTTTGTTGGTAAATGCCCAGTCGTAGAGGTTGTGACTGTCTCCGTACTTGCTGAAGTCGATCCGGAGGTTGTTGTTGAGATTGGTGTTGATGTTGACGGTGACGCAGTTATCATAGTCCCTGATGTTGTGGAACTTCTATCCGATGCAATTGATGTGGGGCTGAGTGTAGGTGTAGTAGTAATATCAATGTTTGTTGTACTAGACTCGTATTGTGTTGTTGAAATTGTTGATTGTGATGTATATTCTGTAGATGCTTGAGTTGTTGTGGGCGACGTTTGGGGTATAGTATTTGCCGATACTGTAGTTGGCAGCAATAAGGTTGTTGAAAACCCACTTGTGGATTCTGTAGTTCCATCACTTGTAGTTGTAAGAGGAACTATGGTTGATGTTGTTGGAGCCGCAATTGTTGTTGTTGGAGTTACCTGGGTTACAACAGAACTTGAAGTCAGCGTAGTTGTGGCAGCTACTGTACTTGTTACGCTAGGCGATGCAGTTGTCGTAATAACAGATGATATTGTAGTCGGAGACGATTTTGTTGGTAAATGCCCAGTCGTAGAGGTTGTGACTGTCTCCGTACTTGCTGAAGTCGATCCGGAGGTTGTTGTTGAGATTGGTGTTGATGTTGACGGTGACGCAGTTATCATAGTCCCTGATGTTGTGGAACTTCTATCCGATGCAATTGATGTGGGGCTGAGTGTAGGTGTAGTAGTAATATCAATGTTTGTTGTACTAGACTCGTATTGTGTTGTTGAAATTGTTGATTGTGATGTATATTCTGTAGATGCTTGAGTTGTTGTGGGCGACGTTTGGGTTATAGTATTTGCCGATACTGTAGTTGGCAGCAATAAGGTTGTTGAAAACCCACTTGTGGATTCTGTAGTTCCATCACTTGTAGTTGTAAGAGGAACTATGGTTGATGTTGTTGGAGCCGCAATTGTTGTTGTTGGAGTTACCTGGGTTACAACAGAACTTGAAGTCAGCGTAGTTGTGGCAGCTACTGTACTTGTTACGCTAGGCGATGCAGTTGTCGTAATAACAGACGATATTGTAGTCGGAGACGATTCTGTTGGTAAATGCCCAGTCGTAGAGGTTGTGACTGTCTCCGTACTTGCTGAAGTCGATCCGGAGGTTGTTGTTGAGATTGGTGTTGATGTTGACGGTGACGCAGTTATCATAGTCCCTGATGTTGTGGAACTTCTATCCGATGCAATTGATGTGGGGCTGAGTGTAGGTGTAGTAGTAATATCAATGTTTGTTGTACTAGACTCGTATTGTGTTGTTGAAATTGTTGATTGTGATGTATATTCTGTAGATGCTTGAGTTGTTGTGGGCGACGTGATCGGTGCGGTGGTTGTTGCTGCAGTGGATGCGGGCGATGTGAATGATGTTGTGAATGTGGATCTAGTCACCGTGTTTGTCGCAGGAGGTGGTGTGCTTGTTTCAACTGTACGTGTTTCTCCTGTCGAAAAGACTGATGAGAGTGTGGAAACCGATGTGGTTATTCCAGGTGCCGATGTGGTTATTCCAGGAGCTGTTGTGAATGTGCTTTCTGGAGGAGTGTTTGTTGTAGTTACGAAAGACTGAGTTGTCGTAGAGACCGACGGTATTGTGGAGTCTGTTTGGGTTATAGTATTTGCCGATACTGTAGTTGGCAGCAATAAGGTTGTTGAAAACCCACTTGTGGATTCTGTAGTTCCATCACTTGTAGTTGTAAGAGGAACTATGGTTGATGTTGTTGGAGCCGCAATTGTTGTTGTTGGAGTTACCTGGGTTACAACAGAACTTGAAGTCAGCGTAGTTGTGGCAGCTACTGTACTTGTTACGCTAGGCGATGCAGTTGTCGTAATAACAGACGATATTGTAGTCGGAGACGATTTTGTTGGTAAATGCCCAGTCGTAGAGGTTGTGACTGTCTCCGTACTTGATGAAGTCGATCCGGAGGTTGTTGTTGAGATTGGTGTTGATGTTGACGGTGACGCAGTTATCATAGTCCCTGATGTTGTGGAACTTCTATCCGATGCAATTGATGTGGGGCTGAGTGTAGGTGTAGTAGTAATATCAATGTTTGTTGTACTAGACTCGTATTGTGTTGTTGAAATTGTTGATTGTGATGTATATTCTGTAGATGCTTGAGTTGTTGTTGGCGACGTTTGGGGTATAGTATTTGCCGATACTGTAGTTGGCAGCAATAAGGTTGTTGAAAACCCACTTGTGGATTCTGTAGTTCCATCACTTGTAGTTGTAAGAGGAACTATGGTTGATGTTGTTGGAGCCGCAATTGTTGTTGTTGGAGTTACCTGGGTTACAACAGAACTTGAAGTCAGCGTAGTTGTGGCAGCTACTGTACTTGTTACGCTAGGCGATGCAGTTGTCGTAATAACAGACGATATTGTAGTCGGAGACGATTTTGTTGGTATATGCCCAGTCGTAGAGGTTGTGACTGTCTCCGTACTTGCTGAAGTCGATCCGGAGGTTGTTGTTGAGATTGGTGTTGATGTTGACGGTGACGCAGTTATCATAGTCCCTGATGTTGTGGAACTTCTATCCGATGCAATTGATGTGGGGCTGAGTGTAGGTGTAGTAGTAATATCAAGTTTTGTTGTACTAGACTCGTATTGTGTTGTTGAAATTGTTGATTGGGATGTATATTCTGTAGATGCTTGAGTTGTTGTTGGCGACGTGATCGGTGCGGTGGTTGTTGCTGCAGTGGATCTGGGTAATGTGAATGATGTTGTGAATGTGGATCGAGTCACCGTGTTTGTCGCTGGAGGCGGTGTGCTTGTTTCAACTGTACGTGATTCTCCTGTCGAAAAGACTGATGAGAGTGTGGAAACCGATGTGGTTATTCCAGGTGCCGATGTGGTTATTCCAGGAGCTGTTGTGAATGTGCTTTCTGGAGGAGTGCTTGTTGTAGTTACGAAAGAGTGAGATGTCGTAGAGACCGACGGTATTGTGGAGTCTGTTTGGGTTATAGTATTTGCCGATACTGTAGTTGGCAGCAATAAGGTTGTTGAAGATCCAGTTGTGGATTCTGTAGTTCCATCACTTGTAGTTGTTAGAGGAACTATGGTTGATGTTGTTGGTGCCGCAATTGTTGTTGTTGGAGTTAATTGGGTTACAACAGAACTTGAAGTCAGCGTAGTTGTGGCAGCTACTGTACTTGTTACGCTACGCGATGCAGTTGTCGTAATAACAGAAGATATGGTATTCGGAGACGATTCTGTTGGTAAATGCCCAATGGTAGATGTTGTGACTGTCTCCGTACTTGTTGAAGTCGATCGGGAGGTTGTTGTTGAGATTGGTGTTGATGGTGACGGTGACGCTGTTATCATAGTTCCTGATGTTGTGGAACTTCTATCCGATGCAATTGATGTGGGGCTGAGTGTAGGTGTAGTAGTAATATCAATGTTTGTTGTACTAGACTCGTATTGTGTTGTTGAAATTGTTGATTGTGATGCATTTTCTGTAGATGCTTGAGTTGTTGTGGGCGACGTGATCGGTGCGGTGGTTGTTGCTGCAGTGGATGCGGGCGATGTGAATGATGTTGTGAATGTGGATCGAGTCACCGTGTTTGTCGCTTGAGGCGGTGTGCTTTTTTCAACTGTACGTGTTTCTCCTGTCGAAAAGACTGATGAGAGTGTGGAAACCGATGTGGTTATTCCAGGTGCCGATGTGGTTATTCCAGGAGCTGTTGTGAATGTGCTTTCTGGAGGAGTGTTTGTTGTAGTTACGAAAGAGTGAGATGTCGTAGAGACCGACGGTATTGTGGAGTCTGTTTGGGTTATAGTATTTGCCGATACTGTAGTTGGCAGCAATAAGGTTGTTGAAAACCCACTTGTGGATTCTGTAGTTCCATCACTTGTAGTTGTAAGAGGAACTATGGTTGATGTTGTTGGAGCCGCAATTGTTGTTGTTGGAGTTACCTGGGTTACAACAGAACTTGAAGTCAGCGTAGTTGTGGCAGCTACTGTACTTGTTACGCTAGGCGATGCAGTTGTCGTAATAACAGAATATATTGTAGTCGGAGACGATTCTGTTGGTAAATGCCCAGTCGTAGAGGCTGTGACTGTCTCCGTACTTGCTGAAGTCGATCCGGAGGTTGTTGTTGAGATTGGTGTTGATGTTGACGGTGACGCAGTTATCATAGTCCCTGATGTTGTGGAACTTCTATCCGATGCAATTGATGTGGGGCTGAGTGTAGGTGTAGTAGTAATATCAATGTTTGTTGTACTAGACTCGTATTGTGTTGTTGAAATTGTTGATTGGGATGTATATTCTGTAGATGCTTGAGTTGTTGTTGGCGACGTGATCGGTGCGGTGGTTGTTGCTGCAGTGGATCCGGGTGATGTGAATGATGTTGTGAATGTGGATCGAGTCACCGTGTTTGTCGCTGGAGGCGGTGTGCTTGTTTCAACTGTACGTGATTCTCCTGTCGAAAAGACTGATGAGAGTGTGGAAACCGATGTGGTTATTCCAGGTGCCGATGTGGTTATTCCAGGAGCTGTTGTGAATGTGCTTTCTGGAGGAGTGCTTGTTGTAGTTACGAAAGAGTGAGATGTCGTAGAGACCGACGGTATTGTGGAGTCTGTTTGGGTTATAGTATTTGCCGATACTGTAGTTGGCAGCAATAAGGTTGTTGAAGATCCAGTTGTGGATTCTGTAGTTCCATCACTTGTAGTTGTTAGAGGAACTATGGTTGATGTTGTTGGTGCCGCAATTGTTGTTGTTGGAGTTAATTGGGTTACAACAGAACTTGAAGTCAGCGTAGTTGTGGCAGCTACTGTACTTGTTACGCTAGGCGATGCAGTTGTCGTAATAACAGAAGATATGGTATTCGGAGACGATTCTGTTGGTAAATGCCCAATGGTAGATGTTGTGACTGTCTCCGTACTTGTTGAAGTCGATCGGGAGGTTGTTGTTGAGATTGGTGTTGATGTTGACGGTGACGCTGTTATCATAGTTCCTGATGTTGTGGAACTTCTATCCGATGCAATTGATGTGGGGCTGAGTGTAGGTGTAGTAGTAATATCAATGTTTGTTGTACTAGACTCGTATTGTGTTGTTGAAATTGTTGATTGTGATGCATTTTCTGTAGATGCTTTAGTTGTTGTGGGCGACGTGATCGGTGCGGTGGTTGTTGCTGCAGTGGATGCGGGCGATGTGAATGATGTTGTGAATGTGGAGCGAGTCTCCGTGTTTGTCGCTGGAGGCGGTGTGCTTGTTTCAACTGTACGTGATTCTCCTGTCGAAAAGACTGATGAGAGTGTGGAAACCGATGTGGTTATTCCAGGTGCCGATGTGGTTATTCCAGGAGCTGTTGTGAATGTGCTTTCTGGAGGAGTTCTTGTTGTAGTTACGAAAGAGTGAGATGTCGTAGATGTTGTTGGAGCCACACGTGTTGTTGTTGGAGTCAATTTGGATGCCGACGTGTTTGGTATTAAAACTGTTGTGACTGTTCTTTCAGTTCCTGTTGATGTTCCTTGATGCCGAATGGTTGTTGTATTGACGAGCATATTTCCTGTCGATGCGACCGATTGCAGTGTGGATTCGTTTCTGGTTATAGCAGTAGACGATGTTGTAAATGTTGTGCTTGCTGTGACTGTTCGTTGATTTTCTGTGCTTGTTGTTTCAGTCCGTTTCGTTGGCGTAGTTTGTGGCGTGTGTCCTGCAGATGACATTGTTTTGCTTTTTGTTGTATCCTGTATGGTTGTGGAAACACCGGCAGTTTTTGATGGTGTATTACTCTGAAGTCCAGCTGGGGTTACGTTGGTCGGCACTTTATTTGTTATGTCTGGTTCCCCTATACATGAGCCTCGGATACACCACTATAAATTATACGCAAAAAAGAAATGACTCTACCTCTTTTCTTATCACTCTTTATGTGTAAATATATTCTTGAAACGTTTATTTAAGGAATTAATAATTCTTATATCAAACATATTTAACCGGATAAAATTGATGAATATCTACATGTTGGAAAATCCTTCTCATTCCTCATTATTGCCATTCAAGGTCTTTTGTAACCAATAAATAGCATGCTTTGAAAAACTTACGTGTTTGCAGTTTTTAACTATGCTTCTTTATCATTTTAAAATGCGATGTTTCCAAGATAGTGGCAAGCAAGGAAGGTAAGATAAATTTTACTCACGACTAAAGAAGATAACATTTAATCAGTGTCTAAATCTCTTGACACATACTACTCTCTATTCTATTTATCTTCTCTAATTAACATTTCTCCTACAATCATAATAAGGCGCTTGATTCGATTCTCTAATTGATTCCTCCTTAATTTTTTTTTTAAAATTTGCTTTGTGACAATGTACTTTATATAATATTTCATATGTAAATCTGATAGTACAATTCGAAACTTTCAGCTGATGGAATGGTCCAAGATATAGTTGTAATATCGGACATGTTTCATTAAATACAGTGTTACATCTCTCTTTTAGTATGTACTCTAAACTACTCTTGTGTTTCCATGGTTCCTTACATAAATGATAGTTTGATTTTACAGAAGGTCAATATAACACTTTAATAAAACTAAAGTTTATTGAAATTTGAATGTCTTGAGCAGCAGAGGGGTCGAATCGGATAATTTTATATAAATAATCGTTTATTTTGCAAACCAATATTTCCTCCAAAATCAAAAAAAAGTTTTTTTGGAAGAGGCAGCATTGAGGGCGAATCGGACAACTTTATAGAACCGTCTATTTGGCAAACCAAGGCTTCCTCCAAAGTCGAAAAAAAATTTACTTTGGAGACGCAAAGTCGTTGTCGCTCTGCTGCTATGGGGATAAAAATCTTTTTTGCGATTTCAACCGAATATTTGATCAAGACCGATACGATATCTTGATCTCGGATCGTGCAAATTTATCGTTACAAATCCATGTGGGATTGACTGAGCGTGACTAAAGAAAGTTTTAAAGAGATTATAATCCATATCACCGCCATCAAGTTTGCTAAATATTTAGTAGCGTATGAATGTCAACTCGATTAAATACCGCAAGAATATTATAGTTTTCCCTCATCACTTTTGCTATTTGTGTATACTTAGGAGTAACATATATCACATCGGTATTTTTATGCCTACCTCTGGAAAATATCCTGGCAGGGATTGCTTGTCTATCTAACATCACATCATAATATACGACTAAATTGTTAATACTTCTATCAATAGAATCAACACTTGGTGCTTCCACGATATCGGTTATAAACTCAATAATATCCTCATCGATGTCTGATTTTGCTTTCTCGTTAAAATCCTTTAACACCTCGTAACATCGCTGATCGTCTACACTAGGATCTACTAAAAACAACTTATCCCATTTCATCCATCTCGTTATTAAATTAAGTAGCAGTTGTGCCTTGCCAGTTCCAGATGGTCCGATTATAATCATGCGAATAGAATTCGGTAGCGCTGAATGATGCTTAACTGGTTCTTGTGATTTTGTCGCCGAAAATCAATTACATTCATGTTATTATAAATAAATTATGGATCTATATTGTGTGAAATGTAAGAAGCGTACTAGCACAAACAATTTGACGATTGCAGCTAAAAATAAAAAATCAGCACCTGCTCGTGTGTACAATGTGGTGCCAAAACATTTAGATTTGTTTCCCTTGATAAAATCAAGAATTTAAGAAACAACGAGGAGGTGATATTGCATCCAAGTTAGTAAAACTCCCAGGAAGAACATGTTCAAAATATCCAGAAGAAAAACACCTTCCAGGATATAGTTATTGTGGAAAAGGGACCAGATTAAATATCAGACGCGATGATCAAAACCATCCCCGACCCGGTGAATATCCGATAAACAATATTGATAAGGCGTGTCATGCTCATGATGCTGCTTATAAAAGCAGTAATCTGCAACATAGACATATCGCAGATGAAATATTGATTCATGCGTTGAATTCTATCACTGATAAATCCTTCAAAGAAAAATTGGCTTCATGGTTGATAAAATCGGCGATGAAAAGTAAATTGATGTTGGGTGCTGGTAATTAATAACATCATGGAATCTATTTATTATTCTCCAAGAGGATACAGGAGGGGTAAATCAGCAATCGGTAAACTCGTTAGCGCCGCAAAGGTGAAAAATACCACTGCATAGGATTGGTTATCCAAACAGGCGATATGGCAAATTTATCTACCACCGCCTAAACAAATTAACTTCTCGCATTTTGATGTCAGCGTCCCTAATGAGGTTCATCAGGCTGATATATTATTTATGCTGCATGATGATATTTACAAATACGTGCTAACCGTAGTTGATGTTGCGAGTCGATACAAACAAGCAGAACCTCTAACGACAAAATCATCAACTGAGTTGGATTCTGCGTTTGAAAGGATTTATCGAAGGGGTCCTCTGCATTGGCCAAATCTATTACAAGTTGATCCTGACAAGGAATTTCAGGGTGCAGTGTTATCAACAATGAAGCATCATAATATCACCATCAGACGAGGACATACTGCACTACATCGCGATCAGGCAATTGTTGAACGATTTAATCGGACACTTGCTGAGCGGTTATTTGGATATCAATACGAAGGAATTTATTCAGTATAAACGGTCTCGTGAATGGGTCAAGAGATTACCAGTCGTACTTACGGCGCTGAATAACGAGATTACTCGAACAATCAACATGAAACCTAAGAAACCGATTAAAAAGAAGTGTATATACCTGTAAAACCGCAAAATGATTTTTCAAAACAACCAATACTCGGCAATGTCACTGTTAGATATTTATATGAACTGGGAGAGCTCGAAGGTGGCAAAAAATGAGCTACTGATCCTATTTGAAGTGTTACTGCAAAAAAATTTCTACTATAACGAGACCTACGAGTAGACCGCCAGTCTATAGACTGGATTCAACTGCTCATCAGCGAGGATTAACTCGTGAACAACTACAAGTGATACCCGAAGATACTCAATTACCGCCGCGGGGTCTAAACTGGTACCTCTGCGTCTGTTGAACTCAAGACAAATCAGCATCACATTATCTCTGGTATGACCTACGCTGCTATTCTTTCTGTCTACGGTAAATTGGCAGGGGTCTTTATCCGACCAACACCAACGCATTATACAATTGCAATTCAAGCAGTGATTATTCTGTTGTTGTTTTTTAGTTGTGATTATAAATTCGGCATCAATATCAAATTTTCTGTTATTTTGTTTTTGTCATGTTGTTTATAACCAAAAGAGTTTTTTCTGATTATATCATCGCTGACAATATCACTTATTATAGTGTCATTATAGTATAAAACAACTCTTCGAAGTTCATATATTCTTCGTACTCTGGACACTGCAAGATAATCTAAATTCGACCACTCGATGCGATTATCTATGATCCAAACAATTTTATCGGATATAGTCAAACCCTGCGAAGAATGTATCGTCGCTTCCTATCCTAGCTTCCATGGGGATTTATCATCACGCAATGCATCTTCGAATACATTGATATAACTAACACAATATCATTTAACACTAGAATCTGTTTTTCATTTTGTCCAGGAATATCAGCATCGATATTTTGTCTTCGTGTATCCGTAGGCCTATAACAAAGCGACACTGGAAGTGTTCCAAATTTCCTGTGTGTGTGTTAAATGATTTCATCTGAAGTGTGTCTCTGACTGTCTTTCTACTTGCCACTATCAAATCGTTTGGTGTCCACGCTTCCCAAAAGTCAATTAATGGTGTTTCCGAAATTATTTTACGCGCTATTTCACATTGGATTCTATCCAGTTGTAATCGGATTAGTTTCTGGAACTCGCGTAATTGTTTATCAAGTGCTCTATGATCGGTATTAATTTCTTCATAATAGTCGACAAAATTCTTGAGCCAATCATGTGGGGATAAACCGACAAATGGTGGTGGTTGATCATAATCGTCACACAGTATCACGTTTGTATTCGCTAGCAATAACCAATTGAGAAACTTTTGCAATACATCTAGCGACACTGTGTATATCTCATCCCAAAGAATGATTTCAGGAATATATTTCTCACCCATTCTATCAGGAGTCCATTCGTAACCTTTCCATTGAAAGAAACTGTGATAAGCGCAAACATTAATTCCTCGTTGTTTAATCTCTCTCTCAAGTTGGTGTGTTGGTGTAAGCACAATCATATTTGATTTCCCTCGAAAAAATTCATTCGCACGAGTTGTCTTCCCTGACCCACCTCAGCCATTTAAATAACTGGTTTTATATCTACATATTGGATCGGAACACGACGGTTCATTAGATAGTTCTGATATCTGATTATTTTTCAAGTAATTGTTTTCAATTGTAACATCTGCTGATTTGGAGTAATCACGTAGTATTTCTTTCTTAATTCTCCATGATCCCCAACTCTCGTCTGAATTAGTGAATTCTGCCACTGCTTCGCTGTTTTACGTCTATATAAAATGCATCAGTAGAGACTCTAATTGCGGATTCAGGAAATCTATTTATCATCGAAAGTAAATTAATATAAGCATAAGCCAGAGTATTCGACCTTATGTAAGTATATTGAGGATTTTCTCCATCTGTGTAAGTAACAATTGTACCTAATTTGGTTCCATCGGATAAGAAAGCGTCTTTACGATCGACGTATATACCCTTAGATGTTACATATGCGATTATAAAATCGTATTCAGCATCATCTATAATCAACCGCGAAGAACATCGTTTATGGTCGTATTTTCCGCCCTGTGTGAACTTATCAATTATTCTTCTAGCGAAATCTTTTGCGTGTTTATTTCTAACTTCAAAGATTTCTTTGGACCATTTCTCGAAATTCTTCTTCGAGATCGGGGAATTGTTTTTTGTTTTTGCTGATTATACTATCTAGACTATCGGGTTGTGGTAACCAGACTTCAGTTTGTTTCCGATATGATATAATTGCTTCACTGACAATCAGCCATATCAGAATTTTAGAATCAATCATATACCGTAATAACACTATTGGCATCCAGAATTTTTCAGAGATGTTTTTTCCAAACCAAACATAACAGCAACGATGAAGTCCTTTAGCCAATTCAAATGATACCACACGAGCGAATCCGGTGAGATCAAACTCGGGCAGTGGTCCATTAATCGCAACACGGGTCATCTCGTGTGTGGGATGTCCAAATCTTTTGAAGTACTCAGAACACTCTCCGTACCCAAGAAAACTCCCTGGATAACACGCAATCATATAAACCGAAATAATACTTTTAGGGTCGTATTTTGTATTCCATAATCCACCATGACCATAATCCACGCAGCTTGAATCGATATCTGAGAAATTATGCGCGTGTTGGTTTCCATAGATTTCTAGTTCTCGTGAAAAGAGCTGCAACTGATGGAATTGTAAAGCAGTTTGTTAGTAATTGTTCGTCGTAATCCGTTGAAAAAACCACGTGCTTGTTTTTTCATCTCGTTGTACAGGGCTTCAGTTCAGAATAATTTGCCATTGAGTCTTACAAATTGATCGAATTTACCCTCTTCGTCTTCAAAACTGTGAACTAACAACACTGACACAGGATCGCTTTAACTTGACTCGTAAATGAAATCAAATAAATTTCCCGTGTAATATTTATGGTTCTATTCCGCGGAAATATTGTTACCGCAGGTGTCCATTCATATTCGTTATGGTTAATAATTTTGATTGGAGCTCCTTTAGATTTATTTTTCGATTCGTTTAATACCTCCTCTGTTATTGTCATTACGGTTATTGGGAATCTTAATGATGTTTCTAATTTGGCTATATCTTGAATTGTTGCGCCGTTCTCCTTCATTGTTAATCCTCATTCGTTTATTTTTTGTGTCTTAGATCTGTCAATTTGTTTCCACGCAACGCATTTGTAAAATGTTCTATTATTCGTTCTGCAACACAATTTATTCTTGACGAATATTTCATGGGTTTGAATTTTTCAATACTCGGTTTATCATTTATCGGATAGATTCCACAAATGACCGCTATTACAGGATAGGACCTCTCGTACTACGGTTTGTCAATCCCAGTCAGAATTCCTGGTTTGGAATGCTGACTCACAGTGACGGTTCTCTTATTTTTCAGGATGGGTTCAAATTTGTCGCGTATAATCCAATTCCCCGTTTCTGAGTGGATAATGAATTTCACTCTAAAAAACTACTTTTTCTTTCCAAGATGCGAGATTATCACTGCTGCTCTTTCGTCGTTCAGGGTAGCATCAACACTACGATCAATTCGAAATGACAAAGAGTGAGATGCTCCATCGCGCTTGAATTCATTAAAACAATCACGGATTCTACCTATCATGCTTCTGTCACTTATGAGACTCTTTGGTACATCAGTGGAGACTATCGAGATTGAATTCAAGAATATTCCAAGGTTTAATTTTTGATAATCTCTCGAACTCTTCCATATTATAATTAAAACAAGTATTTAAATAAAAATTTATTATATAATGAACCATTGCAAATGGCTTATGATAGGAGCAGTAACCGCTTGTAACAAATCATGTAGAAATGAATTCTCTGGATATCATTTGCAAAGCGTACGTCGTGGGAATTTTGGGCCCATATCTTGCATACGATGAGGGGTAGGTGTGCGTGGTAAGTCGCAGTTATGCGGTGGTAAGCGATACAGAGAGCTAAAGCGCTATTATGATAAACGAATAAAAGATTCTGTTAAAAGCTCCATCAAAGATTCCATCAATGACTCAGTCCCTGAGAAAATCATCAGAATACCTCAAGACTACATTGATAGATTCTCAAGTAATAATTAAACCAAATAATTAATTAGACAAATAATGTTATAATATATAAATGAACGAAGAATTTCAACCACATTCCGTGTTTACCAATTATGAAGCATCTCGTGACGGTATTGTCAGACACCGCAGGCTAAAGAAATCAGTTGGTTTTGTCAATAGTATGGGATTTTTTATGTTTAGTAATGGAGGGACAAATATTACGGTCACCGAATCGTCTATGAGGTATTTAACGGATTGATCAAGGATGGTCTTGTTATTAATCATTGATGGATGCCCCTAACATAACATATTGGATAATTTACGAGCTATCACACAAAGTCAGAATACTAAAGATGGGGGTGGGGACTGGAAAACACTTGAAAAATGCGAAACCTATAAAATTATTTAACAACGAAAATAACGAAGAAAGAGTATTTCAATAAATCAATGAAGCTGGAAAGTATTTCGATATTTATAAAGCCTGAGTACGATATGTTGCAGAGAGTATCACTAGATCGGCTTTTTCAAAAAAAAATAAAAACAGAATTCCATTCGTTTACATCTGAATTATGTTTTGTAATACGTGTTATAACACCAAGGGGAATAACTGTTGTGGGCTTGTTATATTTTTTGAAACAACGATAACTTTTGTTGGAGTCACGTATCTCAATGGGATCATAGTCCGACTGAATGGCTTTTTTTGTGTTGGTTGACTAGAAAATTTATAATTTTGTCTACGATTTTTAACTACAGTAAAATCATAGATTTCCATCATCGATTTTTCATCTACGATTGATATATGATTCCTTAAATTCTTTGCGACACACACATATATCGTATTCAAAATTATAGATTTGTAGATTACAAATAGTGTATACAATACACAGATGGAATCTCGTCCTGAGGCCCATCGTTACTTCGTCTACACCTTCCGTCACGTCAAATACGTGGTGTGATTTTTACACCCCCGGGAAATTAAATTCTTGGGGGGAGGTGTACAACATCAATGGGCGCCCCCAAAATAAACAGTAGCATGGATGCAAAAGCTCTATGTCACACTAGGGTAACCCCACAGGATGGTTCAGAATGAACTATCGGCTAAAGGAAACGGTTATAGAGTCAAAGAGATAGAAAAATCTCAACAACAAAAAAAGAGAAAAATCTCAAAGAGAAAAAATCTCAAAGAAAAAGAACCCTATAAAAGGGTTCCTATAAACAGCCTATAATAACTGAATGATAACCGCTCATCATTGCTATTGTTTATTTTTTTATGTAATATTTATAATATTTATATAATATGAATTTCGAAAATATGAATGTCATTATTAACGAGATTTTAAATTTGAAAAATCTAGGAATTCATTTGTCAGATAAATTTGATTGTAATCAGATTCTTTCTGAATTTCAAGATATTGATGATAGCAATCGGAATAATAGGTATGTCCTTCCATGGGAATATGGGCTGATCAAACGAATACAGCACGCAGTAAATAATTCCCTTGTATTCTGTAACGACATCAATAAGTTCGTCCCGTTATTCACTGCTGTCGAAAAGGTCAGAAGTGAATTGGGGAAACAATATGAAATCAAACGCACAATTAACTCGAGAATCAAAACAATAAAAGAGATTATCCGCCAAAACGAAAATCCCCCTCGATTGCCTCAACAACTGACACTCTGAACACACCATACAAACATGAGTAATACAGGTACGGCATAGAATTCTATAAACAGGTATGCGCTTACTCACCTAGAACGAAATTGTATGACAGGTAAGATAGTGTTCGGTGATTTATCACTACGTGGAAGTATAACACACAGTGTGAAATTCAAAAGAATTTTGGTGGTGAGTTTTCAATTACAATTTAAATCGTACATTAATTTATAATGGTAAATGAAGCATTAACGACCAAATTAGCACGACAACGATTACCTGCTATTAGGAAATTTATTCAAGTTCATGATTCCGTTCGAAACAAACTAAAAGCAAGACAGCAATTTCAAACTGGTTTGAAACAGACACTGAACAATTATTTAAACCCGTTACTTCAACTACTGAGAGAGTTATATTGGGAGAGACTATTGACGAAGAAGATAGAAAAAAGGATATTCTCCCGTTGTTAAAACAGATAGCTCGAGATAAACAAAAACCACATGATGAAGAAGAACAACAGGGTGATGTTAGTAAAACAAAGGGTTTTTCTTTATTGGAAAAAATTACCGATGAGGCTAAAACAATAATAAAACAAAATCAATTATTAAAACATAGCGATTATCACGATTTATTTTTTAAACGACGAGGATAAAGATACAATAATATCACGTGAAAACTTTGCTGATGGGTTGTATAAAATAAACAAGGGATTGATCGTTTAAATAAAAGAGAATTGGATTATATAGAATTTAAAGAGGGAGTTGGTAACTATAATAAACAACAAATAGGAATACGACAACAAAAGAGGAAACGTCAAACGCCAACATGGAGACAAAAAGCCAGAAGAACCTTAATGGGATACACCACTTGAGGATGATTTAAAAAGAAAACGTCAAACACCAACACGGAGACAAACACGGAGACAAAAAAATACAAGAAGAACTTCAATGAGATGATGACTTAGGGAACGTCAAACAGAAAAAGAACAAGAAGATCCTCAATGGGATACACCACTTGAGGATGATGATGATGAAATTTTTAGATACTTACAAGATCAGGAAAAGGATACATCAGGTGCAACTGGTACAACTAATAAAACTGGAGATGGATATCAAAGGGGTTTTTCAGGTAGTGGCCTAGTTCGTTGTCCTAGAAATATTTTCTAGGATATATCACGATTAGAAGTTCTCGTAGGAGGGAAACGAGCCGGAAATAACTCACCGGAAGTAATTAATGAGGCAGCTGATATATGCAGACGACTATGTGAGGATGGTATCATGGATATTGGTATATATCGAGAGTTTATTGATGAGCTAGCAGATGGTTACCATAGTGATTATATCACTGAAATTACTAGCAATTAAAATCATTTACGATTTTGCGATTAGATAAATAGCATTTAAATAAGATGATCATACACTACAACCACAAGAAACCAACCATGGTCTATGTAGTAAACTCACGATTGCCAGTTTATAGAGGGTACTATGGAGATGGCCTCGGCAATACCATTGCAGGGTTATTTGCAAGAATTGCTCCAAAAATAGTACCAGTCCCAAAACAATTATCAATGAAAGCAATTGATGTTATTGTGATATTGCCGGGAAGGCATTTTCCGCCGCAAAAGAAAAACTAGTAGCGTTATTTCGGCGGCGAAGGAAACCGATGACAAAGTCATTAGAGAAACTACCATCTACGGAAATTATGCCTGCAAGTATTATCAAAATAATAAACAACGCGGTGGAACAGAAAATAGCATCACGGAATGATGACACTCAGGGAAATATTACTGTAAATATGATAGCTGGAAGTGGCTTGAAATCGCGAGCGAGATCACGATTTAGATCAAGAAATATATAATAATATGTTCAAATCGGCTCCTGACCCAGCGTTTGATATGGAGGCCCCAGTACCCAAGAATGATTCTATACTTAATTATCAGTATTTTTCCTATGATGCAGTACAACCAAATAGTCGATCAAGAATAGAACTTCAAGTCTAGGATACCAGCAAATACTTTCTACCCTCTGAAGCGTTTATCGAAGTAGAAGGAGAAATTGTAACAAGTGTTAGTGTTGCTAATGATCCGCCATATGCACTTGGTGCCAAAGTCGTCTTTGTCAATAATGGTATCATTGCGATATTTGAGAGTGATAGATACATGATTGATGGAAGAGAAATCGAGTCTATAGAACTTGATGTTGATGTTACCACAACAATAGTTGGGTTGGCAAGATACTCCGATATTATACAAGATCGGCAGATCCATCTATCATGTTTGCTAAGGATCTCACTGATAACGCTGATAAAAAAATAAGTATATTAAAGTAAGGACACCGAGAGATACTGCATCCGATCCACAACCATTAGCAGTTGGTGAATACGAAGCTAGACCAGGTGCTCCTTTTGGTATTGTAAAAAATGATAATACTGGTTACCACTTAGGGTTTGCAACACACATATCAATGTTGGAAGGAGAGCGTAGATTATTCTCATGCGCGATTCCACTACATCATATATTTGGATTCTGCAGAAATGTTAGAAAAGTTGTCTATGGAGCGAAGCCTTAGTGCCAAAAGGTAATGATAATGATGCAGTCTGGAGGATTTCAGCAGATCTTGCAAATCCAGATGCTGACCGTGGTAAGGTGAATATAACAAAACTATCGCTGTGGATGCCATTAATGACTCCATCAATCACCATAGAAAAAATATTACTATCATTCATGAGTACAGGCGGCAAATCATTACTAAGTTGGCTAACAACTGCCACGGATACTATGGATACTACTGTTAATGGTATATTTACTTGGCACCTGGCATCAAAACGAGGTATTTCTGCGCCGCGGCATATATTTGTTGCGTTACAGGATAAAGCGCGATTGGGTTCACAAACACACAGCCATAGGATATTTGATAAATTTGATGTTAATTAAGTCTCGAGTGTAAACGGCCAACAGGAGCCAACTGAGGATGTTTTACTTAATTGCGAACAAAACCAAATAGCACGCGCGTATCATCGTTTGTTGACATTTATGGGACGCGATAATAATGTGGATACTGGTCTGCAAAGATCACAGTTGGATTTTAAAAACCTACTACTTTTCATTGGAACATCTTGACTTAACCAGACCATCCGTCGTTGAAAAACACTTTCGAGCTCGCGTAATCGCTGCTCCTGCTGGTGGTTACAGAGCAGTTGCTGTCATTCTCAGTGACAAATCAATGCTACTCAAAGGTGTTGGTGGACGAATGAAAGTAGTTGATGCACCAGTGGAAAATATGTAATGTAACAATTAAATCAATCTGTTATTAAACAAAATGTTATATAGTCATGTTAGTGTTACGTTAACTCCTGCTCAAATTAAGACATTGCAATCGGAATCAGCTAAAAAATGTGGAACCACAATACCGCTGAAACACAATTAGATGACTGGTGGTCAAAATAAATTGTCATTGATAACTCGTCAGATAACAAACTTCAATGATGCCATCAAAGATTAAAAGGTGTTCAGGTCTCTCTCTCTCTCTCTCTTTGGTCGCGATCAGAGACATGATAAAATCAGGTGGTATATTCCCGCTGTTAGCTGCATTACCAGCGTTGATTGCGTCAGCGGCCCCAGCGGCTGCCGCGCTAGGAGCCGTTGATACCGCGGCAGGGATGGCACTAAAGAAAGCAACTGGAAAAGGGTGCCAAAAAAAATGAAACGATCAGGAAAGGGTCTAAGATTACCAAGAATTCCGTATTCATGGTACAACGGAAAAGGCCTGAGACTAGGTACAGTTTACTAACAACAATATCGCCGATATCAAATTTTGATTTACTCGATGCTGCTAAAAACACTAGCGATAAAAACTTTAGGTGTCTTTATGAGATATCAGTTACCACAACAACCAAACAAAGCTGAAACCGGTATCATTAATCTCAATATCAGCACCGGACCTCGAAATCACTGGGTTGCTTTTTTTTCGATTCATATTTATTAGCGCCGCCTAAAGAGTTTATGCGTTATATAAACCACTTAAAAACTATCTGGTATTCCACGCTACCAACGCAGAAAATGAATGACCCACCAATATGCGGCATAGAAGTATTAAATGTACTCGACGCTATTTCATTATCGGGAAAACCACCACATAAAACCGTACACAAATATACGAGTAATCTCTTTTTAGAGAGTTCTTAAGAGTAGAATGATTGATATTTAGGGGAGATCTTTATCAAGCCAGAAAAATCCACCGCGGAAATATCTGCAACCGGTGATGTAAAAAAAATAATTGAAGATGAAATATATGAGATGTTAAACCTCGCATTGTTGATCCGAATGAAATAGTTTTATTTCAAGAACGTCAGGGTAAATTGAAAACTAGTAATATTTCCCTTGATGATATTTTGACGAAAAGACGCGACGCAGTAGAAGATGTTATCGCGTTGTTTTCCGATCAGGGTAAACTCAAACCAGGTGTACATGTTTCGACGCTCACAGAATTAGCAGCGCTCGGTGATTATTATTCATCAACGATAGAATTATTAAAAGAACTACGTGATGAATATAACATTCACGTAATCGCTACAAAAAGCTATTAACACTTTTCAGGTCCCCTTAAACGATTTCTTTGGAGATACACAGGTTACTACACCACAACTCACGGAGATAAAATCAACCATTGATAATTTGATAAATTTGCGATCAAGTTATGATACTCATGTATCTCAATTTACTACGTTACGTAAAAACTTTAACAGGACCGATGACTACATTGATAAATGTTTTGATAAATTCGAAACCCGATTATGTTAAAATAGATCTCAGTGGTATCATCATAAAACTCGATGAAATAACAGCGATTAATCAGCGATTAGGAGTTATTCGCGAGGATATTAAAACGACCAACGATTTCATCAAGGATGATCTACCAAGGATGATAGAAAAACTTGAAAAAATAAAAATCCCTCACGAACAAAAAAATATCATAAATAACGTGTACGCGATCCAACACGGATCATTTACGTGGACACCACAAAATAACATTAAATATCAACGCGACCGTCAAGGGTATTTATCGATTAACACTAGTGTCGCCGGCTCAATTTAATATTTCATCAGCGAGTTCATCTGTGGTCAACAATATGATATCAACGATCATCGACAAGGGAACAATTGAACCATTCACAAAAATATCCACTGATAATAATTTGGCTAGGGTTTCAGTAACATGGTATATGGAATTCGTAGCGGATTTAAGTAAACAGCTGAATTGAAAACGAGAGCGTTTTTATTGCTAGCAATTTGATATATGTATTAATAAATAAAATGTCATCATTGGCAACGTCAGAACAGTATCGCTATGATCAGGTCAGAGAATTTCAAACTAAACTGAAAATACTCACTGAGGAGTACCAAACAAAAATAAAAAAATATCGAGAAAGAATCACCGCAGTTGACGTTACCGTGTACTCGGTATCAGGTGTAATCACCGGCGCCGGTATAATACTCTCCTCGGTGACAATGGTTGCCCCGATAGCTGTTCCAATTTGTTTATCAGAACCAGCGACATCATCAATCGCGGGAATTATTTCAATAATGACAACAAATATCATCATGCAGCCAGCATAAACTACAAGAATACGTATTTAAATTCCATGTTGTGTCAACCGCATACTCCCAATTATCCTCGATGATATAGTCGTCACTCGATGACACATTAATATCCGATAGTGAGTTTTCAGCGATGGTACGTGTTTATGATTCCGCGATGTCAAAATTAGAAAAACAACACAAGTATAATAACAATGGAAACATCGCAAGAACTACTTCAACGAATACCAGAAAACACAACCCTGGTGAAAACCAGCATGATCTCAATAAACTCAACCAATCCTGAATTCAGTGTGAATTTCCTTTCTGCGATTCCGGTGAAAGAGATAGCACTAGCAAAATTACGAGTATACCACAGTTGGCCAAATATTAGATCAAAATCATTCGGTGGTCAACAGCCGAATAATTCCCAGGTGTTTGCGAATAAGAATAAACCCGATGGTACTCCAGAACGGAATGTTGTTTCGTTACCATCTGGGTCCTACCAAATTGAACAGATCAATAATGAATTACAGCGTAGAATAAAATCCATTAATGGAAAAGAATCGAAAATCGCTATTACAGTTCATGAACCAAAACTCACCCGGGTATGTCGTAGATATCTATCAGAGCTCAATCAGAACAATACTAGGATGGCCTGAAAACCCACCTCAGGCATTTTATCAAATATCAGAACCTAAAAAATCTAATTATATGACAGACAAAAATTCATACCAAGAAACTACTCATCATATCGAACTGATTTATCTGATATAAAAAAATGCAAGATTAACTGATAGATTCATATTTATCGATAAAAATAACATGCAATGGGATTTTTATTTTGAGAAAAAAAACTGACTCATTCATCACAATTACATTTAAGTTAACTAACATCATTGATTATTTGAAAGAGATTAATCAATTACATAAAACACAACTAGAACAACTACGACGGGGCTTCCAGGAGCATCTCTCTGATATAACAAAACCACGTGATGATATTATAAATATGTTAGGATATTAAATCAGCTTGTATCTGACATGGAATATATCACCAACGAATAATTCAAGAAATAATTAATGATAAGAACGGAGATAAACAAACATTCCTAACCGGTTACAGTATAACAAAAACTAATTTACCCGATTTCAAGTTTCCTGGGTATAACGCGAATGAACCAAATAAATCTGTTAATGATCTTATTCAAGAAAACTTTTCTGATACTCGCCGAATGGAAACAAATGCCACAACCACAAACGACCATCCTCAAACATAATAATGACCTAGACAGCGGTGGTAGGCATATCGCGCCTCAAAACGTCAATATATCCTCGGTGATTGCAGTGAATCTAGTAAGTGCTGTTATCGAAGGAAGCTATTAAATAAATCTCGAAAGATCAAATCAAGTCCAGCAGGGATATATTTTATATTCATTGCACCAACAGCTCCTCCAGGGTTTCTAATCATTGAAGACCCAACTAATCCAATTTATATGCGATGTCTTAATGATTCGTTAACGAGAATTAATTTTAAACTCACTTACCAGTCCATTAATTTGATTAATTTACGAGGTGAGGTTTTACAAATTAGCCTGTTTGTGAAACCCTAAAACGACTTTTACCCCCCATAGCAGCAGAGGGGACGCGACAACGACTTTACGTCTCCAAAGGAAACTTTTTTTTTTCGATTTTGGAGGAAGCCTTGGTTTGCCAAATAGACGCTTCTATAAAGTTGTCCGATTCGCCCCCTCTGCTGCTTCTTATTTGACAGTTATATAATCTCAATTATTTATGGTCCAGTTATAAACAATAGGATTGTCTTTGATTTATTTATACTATAACGTCACAATTAAACAATGGCTTTGTCTTGTGTAAGTATCGGACCTCTCAATTGTTAACAGGTAGAGAACTATTATATTGGTGTTTGAACACAACAATTACTAAATATTTTCAGATCTAGTGATTGACTTGGAAATGTACTCACTTATTTAAATTATAAATTTCGCATTGTTTAATGTATGATTTACAATTATGTTGATATAATATAATGATATTTTGACAATACCGACTTTTCCGTTATACTTATGCCGACTTATACATTGCTAAGTGGCATGGGGCTCACGAACATTCTGGAAGATACGGTTTTCATAGTAAAAATGATTTTTCTAACTTAGACGAACTGAATAAGGTCTGGTTTGTATACCGAGTTAATAACAAAGTAATTATATATATATATATTGTAATAAAGTAATTATATATATTATTGGTCTGATTGTTGTAAATATTACAGTCACGTGAACATATTTTAAAGCATTACAGTCACGCATTTGTGTCAGTATATGGTATATGGTCTTAAATCACCGATGTGTGGTATTACATGACATTTATCGGAGTCTCCTAAAAGCTTAACTGTCTATATACACAAAAGTTACCTTTTAATTGAAAAAGGGGATAAACCACAAACTGATGTGTAAATTGTCTTAGATCATATTAGCCTTTCTAATTGTTTTTGAATTCCTTATTTGATATTTATATTTACGGGCATGTTAAAAACGTTTCTACAGATGTTTCGCCAGTCAACGTCATAATGTCTAGGTTTTTACGTTTGCCCGTATCTATAACAATTAACAGTACTAAAGCCTCCACTGACACCATGTGTCGCATTGTAGCATTTAAGTTAATGCTAATGTGTCAATGAGCGCGAGGCTTACAGCAAATGACGTCTGGTGCTGACATTTACCGGTGTTTTAAACACTTAGCAGCATCAAAGTCACCACTGATGCGATAATATGGCATTTATACTAATATACATTTGTCAAATGAGCACCTGGAAACGACGCCATGTTTGTATCATCTTACGACATATTCGAGATCAAGTCTCATTTGGCGTATGTGTACAAAAGCGCTATTATTGTTTCATATGGAGGGAGTATACAGTGTCCGACGTGATATCGTCGTACCAGATAGGACATTCAGTGTATGGTGTGGAATAATTGGATCTGATGGGCAGATTAAACAGTGTATGATGCACCATAATATGATCTGATTGATAGATTAAACAGTGTATGATGCACCATAATATGATCTGCTGGACAGATTCAACAGTGGACGATGCACCATAATGGGATCTGCTGGGTAGATTTAACAGTGTATGATGCACCATAATGGGATCTAATGGACAGATTCAACAATGTGTGATGCACCATAATGGAATCAGATGGACAGATTCAACCGTGTATGATGCACCATAATGGTATCTGATGGACAGGTTCAATATTGTAAGATGTGACTTTTTGGGATCCGAGGGATAGTTTCAATAGCGTATGATGTGACATAATTTAATCTGATGGACAGATTCAACTATGTATAATGCGATATAATTGGATCAGACGGACAGATTCGACATAGATAGATTCAAGAACGTATGATGTGACACGCGTTTATCAAGTTTTTTTATGTTCTATAATCTTTATCATTACCTCTCAATTTTCGTAACCAACTCTGATTACTTAAACCTAACATCATAAAGAGGAGACCATGTTGAATTATATGCTCAGAAAACAAAGTATATGTTACCGATTTAGGTACTGCAGAGATATTGGCATATTGTATTCGTGAACGGTAATAAGATTATAAAATAATAATCATTGGGCTTATATTTACATTTAGCAGGATTTTACATGCGTCCAGAAACGACGGTATTAAC
The DNA here is from genome assembly GCA_030141615.1 of Unio pictorum. NCBI lineage: Eukaryota > Metazoa > Mollusca > Bivalvia > Unionida > Unionidae > Unio > Unio pictorum. The sequence goes on from JARLTB010000048.1 coordinate 13,263,308, forward strand.
ATTATTTAGGTTAAATGTTTAAAACTCATGTGTTTGAAATAAATATATTAGTGTTAACTAATTTCAATATCATTTGTTGCATTTACGTATACTTTGGTCGCTGTTAATAACACAAGAATTGAAGAACTAAATACTGCGTACCACTATATAACATACACCAGAGACAGAACTTCCAGAAACAAGAAACATTAGATTGTAATAAGTAAGCACACTCTGTTACTATAGACTTCTTTAACACAGACTTCGTTTCAGTGGTCTTAGCTGAACAGGATAACTTGCATATCGCACGAGCAATGATAACAGCAGATAGTAAACTATGACATGTATTATAAAATTATTTATCATTCGCATTTGTGTAATCGAATTTGTCAATTTAAATATCAAATGTACGGAGTTAAAGAAAAGCACCCCTGGTTTTCTTGTATATCTATGTTATTACATATTTGACTATATTATGTTCCTCTTGGTAAAGAGCTGCTTCCTTCAGATTTTTGTGCAATGAAAATTTTAACTTTTTTCTGCCTAAATGTCATTTGTTTTGCAAATTCTGATACTGTAGTGATTTACGCCGTTTTTTACATCACTGAAAATTTAACTCATTACGTTATATTTGCCTTCTGTTAAAGATGATCAATGTATCACTATCGTTTCGCTCTTTTCGTATTAACAGTACATGAAGCGAAATTTGCAGATTGGCAAGAATAAACTTGAAGGAGTAATACAAATGCAATATAACATTTACCTTATTAGACGGCTGCTGACACGGTGAATAATCTAAGACCATACTATATGTTCCATTGCACGCAGTTGACGTTTGGCATAAAATTCCCTTGGTACACATATCGTCATCCTGTGGATTTAAATATTAAAAATAGATACAAGCATAATCTTACACCTTTTATATCATTTTCGTTTTGGTGATTTTATTATGGTTAGCGTTTACCGCTTTATACGTATGTATTGTAACACGTCAAATGATTATTTTCATTTTGTTAACCCGATAAATATTATTTCTACTAGCCAATGCGAAATAGATAATGTTTGAAAGTGCAGGTCCTTCTTTGTGCTGAAAGGTTACTGGTCAAGTAATATTTCTTAAACATAGATTAAGCAAATAGTAGTATAACAATAACTAACACGTTTATGCTTAGGTGCATAAGTACATGTTTGATAACATTAAATGCCATACTACTGAAATCCTTTTACATTGGATTCCTGGATGTACAATATCACCAACAAACTTATTTTCAGTAGGAATTTCAAACTTGTTTCACCAAATATATTGGTCTAGTATGGCCTTAACTGGTTATAGCAGTAATTTCGCAAGCCTCACTACATGAGCCTATATTTTGGCTTGAATCAATAACACCTTAAGACTGCGGATGATGGAACATATTGACGACACATGCATAGCGTTTGCAGCTCTTGACACGTTAATCTAATATAATATAATCTTGAAAACTTGTGATGACCAAACATTTATCTATAATGACTGCGTTTTAAGATACAATGTTTCTTATACTTGAATTGTTACAACAATATATGTAACTTACAGATCGTTAAAAAATAAACGTATATTTTCAATATTATACAACGCTTAATGTATTTGTTTAGTTGTTTGACTATACAAGTAAGACCCAATTCACTTTCGGAGGAAAGTTTTGCATATACTTCATTCGGCGCTAATATAATCTTTAAACACATCAATTATATTAGTTACTATTATTTCAGACATTAGTATATATCTCACTACCATCTTGCTTGGGCATCGTCATCATTGTATATATAAAGCAAGAATAAAGGAAAACAGACAATAGCAGGAAGCAAAGAAAGGTTAGACAAATAGTATGAAAGTTAGTAAAGAGACAATGAGTAAGGGAACGGATATATAAAGGAGAACATTAAGGATTATTAAAGGGAAAGAGACTAATGAAAGGAAAGAAACCGGAGGAGAAAAAAATACAAATGTATGAGAATAGTAAGCAAAAAACTACAAATACTATATCAAGATTAAGTGTTGATAATGTACAACTGACGAAAAACTGGATATACCTTTTTACACGCGTATGATGTAGGTCCAAAATACACTTGACATTGTTCATCCAAAGTAGGCAAATCGAATGATCTAGCTTCTGATTGGGCAAACATGTACTCCGCATCGGTGAAGGAATACTGAAGTGTGCATCTAGAAGGTCTAGAAAATGATTAAAGTTAAAAATATTTGTCATGTGTTACATATTAATATCTATAAATATATACATATATCTATATACATATATCTATATATCTATATGCATATATCTATATGCATATATATATATATGCATATATATATATATATATATATATATATATATATATATATATATATATATGCATTTTTATATATATATATATGCATATATATATATATGCATATATATATATATGCATATATCTATATATATATATATATATATATATATATATATATATATATATATATATATATATATTTATATATATATATATGCATTTATATATATATATATGCATATATATATATATATATATTTATATATATATTTATATATATATATATATCTATATATATATATATATAAATATATATATATATATATATATATATTTATATAAATATATATATATATATATGCAATTACATACATGCATACATACATACATACATACATACATACATACATACATACATACATACATACATACATACATACATACATACATACATACATACATACATACATACATACATACATACATACATACATACATACATACATACATACATACATACATTGGTGCCAAGTGTCAATAAAATTTGACCTTAATTCATTAGGTTAAACAGTTTACTCCTAAGGAAGACTTTCTAAAACTGATTCAAAATGTTTGCTTAAAACAAGATGAAATAAACAAAACTAAACTATTCTTTAATCATTAAGATGCGTATATATCTTGTTGGAATAACCGCATTTATATTTAGAATCTTTGAAATATACGTTTGCCAACATTTAGCAATCAGTTTTTCGTTGTCCTACACTCATAATATATACATACATTCTTCAATGTATTAGCTTATGTTTAGGGACGTGACAATGTCAATTTGACCCCTTGAGTTTGAATAAATATATTGCCAAAAAGGTTTTTGAGACTTAATTACCATCGGGAAAGGGAGTTTGGTAAGCAAAATCGTTTTAATCTATGTGGCAGATACTCACTGTGTCATTAGACTTTGTCATGAGACTTAATCGTAATTTGATCCTCAAAACGTATTAAACGCTAGATAAATAGTTAATTGTTACATTATATTTAGTTTACTATCCAATGTATAATGCATGAATTAGATAAAGAGATAAGTTACCCCAGCCTAACTAGGAACTGCGTAATGGACGTTATGCTGCATGTAGAAAATTTATGTTGGTTTAATCCTGTTGTCGCACGATAGTTTTCCGCCATTATGTATCCATTTGAACAAGGACCAGAAGTAGGATCATGCATTGCTGAAAGGCTAAAATGAATAATTAAAATATTAAATAAGATATACATTGTTCCTGTGAAATAACTAAACATCAATTAAAGGAGCAAACGAAATGGTATGGTTCGCAACATGGGACTACATACCTTTTAGGTAGTTATCATTCATGTACATTTTACAGAAGAGTTTGCTCTCTAAATACATGTATCAAAATGTTCAACATATCTATAATGCGCTGGGACTTAAGTATATCACAACAAATTATACTTCAAAATGTAATGGTTGACGAAGTGCAAAAATTTCCCATTTGGATGTTTCCTTTTATATTAGTCCCGTTATTGCAATTATAACGTCTGTAAACACGGCACCTTTAAAGTCAAGACTTAATATTATCATGTGTCTACCTATTTAACTAGACACATAGCTTCCACAAACTGAAGTATGCTCAAACCTAGCTTGCCGAAATGAATGATTTGCCAAACTCATGATAAACGTGCGCAGGACCCAAAAAAATTGTATCTTCTCATTATCGTGTTCAGTATTGATTATCAGTCCTATAGCGCCGATATCTATATCTCTAGTTGCGTTAATCATTATAAATCGATTCAATGAGATTCGTCTTAGTGGTGACCTAAATTGTTCCAATTTATATGCCATTTCAAATATTTAACAAATCTTTAAAAAAAATAAAAAATATCGCTATGTTGTATGCGGTATAGCAGTTTATAGTGACGTCTAGTATTGGGATATCATGCCGATGACATGTAGCTCGATGTCCCGCCCCTTTACATTATTATGTTACCTGGCTAACTAGTCCTAACACCAGCTTCTTAATGCTGAGCGCCTAAAGAATTTAAATTGTTTGAAAAATAACTGCAATGGCGGAGTTTAATTTAAACTGAATATGAGTTCCGTTGTCTTCTAGATGTGATTTATATTTCTTCAAAGTGAATCCAAAATGAACAAAATGTGTTCGGGCATTACAAAATAAAAATAAGCAATGACAGAATAAAATGTTTTTGTGGTATCTAAATGTTATAATATGACTATAGAATGAATATTAATATCCTTTTAAATTAGTAAACGAATGTGCATACAAGATGAACACTAGTTGAGCTTTAGATGATTTCTACTCAATTTGCAAAACCACTAATAATAATAAATAATACAAATATAATATAAAATTCATCAAAAGATTTATATAATGGTTTAATGTCTCACCTTAAAAAAGTTTAAAATAAAATTGAAAAGTTCTAGACGATCAATTTTAATAGCAGACTTAGATTTATTTTTAAATGTTAAATTAGATCAATAGAAAGTATTGTATTATGATGAAATCCAATTAGTATCACTGAAAAGAACAGTTAAATTATTGATATATGCCATAAAACAAAACGTTTAGCAAAGTGTGTATATATATATATATATATATATATATATATATATATATATATATATATATATATATATATATATATATATATATATATATATATATATATATATATATAACAGTTCCTTAATCAGGAAAACATAACAACGTGTAGTATGATTTAGGACAAGTGTAGTAACATGTAAGGATTTTCAAATATTTAATAATTTCAAATCATCAAACTACTGCAATGCATTTTAAATCAACGTTATTGGTATTACTGAGTCATTTCAGATATAATGAAAAAATATATAATAGTATTCGACAGATGATATATAGCAGTTGTTTATATATTATTAAAATTATTAATGAATACAAATAGTGAGATAACAATTATGGAATTAAAAAAAGTATCACACCACTACAATTCACGTATCACTTTGTCGATATAAATAGAGCCAACAGTGTTATAGGTAACAAATATAGTTAGTAGTTTATAATAACTGGTCAGAGTGCGAGTTAGTTTTAGTCCCAAGTTTTAAGAATGGGCTGACATTTTCAAACAGAATTACAATATTGTAGTAAATAACACGAATACAAATATTCAAGTGGGTTACGAAAGATTATTAAATTAGAAAATAAAAATAAATATAGACCTAACTGAAGCAATTGAAAGCTGACATTGGCGCCATGCTTACATTGCTTGAGGGTTTTATGCAATTTGCAGCAATCACAATTTAGGTAAGGTAATTGAAGCCAGTAACAATACGTGCGCCGTAAGTATGGAAAAAAATACTTTGAAATTATCTGGTACAATGTTACTTATGATGGTAAAGACAGAATATTTTCCGCAAATAGGACCGAACCAATTAAATGACATATTCCCCAAACAATGACATTTTATTTCTCAGACATGTGTTTATAATTCGTTGATTTTATTGTTTCATTTATTTCACAATGTCGTACGTTCTTTTGTCTAATTTTGTAATTTGCATTCTAGGCAAATAAATTATCAGTTATAGTTTGCCAAGTTTGTTCTTTTCCAACTCTTCTGTTACTTCTTTAAAAATCACAGACTCGTAACAAATAATATATTTTATCTATAAATTATTCAAAACATGATACATGTAACATTTATAAAACTTTCAAAATATGTTTTATGTAGATAAGTGTATATGATGTCAATTACTCAACTATATTATATATCATATTCGTTAAGACATTACTGATTTGTCATCGTATTGTTATACGCACAGGGGTATTCACTTGACCGAGCGGTGTCAAAACCCTGGCGCGAGTCACGCTGGAAGTCATAAGTTTTCCCCAAATTTCCAAAGACTTCCATACAACTTGAGTTGTAAAATGGAAAGAGAGACGTGTCTGCTATAACTAATAATCTTTGCTCTAATCAATTGGCGACCCAGAGAAGACAACTTGCCCAAACGTCCATTAACTGCACCTTAGCATGGTTTTTCTCCATTATCATCCCATTTCCGTACCGCAAGCCCGTCATGCCATAGAAATTCCACTAGTATTCCCTTACTAACTGGGAAATATTTAACTGCGCGACCCTAAGCCAGTCAATCCACAGAATTTCCGGCGTATCACGCTCATATACATACGCCCATTTTCCACTATGGCCACATAAACGGCACCTACCAAGTTCCAACTTATTGATTCCATTCTATAATTTACTGATTTCCAACCATAAATGCTGCCTGTTCAATCACAATACTTGTATACACCGCTGAGTTTTAATATGGACTATGTTACTGAAAGGGACAGTCATTCGGCTTGTGCCTAAAATCACTACTAACGAACCCAGCATGGTTCAAATTCACTAACACTCCTCTCTGTGATGTTTTCTCCTACTAACTGGCTAACTATTTCGGGCTAGCAACTCCAAAATTTATTACAGTATGTTCAATTTAATCACCTCACAGAAATAACTCAGTATACAACTAACTTTGATGTTTCGGTCATTAGTAATTAATTTCAATACTTTCTAAAAGACAACGTTTATTAATCGTTTTAGTCTTTTTTTCAATCAATTTCGAATCAGGTATGTAGTTGTCTACAAGTCGTTTTGAAATTCCATTTTGAATGCTTTTTTTAAATTACTATTTGTATCATCGTTTGCAATCTCTCTGACGCAAAATCTATACTGATTCTCTAATACATTCTAAGACACGTTGGTAATCATTTCATAGTTAATGTTTAGTCAATATAAACCATTTCACAACACTGATTTGACTAATTATAACGATGTTTTAAATTATAGTTAATCACGTCTGAAATGTAATGTTCAAGTAGGATTAAAAATTCAGTAAGTATAAGTCTTCTATATAAAAAAATCATTTTCGAAAGGTCATTATTAATCAATACACACCTAACTGAAACGCAACTGTTATGTTGTCGAGTATTTTCTGCAATCAACGACATTCCCCCTCTAGAATGAACGTATTGTTGTTCTGGTAGACCGAATCTACGTTTACTTTAGTTCCGGGTTGTTCTTGTTTGTTGTGATGCCGACAACTGTACATGGATTACATATTTTTGTTATTTAAAATTTCAGTGAAACGCTGTGTAACACACCTAAGACAGGCATTTTATAAATCATCGAATAAACTTATTTTCGACAGACTGATGCTAATATTGCCTCACTATGTGACATAACTCTTACAACATTTAAGAAAAATAACTCCTTTCAGTTCAAGATATACTAAGCCAACACGACGGAGCATTAGAAAATCAAATTCAGTTGAAAGAACTTGTCATGCAATTTATTGAATGCATTAATGAAAAGAAAACATCTTTACGTGCTTATGAATAAAAAGCATGATTATCTTTTAAACCATATTAGTTTTAATTATTCTACATCATTGTTTCCCGAGATATTATCAACGTGGTATGACTGGCTTTCCTGTATTACGAGAACGTAGTTTGCATTGATATTGTGTAAGTTGCACGAATACCTGATAATATATTTTTGTTACAAATTATGCTAATAAAAGTCTTGGTGCTTAAGGTATATGTAAAATTATTGATTATTTCACATTAGCAAACATATATTATATCCTGTATAAAAAGACACACTAATATATATATATATATATATATATATATATATATATATATATATATATATATATATATATATATATATACATATATATATATATATATATATATATATATATATATATATATATATATATACATATATATATAGATATATATATATATATATATATATATATATAGTTTTTAATGAAATTGTATTTTAATAACATTACGTTGTTACATTGTCGACTCAACTTTCAATTGCACATATGCTTCATAATTCCGTGTTTCGTATGGTGTGGAGATAATGATAAAAGCTGCGAAAAGTTTATTATAGTTTTGCAATCATCTGCAAGAATGAAAACGAGGCGTCAATTTACGATCTCCCGTAAATAAAAAAGCGGGCTTTTTAAGCAATTCTGTGATACATATTTTTTAGCAGCAGAGAGAGTGAATCTGACAACTTTTTAGAGGCGTCCATTTGGTAAACCAAGGCTTCCTCCAAAATCGTAAAAAAAAGTTTCTTTTGGAGACGTAGCAGAGAGCGCGAATCGGACAACTTTATAGAAGCGTCTATTTGGAAAACCAAGGCTTCCTCCAAAATCGTAAAAACGCGTCAATTTGGAAACCCAAGGTTTCCTCCAAAATCGTAAAAACAAAGTTTCCTTTGCAGACGCAAAGTCGTTGTCGCTCTCTCTGCTGCTATGGGGGTAAAAGTCTTTTTTACGATGAAAGTCTTAAGATGAAAATCCTTGAAATTGCTAACAATTTAAGATTTCACAAACAGACTAATTGATCAAGTCCGACACGATATCTTGATCTAGGGTCATGCAAATTTATCGTTACAAATGTATGTGGGGTTGACTGAGCGCGACTCAAGAAATCTCTAAAGTGACCATGACCCATATCACCGCCGCACCAAGTTTGCCAAATATTTCGTAGCTTATGTGTGTCAACTCCATTGAATACAGCAAGAATATTGCAGTTATCTCTGATCACTTTTGATATTTGAGTGTACCGTTGAGTGACATATATCACATCGGTATTGTTATGCCATACCTCTGGAAAATATCCTAGTGGGATTCTTTTGATTGTCTAACATGACATCATCATATACGACTAAATTGTTAATACTTCCATCAATATCTTCAATGCTCGGTGTTTCTTATATCGGTTATAAACTCAATAATATCTTCATCGATTTCCGATTTTGCTTTCTCGTTAAAATCCTTTAACACCTCGTAACATCGCTGATCGTCTACACTCGGGTCTATTAAATACAACTTATCCCATTTCATCCATCGCATTATCAAATTAAGTAGCAGTTGTGCCTTTCCACTTATAGATGGTCCGATTATAATCATGCGAATAGAATTCGGTAGCGCTGCATGATGCTTAACTGGTTCTCGTGTTTTTGTCGCCGAAAAATCAATTACATTCATGTTATTATAAATAAATTATTGATCTATATTGTGTGAAACGTAAGAAGCGTACTAGCACAAACGACTTGACGACGATTACAACTAAAAATAACAGATCAGCACATGCTGGTAAGTGTGTACAATGTGGTACAAAAAATTAGATTTGTTTCTATTAAATCTGCAGATATTTTAAAAAAGACGAGGAGGTGATATTGCAGCCAAGTTAGTAAAACTCCCAGGTGCACCATGGGCAAACTATACTGGAGAAAAGCATCTTCCAGGGAATAGTTATAGTGGACCCGGGACTAGACTTGACATCAGACTCGATGATCAAAACCAACCCCGACTCGGTGAAAACCCAATAATAATAATAATAATAATAATAATAATAATAATAATAATAATAATAATAATAATGACTTTATTTAAAGAGGGTAACACAATTAGCTAAGAACTAATCTACCTTGAGGCCCTCATACAAGGAATTTATTTAATTCAGCAGCATCTCAGAAGCCACTGGATATATTGGGTTTGGAAGATGGAAATAGAGTGGGCATTTCTAATCTCAACTGGAATACTATTCCAGAGCGAAGTTCCAGAGTATTGGAAACTTTTCTTGAATAATTCCTTATTTGGTTTGGGAATTTTATACTGTTTTGTAGATATTGATAGCAGGTGGGGTGTATTACCAGGTAGCCTATACTGGAATAGAGATTGTAAATATTCAGGAGCACTATTATTGTATATCCTGTACATTAATTTGGCTTTTCTTAAACATATTCGGTCTTTAATAGGTAATATTGTTAACTTACCAGCTAAATTTTCCTTGCTTTCTTTCTGGTTTGATATTAGCCTAAATGCTCTTTTCTGAAGAGTTTCCAACTTTGATATGTTTTTATCATTTGAATTACCCCATACTGTATTACAGTAGTCTAAATACGGTTGTATGTAACTGTTATAAAATAATTTTCTGTGCCTTTCGGGGACAAAATGTCTTATCCTACTGAGAAGCCAAAAACTTGAATTGACCTTTTTACTGATATGTTTGATATGATCAGTCCATGATAGATTATTATCTACCAAAACACCAAGTAGTCTGTCGTGACAGACCATTTGCAAATTATTATCCTTCCATGTCAGACATAGTTCATTGCTATCAAGATTTTTCCTTTTTTTCCTTGTTGAGATAAGTAATATTTTAGTTTTACCAGTATTTACTACCATGCCATTGCATGTGCACCAGTTTTCCAGCTTGTTTAATGCATTCTGTAAAGAAATTTCAAGTTCATGCTTTGTGTTTTGGATGTCTGATAATGTTGTGTCATCTGCATAGAGATCTGTAGATGATATCGAGTCTCTTAGTAAAAGTGGTAGGTCGTTAATAAATAAAATAAATAGTAACGGACCTAGAATTGAGCCTTGTGGCACTCCATATCTAATTGTTTCAGGTTCGGACAGAACGTTATTTATATAAACATGTTGTGTTCTCTCACTTAAGTATGAAGTAAACCATCTGTTTTTTCATCGCATTGGTAGATTTTTAGTTTCTTCGAAAGGATTTCATGATCCACCATGTCAAACGCTTTCCTGAAATCTACAAATACAGATCCTATTATTTTACCTTGGTCAAGTGCTTGAAGCCATTTATCAGTTAGGGAGATCAAGGCAGTCTCACATGAATGTTTCTGTCTAAAGCCTGATTGATTAGGGTGTAACAACAAGTGTTTGGTTAAATATGACATGAATGAGTCATGGATATGTTTTTCAATCAATTTTGACAAGTTTGGTAGTATTGAGATTGGTCGGTAGTTATCAGCATAATTCTTAGATCCAGATTTGTAAATAGAAGTTACTTTTTCAGTTTTCCATATTTTGTGGACAGATGAGGTTGCAATACTTAAATTGATTATGAATGTTATGCTATCTAAAACAGCAGAGGCAGAAGATTTAATGAGTCTTGGACCAATCTGATCATGTCCTGTAGCTTTCTTGGTATCAAGTTCACTGACATTTTGTAACAAAGTTTTTTGATACTGGTGGGATAGAGAAACATACTTCCTTAGAGATTTTGCTGCTGCAGAACTTTTTCAGTTCACTAAAGATGTTTTCTCTCACTGGTTCTTTTAACTTTGTGGAGATACTGGTGAAAAAATCATTGAAAACATTTGCAATGTCAGTTTCATCAGTGACTATGGTGTCATTTACCAGAAGTGAGTTGATTTTACTTGTCTGATTGTTGTGTGTTCCTCACGTGAGTTCATTGAAGACTTTCCAAATGGAGATTGTGTTGCTCTTTTTGTTTTCAAGCAATGACTGATAATACGACTTTTTAGCTATTTTAATCATACTTGTTATTTTATTTCTCCATACTTTATATTTTGCATGGTTTCGCCTAGCCTTGAATTGGTCTCGTGTTTTCATAGCATCTAGTATTTCAGTAGGATGCCAATTAGGTTGGATTTCATTCTTTACTCGATGTACTTTCAGTGGTACATGCTTAGAGACTACATCCATAAATAAGACAGTCCACACTCTCAGAGCTTCATCTATGTTATCCAAATTTTGGATTATATTCCATGGAACTTTATATAGGTCATCAAGAAACTGTTCTTCACTAAAGTGTTTGAACGATCTGTAAGTGATAGTTTTGTGTGTGTTTTTCTTATTTCTCTGGCATTTAACCTTTCTTGTCAAAAACGTAGGATAGTGGTCACTAAAACCAACATTTGGTACATTAACACAAGCCACATTGTCTGGTAGGTTGGTATAAATGTGATCAATAAGAGTGCTTCATTTTTCCGTTACCCTTGTGAGCTCATTTACCATCTGGACTAGGCCTAATGATTCAATAAATTCCATCCAGTTGTCCCTTATTTGAGTGTTGACAAGGTCCTTATTTATATCACCAGGTATATGTGTTTCTTTCTCCTGTGCAAGAACATTTTCCATTTGTTTCAAAAAATCATCATTCCAGATTGCTTTGGAGGAAGGTGGCCTATAAATGAAACCAATTAGGAATGATTTTGCATTATTTTGAGAAATTTCCACCCAGACACTCTCCATTTCATGTGACTCCAAGTCAAGTCGCCTTTCTGCATTTACATCTTCTCTAATGTATACAACAAGACCTCCCCCCGCTGTCTCTCTGTCCCTGCGTAATGGTTTATTGTAGCCATGACAGTGAAATAGATTATCATTGTGGTTAGCATTTAATTTAGTTTCAGTGAGTCCTAAAATATGTATATTATTTTCTTTAGAAAACAACATTAACTTAATCTGGTCTATTTTTCCCAATATACCTTGTACATTTAGGAGACCTATGTTAAAACCTTTTAAATTTAGTTTCATATCGATTATATGTATGTTATCATGCAGTGGGGCACACAATGAGATTGTCTCCGTGCCGCTTTTATCTTTCTGACATCCTATTTCTGTATTTAAATGGTCATATATATTATCATTTTCAAAGTCACATGCAGACCCTGAAAATCTGTTAGCTTTTGTATTTACAATAGTGTGCAGTGAATAGTTAGAGACAAGAGTGTCACTTGGTACATTTAGATTTGTTGTTGTAAATGAAACGCTATAAACGCTATTGATAAGGCGTTTCATGCTCATGATGTTGCTTATAAAAGCAATAATCTGCAACACAGACATATCGCAGATGTAAAATTGATTCATGCGTTGAATTCTATCACTGATAAAATCCTTCAAAGAAAAATTGGCTTCATGGTTGATAAAATCGTCAATGAAAAGTAAATTGATGTTGGGTGCTGGTAATTAATAACATCATGGAATCTATTTATTATTCTCCAAGAGGATATTGGAGAGGTAAAGCATCAATCGGTAAACTCGCTAGCGCCGCAAAGGTGAAAAATACTACAACAGCGGAATGGTTATCCAAACAGGCGATATGGCAAATTTATCTACCACCGCCTAAACAAATTGACTTCTCGCATTTTAATGTGAGCGTCCCTAATGAGGTTCATCAAGCTGATATATTATTTCTGCCGCATGATGGTGTTTACAAGTATGCGCTAACCGTAGTTGATGTTGCGAGTAAATACAAACAAGTAGAACCTCTAAAGACAAAATCATCAACTGAAGTTGCTTCTGCGCTTGAATGGATTTATCGAAGGGGTCCTCTGCATTGGCCAAATCTATTACAAGTTGATCCTGGCAAGGAATTTCAGGGTGCAGTGTTATCAACAATGAAGCATCATAATGTCATCATCAGACGAGAACATACTGCACTACATCGCGATCAGGCAATTGTTGAACAATTTAATCGGACACTGGCTGAGCGGTTATTTGGATATCAATACACGAAGGAATTTATTCAGTATAAACGATCCCGTGAATGGGTCAGGAGATTACCAGTCGTAATTACGGCGCTGAATAATGAGATCACTCGAACAATTAATATGAAACCTAACAATGCGATTTAAAACAGTATATACCTGTAAAACCGCAAAATGATTTTTAAAAACAAACAATATATGAGCCAGGAGAGCTCGAAGGTGGCACAGAAATAGATACTGATCCTATTTGAAGCGTTACTGCACATAAAATATCTAGTATAACACGATCTACGGGTAGACCGACAGTCTATAGATTGGATTCAACTGCTCATCAACGAGGATTTACTCGTGAACAACTACAAGTGATACCCGAGGATACTCAATTACCGCCGCGTGGTCTTAACTACCACCTCTGCGTCTGTTGAACTCAAGACAAATCAGCATCAAATATTATCTCTGGTATGACCTACGCTGCTATTCTTTCTGTCTACGGTAAATTGGCAGGGGTCTTTATCCGACCAACACCAACGCATTATACAATTGCAACTCGCGCAGTGATTATTCTGTTGTTGTTTTAGTGTAATTATATACTCGGCATCAATATCAAATTTTATGTTATTTTATTTATCATGTTGTTTATAATCAGAGAGTTTTTTTTTTCTGATTATATCATCGCTGATAATATCACTTATTGTAGTGTCATTATAGTCTAAAACAACTCTTCGAAGTTGATTTATTCTTCGTACTCTGGACACTGCAAGATAAACTAAATTCGACCAATCGATGCGATTATCTATGATCCAAACAGTTCCATCGGACACAGCCAACCCCTGCGAAGAATGTATCGTCGCTGCGTACCCTAGTTTCCATGGGGATTTATCAGCACGCTATACATCTTCGACGACATTGATATCAACTAACACAATATCATTTAACATTAGAATCTGCTTCTCTGTCAGACATGGAATATCAACTTCGATATTTTGTCTTCGTGTATCCTTGGGTCTATAACATAGCGCACTGGACTGGAAGTGTTGCAAATGTTTCTTTATGCGTGTTAAATAATTTTATCTGAAGTGTGTCTCTGACTATCTTTCTACTTGCCACTATCAAATCGTTTGGTCTCCATGCTTCCCAAAAATCATTTATTTAATGGGGTTTCCGAAATTATTTCACGCGCAATTTCATACTGGATTCTATCCGGATGTAATCTGATTAGTTTCGTGAACTCGTATAATTGTTTATCAAGTGCTCTATGATCGGTATTAATATCTCTATAATAGTCTATAAAATTCTTCAGCCAATCATGTGGAGACAAACAGAGAAATGGTGGTGGTTGACCATCATCGCCACACATTATCACTTTTATATTCGCTAGCAATAACCAATCGAGAAACCTTTGTAATACATCTAACGACACTGTGCATATCTCATCCCAAATAATGATTTCAGGAATATATTTTTCGCCCATTCGATTAAGAGTCCATTCGTCACCTTTCTTTCGAAGAAAAACTGTGATAAGTGCAAACAATAATTCCTCGTTGTTTCATCTCTCTTGCAGTCTGTGTGTTGGTGTTGGCACAATCAGGTTTGATTTCCCTCGAAATGATTCAATCGCACGAGTCGGCTTTCTGACCCACCACAGCCGTTTAAGTAACTGGGTTTATATCAGCATATTGGATCGGAACACGACGGGGCATTAGATAGTTCTGATATTTGAATATTTTTCAAGTAATTGTTTTCAATCGTAACATCTGCTGATTTGGAGTAATCACGCAGTATTTTCTTTTTAATTCTCCATGATTCCCAACTCTCGTTTGAATTAGTGAATTCAGCTACTGTTGCTATGTTTTACGTCTATATAAAATGAATTAGTGGCTACTCTAACCGTGGTGTCAGGAAATCTATTTATCATTGAAAGTAAATTAATTTAAGCATAAGCCAGCATATACGACCTTAAGTACGTATATTGAGGATTTTCTCCATCTGTGTAAGTAACAATTGTACGTAATTTGGTTCCATCGGATAAGAAAGCGTCTTTACGATCGACGTATATACCCCTAGCTGTTACATCTGCGATTATAAAATCGTATTCAACATCATCTATAATCAACCGCGAAGAATATCGTTTATGATCGTATTTTCCACTATGTGTGAATTTACCAATTATTCTTCTACCGAGATCCTTTGCGTGTTTATTTCTAACTTCAAAGATTTCTTTTGACCTTTTCACGATATATTCTTCGTCGAGATTGGGAAATAGTTTTTTTGTGTTCGCTGATTATACTATGTAGACTATCGGGTTGTGGTAACCAGACTTCAGTTTGTTCCCGATATGATACAATTGCTTCACTGACAATCAGCCATATCAGCATTTTAGAATCAATCATATACCTTAATAACACTATCGGCATCCAGTGTTTTTCAGAGATGTGTCTACCAAACCAAACATAACAACACGGATGAAGTCCTTTAGCCAATTCAAATGATACCACACGAGCGAATCCGGTGAGATCAAAATCGGGCAGTGGTCCATTAATCGCAACACGGGTCATCTCGTGTGTGGGATGTCCAAATCTTTTGAAGTACTCAGAACACTCTCCGTACCAAAGAAAAATCCCTGGATAACACGCAATCATATAAACCGAAATAATACTTTTAGGGTCGTATTTCGTATTCCATAATCCACCATGGCCGTATTCAACTAAGCTTGATACGATATCTGAGAGAATTATGCGCGTGCTGGTTTCCATAGATTTCTCGTTCTCGTGAAAAGAGCTGCAACTGATGGAATTGTAAAGCAGTTTGTTAGTAATTGTTCAACGTATTCCGTTGAAAAACCACATGCTAGTTTTTTCATCTCGTTGTGGAGGGCTTCAGTACGGAATAATTTGCCATTGGGTCTTAATAATTGATCGAATCTACCCTCTTCGTCTTCAAAACTGAAGTAACCACACTGACACAGGATCGTTTTTACTTAAATCGTAAATAAAATTAAAAAATTCCCGTGTATTATTTATGGTTCTATTCCGCGGAAATATTGTTACAGCAGGTGTCCATTCATGTTCGTTATGGTCAATAATTTTAATTGGAGCTCCTTTTGATTTATAGATCAGTTCGTTTAATACCTCTCCTGTTATCATATTTACGGTTATTGGGAATCTTAATGATGTTTCTAATTTGGCTATATCTTGAATTGTTGCGCCGTTCTCATTCACTGTTAATCCCCATTCATTTATTTTTTTATCTCTTAGATCCGTCAATTTGTTTCCACGCAACGCATTTGTAAAATGTTCTATTATTCGATCTGCTACACAATTTATTCTCCCTGACAATTTCATGGGGTTCAATTTTTCAATACTCGGTTTATCATTTATCGGATAGATTCCATAAACAACTGTTGTTACAGGATAGGATCTCTCGTAATACGGTTTGTCAATCCCAGTCAGAATTCCTGGTTTGGACTCCTGACTCACAGTGACAGTTCTCTTATTTTTCAGGATGGGTTCAAATTTGTCGCGTATAACCCAATTCCCCGTTTCTGAACGGATAATGAATTTCACTCTTAAAAAATACTTTTTCTTGTCAAGATGCGAGATTAGCACTGCTGCTCTTTCGTCGTTCAGGGTAGCATCAACACTACCATCAATTCGAAATGATGACCAAGAGCAAGATGCTCCATCGCGCTTGAATTCATTAAAACTATCAAGGGTTCTACTTATCATGCTTCTATCACTTATTAGACTATTTTGTACATCAGTGGAGACTCTATCGACATTGAATTCAACATTTTTCCAAGGTGTCATTTTCGATAATCTCTCGAACTCTTCCATATTACACTTATAACAAGTATTTAAATAAAGAATTTATTATATAATGAATCATTGCAAATGGCTTATGATATGATCAGTAACCGCTTGTAACAAATCATGCAGAAATGAATTCTGTGGATATCATTTGCAAAGTGTACGTCGTGGAAGCTTAGGGCCCCTACCTTGCATGCGATGTGGGGTAGGTGTGATTGGTAAGTCGCAGTGGAACTCACTGGGTTGCATACGCGATTGATCCGCGTGCAATTGTTTATTTCGATTCATTTGTGTTAGCGCCGCCTAAAGAAAACACAGAAAATGAATGACCCACAAATATGCGGCATAGAAGTATTAAACGTCCTCAACGCTATTTCATTATCGGGAAAACCACCACATAAAACCGTACACGAATATATGAGTAAGCGCTTTTTAGAGAAAAATTATATAAAATAACATGATTGATATTTGGAGGAGATCTTTAACAAGCCAAAAACAAAACCACCGCGGAAATATCTGCAACCGGTCATGTAAAAAAAAATCTTCGAAGATGAAATATCTGAGACGTTAAATCTCGCAAGTGTTGATTCCAATGAAATAGTTGTATTTCAAGATCGTCAGGGTAATTTGAAAACTAGTAATGTTTCCCTTGATGATATTTTGGCAAAATGACGCGACGCAGTAGAAGATATTATAGCGTTGTTTTCCGATCAGGGTAAACTCAATCCGGGCGTCCTTATGGACTTATTGTGGACTCCCAACAAAAACTGAATGACCATATAACAAAATTTGAACACCTACAAAAGAGTATAACTGATAATATCGAAACCACGATAAATAATTTCTTTGGTATTCCACGTATTCATCCCACATTGAAAATCGCAAACGTAAAAACCGCTCTGTTAGAATTAGCAACACTCCAATATAGGTATGGAGATCATGTTGAGAAGTTTTTTCAACTTTTCGTAAAAAACTCAATGAGTAATTCTTTGGGGGATCTCATTAGATAAACTCGACATAAAACTCCCGGATATTAGAAAATCCATCGATGAGATGAAAAACACCATCGAGACAATTAAAAATGATTTACCGAGGATGATAGAAACACTTGAAAATACAAAGATTCCTCATGAGAAAACCAACAACGTAGTATACACGATCCAAAACGGATCATTTACGTGGACACCATCCACTAACATATTAAATATCACCGCGGCCGTCAAAGGTATTTATCAATTAACACTAGTGTCTCCGACTCAATTTAATATTTCATCAAAGAGTTCATCTGGGGTCAACAATATGATATCAACGATCATCGACAAAGGAACATCTGAACGATTCACAATAGCATCCACTGATAATAATTTGGCTAGGGTTTCAGTAACATGGTAAATGGAATTCGTAGCAGATTAAGGTAAACAACTGAATTTAATTTGCTAGCGAATTTAACACTAGCGAATTTAACACCAGTAATTTGAAATCTATTATAATAAATACAATGTCATCATTGGCAACGTCACAGCAGTATCGCTATGATCAGGTCAGAGAATTTCAAACTAAACTAAAAATACTCACTGAGGAGTATCAAGTAAAAATAAAAAAAATATCGACAAAGAATCACCGCAGATGATGTCACCGTGTACTCGATATCAGGTGTAATCACCGGAGCCGGTATAATACTATCCTAGGTGACAATGATTGCCCCGATAGCTGTTCCAATTTGTATATTAGCGCTAACAAAAATCGCTGGAATTATTTCAATAATAACAAAAAAAAATATCATGCCGCCAGCGTAAACTGCAGGATTACGTAGTTAGTTTCCATATTGTGTCAACCGCGTATTCCCAATTATCCTCGATGAAATCTTCCTCCCTCGATGTCGATGATACATTAATATCAGATAATGAGTTTTCCGCGATGGTACGTGTTTATGATTCCGCGATGTCAAAATTAGAAAAACAACATGAGTATAATAACAATGGCGACATCGCAAGAACTACTTCAACGAATAGCGGAAAATACCACACCGTTGAAAACCAGCATGATCTCAATAACCTCAACGAATCCTGAATTCAGTGTGAATTTCCCTACTGCGATTTCAGTTAAAGAAGTAGAACTAGCAAAATTATGAGTGTATCACAGTTGGCCTAATATTAGATCAGCACCATTCGGTGGTCAACAACCGAATAATTCCCTGGTGTTTGCGAGTAAGAATAAGCCCGACGGTACTCCAGATTCGAACGTGGTTTCGCTACCATCTGGGTCATACCAAATTGATCAGATCAATAAAGAATTTCAGCATAGAATAAAATCCATTACTGGAAAAGAATCGAAAATCGCTATAGCAGTTCACGAACCGACGTTATCATCCGCGATTGAGATATACTCACCCGAGTATGTCGTAGACATCTATCAGAATTCAATCAGAACTATATTAGGATGGCCTGAAATCCCACCTCGGACATCTTATCAAATACCCGAACCTAAAAAATCTGATTATGTCACGGATACACAATCATATCATGAAATTGCTCCATCATATCGAAATTATTTACGTAGTATAAAAAATTCAAAATTAACTGATAGATTTACATTTCTTGATTACAATACCATGCAATGGGAATTTGGTTTTGAGAAAACTCCTGATTCATCCATTCCAATTGTATTCACTCTAAATAACGTCATTGATTATTTGAAAGAGATTAATCAATTACATAAAACACAACTAGAACGACTACGACAGAGTTTCCAGGAGCATCTCTCTGATATAACTAGTTCACGCATCGAGATTAAAAAATATTTTGAGATATTAAATCAGCTTATATCCGACATGGAATATATCAACAAACGAATAATTCAAGTAATAATTAATGACAAAAACGGAGATAAACAAAAATTTCTAACTGGTTACAATATCACAGAAGCTGATTTACCTGATTTCAAATTTCCTGGGTATAACGCCAATGAACTAAAAAAATCTGTTAATGATTTCCTCGATGAGTATTTCCTACAAATACTCCCCGCATGGAAAAACAAAACATATCCTCAAACATAATAATGACCCAGACAGAGGTGGGCGGCATATCGCTCCTCAAAACGTCAATATATCCTCGGTGATTGCAGTGAATTTAGTATGTGATGTTATCGAAGGAAGTTATCAAACAAATCTCGAAAGATCAAATCAATCTCATTAAGGATATATTTTATATTCATTTGCACCAACAGCTCCACCATGGTTTTTAATAATTGAGGATCCAACTAATCCAGTGTATATGCGATGTCATAATGATTCGTTAACCAGAATTAATTTCAAACTCACTGACCAGTCCAATAATTTGATTCATTTACGAGGTGAGGTTTTACAAATTAGCCTGTTTGTGAAATCCTAAATTGCTAGCAATTTGAAGGATGTTCATCTTAAGACTTTCACCGTAAAATTTTTTTTTACCCCCATAGGAGAGAGAGAGAGAGAGAGAGAGAGAGAGAGAGAGAGAGAGAGAGAGAGACAACGACTTTGCGTCTCCAAAGGAAACTTTTTTTTTACGATGTTGGAGGAAGCCTTGGTTTACCAAATGGAGGCCTCTAAAAAGTTGTCCGATTCACTCTCTACTGCTAATTGTGATATAGTGAAAACGTTCAACTAACAATATACATATCACCCGATAAATTTGACAAGCTTAACCCATGGTCTTTATTTGTGAAATATAGATCTCGTTATTTGAGACAAATGAGCGGTTAACGAATACACGTTTAGTGACAGGCGTCTGTTTCTAACAATTTGCATGTCATATCTGATTGGGGTTTATATCTTACTAATATAGCTACAAAACGATCGTCAACGCAATTAGATAATTAATATGTATTAAGTAGAAACGTACAAAAGCAATCACATTATCCAACATTTTACCAGCGATCAACTTTATGGCATACTCACTAGTTAAATTCCATGTGGAATTTCTAATAATTAATATGAGATATTGGTTCCATATCTAATATTTGGGTTTACACCTGGAAACATTCCTAAACTATGGTAGTATAAGCTTGGTCAAAGAGTTTTGAGATAGCAACATACTGTTTTACATTTTTAGTCCAGAAATCGACCAATATACGATATACAATTTGCTGAAACAAAATATATGGGGTAAGGAACTCGAGTAGCAAAGCATGCATACGTAACTTACAAATGGCCCAGTTCGTGAGCAGCATCCATTGCGTGGAAGTTACCTCTGTCTTCAATGATGGAAGCATGATAATAACTATTCGAGAAGCACAGACTTGAATACCAGGTTCTCCCTGCAATACAAGTTGTTAATCAAAATATATAAAAAAATTATCAGACTAGTTACGAACTATATGAAACAAGTTTATAATTTCCATCGTCTTTGGATATTTACTAACTTACTATACCATCCAAACATATCCTTCATCAATACATGACGGGTTTCATCCTGATTACAGTATTATTTCAATGTGCCTGCGAGGAACATATCAAGGGCAGACGATTCCGACATTTCTTAGCGGGATTGGAGAGTCCGCCATACTAACGACTGGTCACATCAAATCTGTCTGGGAGCGAGGAGAAGCAATGGAAAATTTATTTTCCCTGAATAACATCCAACCTCAATTGAAATGAGCTTTGTCTACAAATACCAAGCTGAATTTCAGAAAAAGGTTCCTAATTTAGTGCTACAAGCTATGAAAGCTAAATTCAAATTTTAATTAATTCCAGGCGATCGTGTAAGGGTTGTTTCACATGAATGGTATATTTTAAGATGTTATAAAGGCACGCCCAGTCAATCTTCTTATAAATGCTATCGACCTCTAGACTATTTTACAACACAACAATTTCGACCTCAAATCGACCGGTGACATCATGAGAGAGAGAAGGATCTACGCACAAAATTACTTTATCTTTCGCTTTGCCATTTGTTAATAAAACAAAGTTTGACAACAAATATGCATCCATCCATCCATCCATCCATCCATGTCAGTATATATATATATATATATATATATATATATATATATATATATATATATATATATATATTTGTCAGTCTATCTGTCAGTCTATCTGCGTGTCTATCTGTCTGTCTGTTGCTCTGTCTGCCAATATCTATATTTCTATCTACCTACATCCCTCCCTATATTTCGACATATATCTATATATATCCATCTATCTAAATCTATCAATCTATATATACATATATATATATATATATATATATATATATATATATATATATATATATATATATATATATATATATATATATACATAATACATATATATACAAATACGTACATACGTACATACATACATACATACATACATACATACATACATACGTACATACGTACGTACGTACGTACGTACATACATATATAGTACATACATACATACATACGTACGTACGTACATATATAGTACATACATATATTTATATATAGTACATATATATATATATATATATATATATATATATATATATATATATATATATATAAACATATACAAACATATACAAACATATATACAAACATATACATACATATATATAAACATATACATACATACATACATACATACATACAGACATACATACATACATTCATGCATATAGATGTATAGACATACATATACATACACATAAACATAGATACACATGCATACATAGATACACATGCATACATATACGTACGTACGTATATATATATATAGTATGTATGTATGTATGTATGTATGTATGTATGTATGTATGTATGTGTGTGTGTGTGTGTGTGTGTGTGTGTGTGTGTGTGTGTGTGTGTGTGTGTGTGTGTGTGTATGACTGACTGACTGACTGACTTTATTTCCTCTTCAATAGAGATTACATCAGATTAATCAAATTCAGGATAATACAAAATCATGAAATACAACACAAAAGAATATAAATGAAACAAATTGGAAACGTATACCAGTGTAATTATCAATGTAGTTCTTTCTACATGACATATATGTCTATGCATACATACATACACACACACATACATATAAATGTACACACATATACATACATATATATTTACACACCCAAACACATATTTACACATACATATATACACACATATACACACACATTTATACATATATATGATGAACAGCATGAAATCCTTCTCAAAGGAATAAAGATAGCAAAAGGTGACACTAGTATATTATATGAGCCAGAGAGCATTATATCTCCATGATCTGTAATACATCAAAATTGCGGAATTTGACAACAGCAGAATATTTGTTTATGTTTGTTTTGTTTTAAATTAATTTATTTATTTATCTAGATTAACTACTTATTATTGCTGTTATATTATGACATGTTGGTTGAGAGTAGGGCATGCATTTTATAGTAAAATGAGGTTATGCTTTTTGCCGTTACCAACATGAGTTTATCCCACACATCATCGTCGATAGACAACAAGCAATCTACTCTGCTTCCAAGAAGTGTCTGCAATAGTATATCGTCTTCTTGATTAAATAAATTAACCCCGTCTCTCACCTCTAAAGTGTCAATCACCCTCTCAAAGAAGACGTTTCGTTCTTCAAGGAGCTTTTCACAACCTAAGATAAGATGTTTCGCTCTGTCGTCAGTCTCTTTTCCACAGAGTTTACATATCATAACTTTTCCAACAGGCATGATATATAATTTCACTATTTCAGAGAGAGAGGCCATAACATAGATGGAAATTTACGTCCAAGAAAC
>JARLTB010000048.1:13292500-13310000 GCA_030141615.1 Unio pictorum
TTGGATGAATCCATCGCTCGAGCTGACCATAGTGCACCAGTGGAATCCTGAGAAATTGAAATACATTATTTACTTCCTTCATTTCAATAATTATGTATTTGTAGGTTGTACGATATACTAATGTAATATAATGTATGTGCCTGTTTGTGTTATTATGTGCGACTTGGACTGGTAACGTAGATTTAACGAATAGTCAGTCACATCGCTGCAATGTCTATGGTTTGACAGTTTATAGTCTAGCACTGCAACATCAGGCCAAGTACAACTTGCATCATGTCCCATCCAGCCACATTATCCTGATACCATGCCCACCGATCCTAACTATACCATCTTCAAGCTGAGTGCTTAGCTAGGCAGATTACCAGTTTTATGTCATTCGTATGATGCGCTTGGGAGAGAGTTTATATCATTCCAGATCAGTAATCTCTAGCAGCGCCGACCACCAGCGTGGTTGTAAAATTAGTACATGAGCGAATTGATAATACCCAAAATGCATGAGAACAAATCACTTTGATGACAAACGTAGTACAAAAGTAAAACTTGCCAATTTAAAATATTACCATTCTGTCAGCAAAAAGTACTCTTACTTAATGCAAACGATGTTCAACTGCGTTCATAGCTTACTGAATTTTTTAAAAGTATAAGCAACAATAAACCATTTCCAATTGACGATTTAAACAAAATAAAATGTCAGTGGTTGTGGATTTAATAGGGATGTGGATTTAATAGGGATTGTATTATTAACATAAATGTAACATTTAGAAAAGAAATCGTTCTCAAGGATATTTGATTTTTCACTAGTGAGATACATAGAAAGTAGACTTAACACATTCGATATAACTACCCAGTTGTCTCCTGTTCTCCTGGGTTCTGTTATTATGTCTGTCTTTCTGTGTCTTTCTGTGTCTGGCCCTCACTGTCTGTCTCTGTCTCAAATATCCAAATGTGAAGTTAGAAAAACAATTGCGAGAGAAAGAGAGATAGAGAGGTTTCCAGTGAATATTATGGTTTCGGAGGAATAACTTACCAAGGACACGTGAATTCCTTTAAAGTATATTTGAATGTCGATCCCCATCTTGTTAGAATCTTTAATGTGTTGATATATATGGTTCATCTTATAATATCATCATATTAGAGAGGAAATGAAAAGAAAAAATAAAAATTAATTTAATTCGAATATTTGTGAAACAGAAAACTAATGAAGAATATCAATTGTATGAGTGAACTGAATCTGAATTTAATTTTCTCAAAAAATTATTAGTAACAAATCAAGCTGCATCAAACAATACAAGAACACTGGCTATAGTAATAAATAACTAACCTAATACAATACGGTACCAAACATGGTAATAATACAAGAAGACCGGCTATAGTATACATAACTAATCTAATACAGAACGGTACCAAACATGGTAACAATACAAGAATACCGGCTATAGTATACATAACTAATCTAATACAGTACGGTACCAAACATGGAAATAATACAAGAATACTGGCTATAGTATACATAACTAATCTAATAAAGTAAGTCTTCCTTCACAATGCATACATTTTACACCTACATTTATTTTCATCTTTGTAACATAAAGCGTAAAGATTCGCACTGATCGAACGGAATGGATATTTTTTTTTTTTACATGGAATCAACAAAGAGGTATGTCAACATTATCTCTACTGTGGATGTTACCAATGCAAACAACTTCAATAAATACTGTAGAATTCATCATAATCTATTTTGACGTCTCATTAGCTGTGTTTCAATGTTTAAATATTTCAATGTAACTATTGTAATAATAATAATAATAATAATAATAATAATAATAATAATAATAATAATATCAATGGGGACTTTGTATAGAGCCTAATCTTTAGAAGCTCTAAGTGCTTTACAACATCTATAATGATATGACTACACTACAGAAAAACAAAAAACAAAAACCATGAAATTGGAAAACATACCAATATGCTGAAAACATATAAGATACAAAACATTATTAGGTCTCTAAGTTTGTTCCTGCAGTCGAAAAAGGAGAGTTTAAAAACAAAACTCTTAAAAGGGACCACTGTGTCTTTGTGTCTAATTTCAATAGACGATTCGTTCCACATCGCCGGGCCCTAATTTGCAAATTAACGCTGTCCATATGACTTCGTTTTCATAGTAGGAACAATGAGTATACGAGTGTCAAAAGAGGAGCGTAAGGATCTTGCTGGTGTATGGGTGAAGCCAGATCGGTTAGTCGGGCTGGAGTTTGTCAGTGAAACGTAGCACAGAGAACACATTTTGTGTTTTTTTCTGTATCGAATTGATAGCCAGTGTAAGGTACAGTACAGTGGTGAGATGTGCTCTGATTGAGGTACTCTAAAGCTGATCCGAGCAGCTGTGTTTTGAACTTTTTGGAGTAAATATTGTGACGAACCAGATATAATTAAGTTACAATGGACCAGTTTTTAAATTACTAATGAGCACAAAAGTGTTTTTGTGGAATCAACTGAAAGATATTTGCGAATGGAACTGATGTGTCTCAGCTCAAGATATGCAGCCTTGCATATGTTAATGACATGTCGGTGCAATTTGTGAGTACTGTCTAGAGTAACACCTAGGTTTCGTACTGACGGTGTAAATTTAATGTTGGTGTTGCTGATATTTATTGTCTGAGGTTAAGGATGTGACTGAGAAAGTCTTTGTGTTGTGATCAGAATGGCCTCAGTTTTATCATAATTAATATGCACCTTGTTACATGTCGTCCATGATTTCACATCAGAAATGCACCTCTCTAATCCATGGATGGTAGCATAAACATCAGTTGGGTGGCTAGACTTGTATGTTTGGGTGTAATCAGCGTACAATTGGTCAGACACTGGGTGAGGATCAGTGACACTTGAGAGCGGTTGAATATTAGTAGTGTTTAACGCCATTTCTCAGCACAAGATAGGCTATACATGGCGGCCAGTATTATTGGTGGTATAAGAACCCGGGAAAACCCCCAGAAAGAACCACCTACCCACGAGAAGCTACTAGCAAGCTTTCTCACATACCCACATTGTCCGAATCTAAGACTCGAACCCACCAAGACAGAGGTGAGACGGCAGTGATCCGTAACGGTGAGCACTTTAGACCACTCGGCCACTCGGGGCCCCGAGAGCGTTAGAGTGTATATAATGAAGAGCACAGGTCCAATACATACCCCTGTGGAACACCAAAACATAGACCAACTGGGCTGGAGTTTGCATATACAATATGTGTCCTGTTGACTAACTAGGACTTTAACAACTGTAAGGCTATATTCTGAATGCAAAATACATGCTGGGGATGGTGAAGTAATATACCATGGTCTTTTGTGCCAAATGTTGCAGACAAATCAAGGAGGGTGAGGGCTGTAATCTTTCTACCATCTAAAGCAGAGAAAATGTCATTAAATACTTTCAGAAGTCTAGTTTCATTACTGTGGTAAGGACTTCTGCAGACTGTACATTGCTAAAAAGAATGTTTGAATTTAAATGAGATACAAGTTGGGTTAGAACAACTTGTTCTAAGATTTTTGATATGAATGAGAAATTAGAAACTGAGCAGTAGTTCTTTAAATCGTTATGGTCAAGATTTGGTTTCTTCAGCAGAGGCTTTACAATGGCAGTTTTGAAAAATCATGGGAATTACTCCGATGATAGAGATGTACTAATAAGATCAGTTAGTGAAGGCAATATTGGGTTTAAGCACTTACGCAGCAGTGATGTTGCACTTAAATCAAGTTCACAAAACTTTGGAGCACTCTTCATCACGATTGTCCGTACTAAATCATTAGAGATAGGTTCAAATGCCCCTAACGGTTTTCGCTGAAATTCTGCATCATAAATGTGTGGTGACGAGTCATTATGAAATGTGTTGTCAAGCGAATCTTTAATGGTTTATACTTTGCCACGGAAGAAATTTGCAAAAAGGTCCAGAAGGTCTACTCGAGAGAAGGTAGCTGGGAGTGGTGTACATTTGTTCCTTGACCTTAGTTTGTTAATTATTTCGAAAAGCTCTTTGCAGCTGGAATTCTCCGTGATCTTAGTACTGTAGTGGGATAATATTGGCTAAATGGACTGTTTGTGACGTTCTTCTTAACCGCCTAATATATTTATTTATCAATAGTGAGTTTGGTGGAATGCCAAAGCGTCTCTACTTTTCAGCGATGTCTTTTAGCAGTGCGACTCTTGTCCCTGACACTGCTATACCATGGATAACAGTTAGTATGTTAATATTCTGTATTTGGTGGCTGGGGCATGTTCTTCGAGCAATGAACGCAGGCAGGTATCGAATTGTTCTGCTGTAGGATGTTAATAATTTGTTAGGTTTTCTTGGATTTAATGCATTCGTTTGGTTATATTTATCATTCAGGGGTTTCTCTTGGTAGAAAATAAAGGTGGAGCGTTAGGAACTGATACGTCAAGATGGCTTCATGTTATCAGCCTAATATATTTGTTTATCAATAGTGAGTCTGGTGGAAGGCCAACGACTGTGCTTTTCGGCGATGTCTTTTAGCAGTGCGAAGCTGGTCCATGACACTGCTATACTATGGAGAACAGTGTTTTTGTTAATAATCTGTATTTGGTGGCTGGGGCATGTTTTTCAAGCAATGAACGCAGACAGTTATCGAGTTGTTCTGCTGTATGATGTAAGTAATTAGTTAGGTTTTCTTGGATCTAATGCATTAATTTGGTTCTATTTATGATACAGATGTATCTCTTATAGTATGTGTCTACACAATCGTTGTTTTTACACCACCACCCCCACCCCCACCCCCACCCCGGCCGATTTCAGTAACGAAAAGCATAAACAAGATAAAAAGTCAATAAATCTTACTCAATTCATTAATTGATTTATAATTTCTAACCCGACTGCGACCAGGGTGTTCATAACACCTTTATCATCTGCGCATCTGATGCATAAGGGAAGTTTTCATACTAACACGACACCATATTGCACACTTTGGGCATGTCTTTTTTCCACAAATATAGTGACGTTATTGCTCCTATTTGGTTACTCCCGGATACTTCCGTCAATTACGGTATGGTTAAGAGTTATATCCCTTTGCTACCTATAAAATCTACCTTATATGTTCATACATGCGAATTTATGCATCCTCCCCTTTGCTAAAAATGGACTTGTCCAGGAACTGGAAATTGATCTCGAGGATGGCCATGGTTGGAATGAAAACTTCCGTTAAGCATCAGACGCGCAGATGATAAAGGTGTTATGGACATCCTGGTCGCAATCGGTTTAGAAATTATAAATCAATGATATAGACACAGACTATAGTAGAAAATAAAGGTGGAGCGTTAGGAACTGATACGTCAAGATGCCATATAATGCAGATGTGATCTGCTGCAAGTTCGTCCGATACAAGTGTGGATTGCAGAATATTATCATCAGCTCTATCAAGAGACCAGTCTAAACTGTGACCAAGTGTATGGGTGGGTTGGTTAACTGTTTAAGGTTGAAAACATGAATGGGATCTAGGAGTTTTGACGTGTATGGGATTCCAGGACAGTCAATGTAAAAGTTTACATCTCAAAGAACAATTAGAGTGTAACTACTTCAATAAGAGAGATTCAGTCGGCTTGTTTTTTTCTACTAGGAGGAGGGCAGTAGAGACAGATGAAATGGACTGAACTTTGTTCCAGTGTGAGTGGTGTTTGGACCAGTTCAAACGATGTGTGGCAGAAATTGAAGGCTGTGTTGTACTTAAGGCTTTTTATCATGAGGTTCATAGAAAGATGTAGAAGATGAAAGAAAAACATAAGGTTCGTTATTAACTTAGTGGCGCCTATTATAAGTAAATCATTCATTTTATGACTCTAAACATGCTTCTGCTTGTTTTTCTGTACCATAATTAGCTATAACCAACTGATTAGACATGCTTACAATATATACAAACTGCTGTTTGACAGACTTCATTTAGCCAGTAGTTTTGGAATGATGACTGTCACTAATAAATTTTGATTCATTGATGCCACTTATATCGTTTGTAAACAGAGCATGTTTGCTAGCTAATGTGTCACTACTGTGTCACACTGTTGTGTGAGACCTCTTGCGCGAAGTGGATCTTTTTGGTCGCTTGCTGCGCGTATTACGTGCACATATCACTAAAATCACCATGGTCACTTACACATGGCATATGTTTGAAACCACATTGTCACTACCGCTATTGCTCTTGCAAAACAACCTTTGTCATTTTCACGCAATGTGTGTTTGAAACCACCTGTGAAATATTCACCAACTAGTAGTTTAAAAGAACACAATTTTTGAGAACATGTTATACTTACAGCCAGAGCTGAATTGGAAGATTCAATCCAATCAGGACTTAGAGTATTTTAAAACTTTATTTAGTCAGTTGAATACAATACCTCTATTCCATCAGTCATGTCACTTAGGCAGAGTAGTGCTTTAGCGGTTTGGAAATCTATTCGTGGCGTAGACAAATATCAGTTATCCGATAAAAACTGAAATTGCCTCAATATCCCACAGGCCATCTTTACATGATGAATATTGTCATCGTCTTTATCATTTCACAGTTTTCATTGTTGCTAATCTGAAGCGTTTAAATGATAACAGCTATCATATCTTACCTCACTACATATTAAAAAGTAATACTCTTCCATCATCTGTATGGTTGTGTTCTTGTCTTCATACAACGCTTGAAACCTAGAAATGTTGAAAAGAATAAACATTGGCATAGTAATGGCCATTAAATAAGTTTGATGCAACAGTGGTTTTATGGAACCTTTAGCCTAAAACTCAAATGTCGTTTTCATAAGGGATCTGACAAGCCTGTTCTGAAACAGCAATTTAACATGTCGATGGTTCTTTGAACAAAAAAAGGAAATTAATACTAGAATAATGATTTATCTAAAGCAGGACACGTATATAAAAAATTGCCTCTGGATTAAAGTGATACGCGGTAAATTAACATTAGGTCAAGATTGGTTTCATAAGTTTTATTGGTGTTGATTTAATTTAGTTTCTTCATATATACAAATATTAAAAACAAAACATTAATCCCCATCGCTGTAAGTTTATAAAATGTGGCTTATGTTAGGGATATCCCTTATTGATCGTATATGACACATACAAAGGGTGAGTGTTAGAAAAACATTTATATCCTAAGTTTAGTATGGTAAATTCAACATTCAGTTTATGTTGCTGGCAACAAGATGTTTATCAAACATCGAATCTAAAGTCAGGTAAATGTTCCTCCGTTTTACTCAGATATGCCACCTCCAAACAAATGTTTTATCCTTAAATATCAGTCACGTGTGATTCATATGTTATTCATAAAAGATTACACTTCTACAAGTGTAAGCTGACCAGACTCTGACTCGGTACTTTTTGTATTTGCATTTTATAATTCATGCTTGTAGAAAATATAAGCACTGTTAAAAGTTTCCATGACCCGAGCTCATCTAGGTATATTTTCAAACTTAAGAATTCAGCTTAGTTCATGATGTATTTCGTTGCTAAGCTGGACAATGTATTATGAAAGTATTTACAAATCCGAAAGCAGTCTTTAAATTTAGGATGCGTGTAATAAAGCCTATGAAATAACATCATATAGAGAAGAAGCAAACCGTGTGTTATTCATTTCTTACTATCAGATATTTTGGCAAATTATGGCAACGACATAAACTACGAATTCGCAGATATATTGGAAAATATTTAAGACAATGGATAGTCCCGCAAACGGATGACATTGACTATTAATCTGGGACATTAGAGATAGGCACAGACAGATAGAGAGAGATGGAAAAACTTAAGGACTTATTTGTGAAGAAACCTATCATAGTGAGTTACACTGTTTGCTTGGTTATATAGATTATCGACTTTCGTTTATGAGTGAGTGAGTGAGACAGCATGTTCCGTATATCTCTATTGTGTGTGCTCATTTGCATGACTATTGAATGTAAGGACCAATTATTAAATAATATAATACATACTATTTTACTTTATATTAACTGGATTTGACGTTAAGCTGTCATTTTAGAAACAAATCACATCACTTCAAAATAATGAATTTCAACTTTAGGATGAGCTCATTTCATTCGTGTGAACATTGATATTGGAAACTGTAAAATAAATTTTGAGAACGTTTGTAATGGTCTTTCTTTTTGGAAATCCAGAAGACTCAAATTATAACTTGTTCGCTGCTAAATGACCTAACCTCAATTGGATGTAGACTATTCTAAACATTATATGAACCTCGTTCTCATTCTACACATGCCTTTTTGTGTTACTTATGAGATTTCTGCATGACAATTTATTATTCATAGCATAAAAATCAGATTTAGTGGAGTCAACAAGTTGTGCTCAATTCAATTAAAGGAATTAATTTAATATTTACTGGAATTGCAAGGTTCTCTCTCAGGTTTTGTGATTTTAGTAGTTATTTAGGAATTACTGAATTCATTTAGAGTCGTTTGTATTACACCATTATAATTTATCGAATGTATTGGCATATCAACACATTAAAATTATCATTCGGAATAAACCTGGAATTCATTTAGACTCACCGATACCTTTGGATTTGCGATGGAACTTTATTAGCCTTCAGTCAACACACCAAAAATTATTTTTAATGTTTGCCTTTGTAAGGAAATAAATAATATTTTGAGTGTTACACTATTTCCGTTGTTCTTTTGCATATCATAGTAGATTTGTAACAAGATTGTTTTGTTATCTAATTTTGTTAATCGTCGGAATATTGAAATCGTCAAATTGGTTTGTGTTAACGATTTATCAAATCGTACAAGTACCCTTTAATGTTGTTTGTGATACTAATACCTTCCCATAAAATTCACGCACGTTTCAAAATTAACGTTTTAAATATTCAAAATTCTACTCACTTACTACCCTAAAATATTCCACAAACATAACACTACTAGCACTCACGGAATAAAAGAAAAGGAAGAAAAGTAGTTTGCTGTTGAGATTGAACTTAACAGAAGAATAGGCAGACTTAGTTAAAATCAAAGAATTATATGTTTGTTTTACAAACCCAAACATGTGTCTTTAGAGGACGACATGAAGTCTGGTGCAAGCAGAGGTCTCTGTTTGTTACATAGACTTATTAATATAACTGAATGTTGTTACCTATACTACAAGGATAGGGACCCCGAGTGGCCGAGTGGTTTAAAGTGCTCTCCGTTACGGATCACTGCCATCTCACCTGTCTGCGTGGGTTCGAGTCTAAGATTCGGCTAATGTAGTTATGTGAGAAAGCTTCCCGGTAGCAAAATAAAAATGCAAAATAAAAGCCAGTTCATTCATAAAACACTCAATTCACCAACATGTGTGTTAAAGATAGACTGTCTGCAAGACGTTGTATAAATGAAAATTAAAATTCAGTTTAATCACCATATGCTGCAGTAAAATTACCTTTCTTTTTATTTAATAAAAATATATGTTAAAATGACCAAACGGGTTGGTTATAGCTCATGAATTTGATCAACTGAAAGTAAGTCGTGTCACAGACTAACGAGTCACTAAACGTATGTGTTGCATCTTTACAAAAGTAACTCGCTACTTTCAGGGCCGTATTATTCATAAGGCTGACTAGGCCGAAGCCTAGGGGCCCAACAAGAGCAAGGGCCCGAGCAACCTTTAGCCTTACCATGGCAATGACGCGTAATAAAAAATTCCACATTAAAAAAATTCCTACTCCATGCCACAACAATCAGACTGTTGCTAAATTCCACCTTTTAAAATCATTTTTGGTAAGCTTGTATTAATTAAAAGAGCGCGAAATTCACGGGTGGAAGTCGAGGGGCCCAACGAAGCTCGAAGCCTAGGGGCCCTGCCATGGGTTAATACGGCACTGGCTACATTCAAAGACAAACTCATCTTTATTGTAGTATGTGCTATGAAAGAGTACAAATCAATCGTTTTGGAATAAATTTACATGCTACAGCTGTGTTATTAATAAATTGATCTCCCCAACTTGTATTCTAATGGACCAATACTGATCAGCTGCCTTTCGCTCACTGAATTGTGTCATATGCCGATAGGACAACCATATTTGTAGTGGGACAACATATAGAGCGCTACTAAATAAATACAGGTTAGCTTTTAATTAGCTATTCATAATGCTGCAAGCAGCTGTCAGTATTTGTACTACAGTGGTTGATACTGCAACAACAAGGGGCAGATACGATATCACTAAAGTCAGATGTTTCACTAAATTGTGTACTACCACATAAGTGAAAGTCAATGTAATCCCTAAATTGTATTCTATTTCAACAGTAAAATAACAGTAGTATAATGTTATGACACATTTAATAAAACCAAAATCGGAATGAATCGTAGGTTTGTATCCACCTATAAATTGTTGGAGGCAGTATTTTATATTTTAAAGGGCTCAGGTTAAATTAAATCTAATACATTATTTGTACGTAAAGTGTGCTGTATTTGATAGCAACAATAATTTACCGTTTTCCTTTACTATTTGACTAGCATATATTTCAATGAAAAAGAAACATATCATTACAGTAGTCAATAATTTTGGGGAACTTTTGCATTAGCTTTGACGCTAATTTAGTGACGAAACTTTACAGTTTAGTGTTTTATTAACAAACAGTTTTAGACATAATATTATTGGTCTATAGCTGGCACACTTTTCTAATTGGTTGCATGAGTTTTAATTTGCTGTGAAATTTAATGAATCTTAATGTTAGTCTTTTAAATGTACTCAATGTACATGCAGACTTGGTATTTAAATTTCTCTAAGATTGGTTTATATTTACTTCATCACGCTTTGTCCGAGTCAAACGGAAGACATATATAGTATATTTAAATATCTGATTGGTCCATTACTCGCTTTACATTCGCTAATCGCGAATCATTTTATAACATATATAATGAAGAAACTGAAATTGATTGTTGTCATGGCACATGCGTTAGTGATTAAGGTTAAGCATCTTATGTACTAGTATATAAGTATGCATGTTGATAAGTATGCATGTTGATAAGTATGCATGTTGATAAGTATGCTTGTTAATAAGTATGCATGTTGATAAGTATGCATGTTGATAAGTATGCATGTTGATAAGTATGAATGTTAATAAGTATGCATGTTGATAAGTATGAATGTTAATAAGTATGCATGTTGATAAGTATGAATGTTAATAAGAATGCATGTTGATAAGTATGAATGTTGATAAGTATGCATGTTGATAAGTATGCATGTTGATAAGTATGCATGTTAATAAGTATGCATGTTGATAAGTATGCATGTTGATAAGTATGCATGTTGATAAGTATGCATGTTGATAAGTATGCATGTTAATAAGTATGCATGTTGATAAGTATGCATGTTGATAAGTATGCATGTTGATAAGTATGAATGTTAATAAGTATGCATGTTGATAAGTATGAATGTTAATAAGTATGCATGTTGATAAGTATGAATGTTAATAAGAATGCATGTTGATAAGTATGAATGTTGATAAGTATGCATGTTGATAAGTATGCATGTTGATAAGTATGCATGTTAATAAGTATGCATGTTGATAAGTATGCATGTTGATAAGTATGCATGTTGATAAGTATGCATGTTGATAAGTATGCATGTTAATAAGTATGCATGTTGATAAGTATGCATGTTGATAAGTATGCATGTTAATAAGTATGCATGTTGATAAGTATGAATATTAATAAGTATGCATGTTGATAAGTATGAATGTTGATAAGTATGCAGGTTGATAAGTATGCATGTTAATAAGTATGCATGTTGATAAGTATGCATGTTGATAAGTATGCATGTTAATAAGTATGCATGTTGATAAGTATGCCTGTTGATAAGTATGAATGTTAATAAGTATGCATGTTGATAAGTATGCATGTTGATAAGTATGAATGTTGATAAGTATGCATGTTGATAAGTATGCATGTTGATAAGTATGCATGTTGATAAGTATGAATGTTGGTACTTCACGTCTATCTCTCTATTATATGGATATAGTTAGTTAAAACAATGGATCTAGTGTACACAAATATTGTTTACAATAATAGGACGCTTTATTTACTTGACAATCCATTGTGGATCATGTTTTCCTAGGTGAACTAGGCTGAATATGATAGACACAATTTAGATGTTAAAAAAAGTATTGAATTCTCTTTCTCGCCTTCTCGCTCTCTTTCCTTCACTATTGTTATCTTTTTGTCTTGAAATGTACAGATAACTATATGAAATTCAAACGCTACACAACAGTTGCTAAACAAGTTTGTTTTATTTTTTTCTCGAGTCATTATGATTCGGCGTATTATGAAACTTTGCGTTGGACAAAAACGTGATCAACAGAAACGAAAGATACATATATAGCATTGTGTATTGATTCTTATTTCCATTCTGGTTCTCTTGAAAGGGCAAGTCTCACGCATTACATTAAATTTAAAGTTTAGTTGTACAGCTTTAGAAAACATTAACCTAAAACGTTGTTACCTCATCTCGGAATTGCTACATTCGTTAGTTTGAAACAAAACACAATAATTCAGATCACAGAAATTTTTCATTGATTATATTACCACTCGTTGTGCCAATGCTAGGATGATACAAGATACAATGGTTTGATAAAGTGTTTTAAATATGGTGGCACAGAGTTAGGGAAACAAGCCTGAATAAGTAACAAATAGTGACCAGGGCACGAAGTAAGCCATAGTCAAATGTGTGCTAAGTTGGTAAAATAAAACATTATTCACCAACACTCTTGGATCTAAATTTGTCTGACTTGATGCTGCCAGAAAATGTCAAAATTATAACATGTACATTTTCTGCATAAGATGGGACTTTTAAAGGATAAACCTATATAGATTCCCCCTTGTCACTAACATCCACCCTGACTCAAACATTACTTAAAATAGAAAGAAGAAAAAAAGCAATACTATTTTTTTAACAAGTTTTTTCTTGTGTCGAGGAGAAACCCCGAGTGGCCGAGTGGTCTAAAGCGCTCTCCGTTACAGATCACTGCCATTTCACATCTGTCTGCGTGAATTCGAATCTAAGATTTAGCTAATGTAGTTATGTAAGAAAGCTTGCCAATAGCTTCTCATGGGTTGGTGGTTCTTTTAGGGGGTTTTACCGGGTTCTTCCTCCACCAATAATACTGGCCGCCATGAATCGCCTATCGTGTGCTGAAAAATGGCGTTAAACCCTATAAAAACCAATCAGCCTTGTATCAAAAACACTTAAAAAGGGCAAACATCGGTGGTTCTTTTAGGGGTTTTACCGGGTTCTTCCTCCACCAATAATACTGGCCGCCATGAATCGCCTATCGTGTGCTGAAAAATGGCGTTAAACCCTACACAAACCAATCAGCCTTGTATCAAAAACACGTAAAAAGGGAAAACTATTTGAATTGTCTCTTTCTGCTGGAAAGAAAGTAGCTGTCTATGGGTAAAGTGTGCATGTCCTTAGAAGACCATTTAATAGCATAGGATTTATAATTGTCGCCCAAATTATGACCTATACATCTGATAGCATAGTATTACCTATCAAACCG
Organism: Unio pictorum; assembly: GCA_030141615.1. NCBI lineage: Eukaryota > Metazoa > Mollusca > Bivalvia > Unionida > Unionidae > Unio > Unio pictorum. The sequence goes on from JARLTB010000048.1 coordinate 13,306,034, forward strand.
GGATGGTAGTAATCATTGCTGACTTCGTCATGAATTTTCCTGTGGGAATCTTTCGAACAAATGTAAATATTTAATCATATTATGATTAATCTTTAACATTGTATCGATTATAATGAAATTGTCAAAATAAGTTTAAAGGAAGTCACATAAATAAAAATATAAACAAACAAACAAGCAGAGAAAAATGATTAGTTGTGCATAGGATATTGTTATAAAGGTCAGCGACTCGTTTCTTTAATTTCTTTGTTCATGTATTAGAATAGCAGCATTATATGCAGTATTCAAGACAATACATCCTCAACTTAACCTAGAATATATGACAACTATTTATCTTTCATAGTAATTTCGACTCTAGTTGTGGAGGTAGATTTATTACAATACCTTTGGTAAATTGCGTCATCTGTGAATACAAAGATTTCAATGATGTCTACACCTGTTGGTATCATACGTTTCAATCTTCTATGGGTTTCCTTTAAACCGATATGTCCAGTCATTTCTGCAATATTTAGACCCGGGGACTGAGGATATTCTGAATAATAATAATATCAACATTATTCAAAACATAATGCTGCTACAACTATTAATTACTAGTTTGTCTTTCTCTTAAAATCTGCATAGACATTAGCATAACATTTTCTTAGATATCTCTGATCAACTCTAGGGCTTCCACATAATGGTGCTTTTGAAGCTCCTCTAACAACCATATTAAACCGCCTTAATAATCGTTATTTTAGACCTGTGTGACACTGCTAGCTAATACATATATCAACCTTTGTATTAGATGGCTGTGATAGCCCTACACAAAACTACTGTAACACGTATCGTGTAGATAGTGTCATCTTACTAAAAATGATCGGCTAGATGGATTAATTTATAGCATAATGCCACATCAAATATGGAACGTCAAGGAAAGGGATCTTGAAACAATGCTGGAACATCAGTGATATGGATGCCATATCAAATATGGAACATAAGTGATATGGATGCCATATCAAATATGGAACATCAATGATACGGATGCCATATCAAATATGGAACATCAGTGATATGGATGCCATATCAAATACGGAACATCAGTGATATGGATGCCATATCAAAAATGGAACATTAATGATATGGATTCCAGATCAAATATGGAACATCAAGGATATGGATTCCATATCAAATATGGAACATCAATGATATGGATGCCAGATCAAATATGGAACATCAGTGATATGGATGCCATATCAAATATGGAACATCAATGATATGGATGCCATATCAAATATGGAACATCAATGATATGGATGCCAGATCAAATATGGAACATCAATGATATGGATGCCAGATCATATATGGAACATCAAGGATATGGATGCCATATCAAGTATGGAACATCAATGATATGGATGCCGGATCAAATATGGAACATCAGTGATATGGATGCCATATCAAATATGGAACATGAATGATATGGATGCCATATCAAATATGGAACATCAATGATATGGATACCATATCAAATATGGAACATCAATGATATGGATGCCATATCAAATATGGAACATTAATGATATGGATGCCAGATCATATATGGAACATCAATGATATGGATGCCAGATCAAATATGGAACATTAATGATATGGATGCCAGATCAAATATGGAATATTAAGGATATGGATGCCTGATCAAATATGGAATATCAAAGATATGGAAGCCATATCAAATATGGAAAATCAATGATATGGATGCCATATCAAATATGGAACATCAATGATATGGATGCCATATCTAATATGGAACATCAATGATATGGATGCCAGATCAAATATGGAACATTAATGATATGGATGCCAGATCAAATATGGAATATTAAGGATATGGATGCCTGATCAAATATGGAATATCAAAGATATGGAAGCCATATCAAATATGGAAAATCAATGATATGGATGCCATATCAAATATGGAACATCAATGATATGGATGCCATATCTAATATGGAACATCAATGATATGGATGCCAGATCAAATATGGAACATTAATGATATGGATGCCAGATCAAATATGGAGTATTAAGGATATGGATGCCTGATCAAATATGGAATATCAAAGATATGGAAGCCATATCAAATATGGAAAATCAATGATATGGATGCCATATCTAATATGGAACATCAATGATATGGATGCCATATCTAATATGGAACATCAATGTTATGGATGCCATATCTAATATGGAACATCAATGATATGGATGCCATATCTAATATGGAACATCAATGATATGGATGCCAGATCAAATATGGAATATCAAGGATATAAAAGCCATATCAAATATTGAACCTCAAGGAAATGGATGTTGAATCAAATATGGAACATCAGTGATATGGATACCATATCAAATATTGAAATATTGAACGTCAACGATATGGATGCCATACCAAATATGGAACACCAATGATATGGATACCATATCAAATATGGAATATCATGGATATGGATATCATTTCAAAGACGGAACGTCAAGGTATGTATTTGCTAAGATCATTAGTTCAAAGATATGCTTACTGACATTAGAGTGGACGCAATAAAAGAACTTTGTTGCAACATGTCATATCAGTGTTTTAGATTTTAGAAGATATAAGTCATATGGCAGTAAGATTTTCAATTAGAAGATACATAACATACAGCATTAAAGAATATATTACAGTTGATATCAACATGCAAATGCGGTATCTCACAGACAATGGCAAAACAGAGCTTAACATTAAATGCAACGTAAACTTCAACTATAATAAGAAAGGAAGAAAATAATATCAATACAAGAGAATTCACAAAGTACGTTTTATATTTTGAAATGTAATTTACACATAATAACACCGTCATGGTCTTTAAGTGAAGATAGGACATCGTATTCACAATATAAAGATAAAAGTATTGATCATACTACCAGGTATCGGTTGTTCATCGGCATGTATGTCTAAGTCTGTTTCATCTGCATATATTTCTGTCACAAAGTGTGTTGCTTCCGTGAGGCTGTCGGTTGGTTCAAGCCGATATCTTTTGCCTTTTAACGTAAACGTGCCAACCTAAAAGCAAATATACCATGGCATGTCAAGCAGGAGAATATATCATAAAAAGAAACAGAAGTACAAATAAGTATAGTACTTATTCAAAATAAAGCTGATCAGATTTTAAAAGAAGCGGGAAGGTTTTCTTCGACGAATTACCTACCTTCCTATCCACCAACCGACCCACACGCACCCACCCACTAATCCCGTTATATATAGCTTTTAATGTGATTGATGGCAAACAACGATATACACGCATAACCAAACTAAATAGATTCAGATTATGAATAATTTTTAATGTAAAGCCTACGAAACAAGTTTGATAAAAGTTATCAATAATTCGGAAATAAAGTTACCGGCCAACATCTCCACTCCAATTGTTTGCATTTCACAATCACCGCAGCTTTGGTCTTCCCTCCATGGTATAAGCCACACACCTGAAAGATGCAAACTAGATGTAGTCCATCTATCTAAAACAATATTTGATTGTCGGCACTTCAATGGACAAATCTATCACATTGTCTGTATGTAATACATTAATAACGTTCACAAACATGAATCAGCACAAATGGAAGTTCAATTGCTTTTTGTATGATGGGGTCTGCGTCTGTCTACATTAGGAACGACATTTACTGTGGCCTGCCAATATTACTATATCAGGTTTCTTCCAGTGATATTTTCCTTCTTGGTGATTTCCTGTTATATGTATAAAAAGAAGATCGGTAATTTAACGAACTCTGACCTATCCACGGAAACAACTTTTGTCCTGTTGAACAAGACGGAAACCACAGTAAGGCCGTATCATGAATGCCAAATCCATGCTAGAGACGATGAAGTAATATATCATGGTCTACTGTGTCAAACGCTGCAGACAAATCATGAAGGGCGACGACTGCAATCTTTCTGTTA